>JAMWET010000550.1:0-185000 GCA_024036415.1 Prochilodus magdalenae
AAGAAAAAAGAGGGGAGGTGGAGGAGAGGAGGGGAGGGGGGGGGAGGGGGATAAAGGGGGGAGAAGGGGGGAGAAAGAAAAAAATGGAGGGAATTAGAAATAAAATTAATATTGTGAGTAATAAGGGAGATGTGAAAAAATGCTGAGAAACGAAATGCCATCGACTTCGTCTATTTTAAAAATCATCTCTGGACCTTGTACACGACCTCATGCGACAATGTAAGCGGCCTCAAACACACCCACGAGAGACAAACCTGTGGCGACATAAGTTACTTGTCACCTGCTAGTGTCAACCTAGGGTTACACTGGTCCTTAGGGTCTCATAATACAGTCCACATTTTCGCACCATCTCTAAGCATTGTGAGCTGGCATAGAGCAAAATTCCGGACCATCTGTGTGGCCCTGAAGGACTGGATTAAAAACTACTGTTCTTTTGCATTGCGCAAGAGACCTCTGCAACAGCTGCAGTGACAGGGTTAGACAAATCCACTTTGTTTAGTAAGTTCCACTTTTGAGTTAACTCACACTGAACTTTCCAATATCTCCTTTGGTGGACTGTTACTCATTCATGACCAATGCTCACTTCCCTTCGGCTAGGCTACTTATGACAGAAAACATGTACAGAAGCTTCCTCTCTTTCTAGGGACCATGCATAAACAGCGTGCGGTTTCTGTATGCAAAACGTATGATACAAAACTCCCAGATATGTATCTCTCAACTTGGAGAACTGAAAGTAGTTCAGACCAGCTGAAGGAACAGGAGCCCAAGCATCTGGACACAGACAGTCCCTTAGTGTATTTTTGTATGTCCCACTCAGTGTACAATTTTTATTTATTGCTGAGATTCTCTCAGAGTCAAGGGTAACATTTGGAAGATCCATGGAAAATCATAGAAAAGCCATGTGGGCGGACAAGAGATGGGGCCTAGGTGCCTGAATAGAGGCCTGCCTATGAAAGACTCTCTAGATTTGTTGCTAGTTCCAACAGCTGAACATTAGGTAGATTGTTAGGTTGTCTGTAAAGTCTATAGTCAACCCGAAGTAAACCATATGAGTAGAGCAGTTAGCATAAAATTAGTGAGGTACAAACTTCAGCTATGCCATACAGTTAAGGTGCCTCACATCTATCACAGATCAAAAGAGTTTAACAGAAGAGCATTCGTCACTGTCTACAGCCAGATCCTGACACAATAGGGAAACTTAATCTTCCCCTTTCAGTATTACATATTCACTTCAGTCTCAAGAATATCTGTTTAATAAGTCAGAATTCAACTGTTGATGGGAAGTTCTTGTCACTTTGTGGTTAAAACAAGTGAGTGAATTTAGAAAGACCAGTGTGAGACATATGAAACTGATCGACTTTATTCACAGCACTAGTCTGATAATAGAAGCAGTACAAGGCTGGCTTCTTTTTTTAATATATGGTACAAATTAGGCAGCTTGTAATATAAATGAGTCTGCTTATATTACCAAATAGTCTGCATTGTCCGCACTGTGCACTGTGCCATTATTACACTGGGCCTTACTCACCAATATCTTTTTAGGTTTAATCTTTAATTTGTTCTTTGATTTTTCTAAGAAAAAGTCTTAGAAACCTGACCTGAAACCGCAGACGATAACACGTCAACATCACCAAAGCCTGCTATGGTGTGGTGCCAGACTTTCATGGAGTGACTCAGAAAGGCAGCGGCTCATCTTCAGTGACGAGTCCCCGCTTTTGTCTTGGTGGAGACGACCGATGAATCTGTGTGTGGAGGCACCGTGGTCGGCATCAAGGTGAAAGATTTGTTGTCACACATGCAGAAGGCCTGGTGTCATTCCACCTCCACCTCCACCACAACATCTACAGTAACTTTGAGAATATTCAAGCTGCATGGGATGGATAGCTGCAGGACACCATTAAGAACCACAGTTATTGAACTTGTAATTAGATCTTGAATTCTGAGAATTTACTCCCTCACTGTTTGTGAAATTCCAAGTGTAGGAATCTAGTCTTGCATGGCTGGGAGCGATGGCCTCAGAGTGATCTGACTTTCCTATAAGGACATTTGTTGAATCAGGTCTAGTTAATGAGCCAGACCATTCTCAGATTTTGCGCATGACTCTTTGCTTGTTGAACTCCTCAACCTCAAAGCTGTCTGGGACATATTGACCTCTGATGGCACTATGCTTTTTATAGTAGCGCTGAAGACCCAAAGTGGAGGACTGATGTTAACAGTCTCTTTGAAGGACACCTTTATATGTCTTCCTGGCTATAATACAGACAAGGGCGGCATTATGGTGCACAGACACTACAGATCTGCAGTAGAACTGATCTCTCTAGCTCTGTGTTTTTCCTTTTAATTGTTGGTGAGTAAGTTAGCTCAACATGTTGTCGATTCAGCAGCTTTTCAAGCTGACATAGGCTACATTTTTCTAGCATGGCTGCGGTGTAAAGGTGTGATTCCATTTGCATGCATGTATGTAAAGCACTTGTGCATTAAGTGCGTCAACCCCATCTCTAGTTCCTTGATAAACTCCCCAGAGCACCATCTTCTCAGTTCTCTATTGGAAACTTTTGAATAGATGTTGACCACAGGATTAGTAAATGATTTATGACTCATCTCGTGCCTCCGTAGTGTGGAATCTGCTTATATTAAAGGTCGATTCCATCAGATTCTCTCAACTTTCTGCGTAATTCAGTTGTTAAGGTGGTTTGGAGTGAAATGCTCTGTTCTAGACAAACAAAGACAGCATTGTTCACTGTGGTGGTGATAGGAACCAGACATCTGAAACACCTAAGGCCTCTAAAAAAGGTCACTAAAGGAGATTTTCTATGCTAAATAGTTACCAACATGCTGGTTAATTCCTAATATTGTTTAAGGCCAGTTTTAAGATGACGCTTTGGCCGTTCATGGTGGAGACGTACAGGGGTTGGACAATGAAACTGAAACACCTGGTTTTAGACCACAATCATTTATTAGTTGGGGGTGGGCCTCCTTTTGCGGCCAGTACAGCGTCAGTTTGTCTTGGGAATGACATATACAAGTCCTGCATAGTGGCCAGGTCACTACGTGATGCTGGTGGAGGTTCGTCCTTCTTGGTGGTATGCTGACATTACCCTGGATACCGTGGCTCTTGATACATCACAAAGACTTGCTGTCTTGGTCACAGATGCGCCAGCAAGATGTGCACCAACAGTGTGTCCTCTTTTGAACTCTGGTATGTCACCCATAATGCTGTGTGCATTGCAGTATTTTGAGCAGAACTGTGCTCTTACCTGCTAACTGAACCTTCACACTCTGCTCTTACTGGTGCAATGTGCAATTAGTGAAGATTGGCCACCAGGCTGGTCCAATTTAGCCATGAGACCTCCCACACTAAAATGACAGGTGTTTCAGTTTCATTGTCCAACCCCTGTATATTTGTTTGTAAGGCAAATGTATTTTATTAGCATTATCAACCTTGCGAAAAAAAAACTCAATGTTCACTGAAGGGTCTAGCTACATACACTCATCAGCCAAAAAATAGCTGCACCCCAAATCAACCGACAAGAATGAAACTTTGTGGGGAGGTTTGACATTGTGAGACATGCGAGTTGTTCAGGTTTCATGCTCGGAATGTGACGTAAGCAAGGACAAGCCTTCTCTTTGTACCCAGCAGCCATAATGGCGGACATTCAGCAAGCAGTGATGCCCTCCATGAGTCATCCTGTTAGTGCCAGGAGCATTGCCAGATGGCTGAACGACATAGGACTACATACACAAAGGCTGGTATGACGACTGCTCCTAACACCATGTCAGTGTTGCCAAAAACTGCAATGGTGGTGTCATGCCAGACTATCATGGAGTGACTCATCTTTGATGCCAAGCCTCTCTTTGGTCTTGCCGGAGACGACCAACGAATCTGTGGAGGAGTTACCATGGTCAGCACCCAGATGTAATGTTTGTTGTCATGTGTCACGTGTCCCGAAGGTCTGGTGTCACTCCATCTCCACCCCTACTCCGCAATCTGCAGGAACTGTGCAAGAGTATTCAAGCTGCATGGGATGGATTATCACAGGACACCATTAGGAACCTTTACGTCTGGCAAGTTGCGTTAGCAAATAAGGCCAAACCCTTCTGAACAATGTATGTTTAGATCTCAGTGATACATTTAAGCAGAAAATAAGCACAGTGTCTACAAGTGTAGCTACGTTATTCCGGCTCTTAGACAAATATAGACGTTTACAGCTAGTGACTAATTACCAGGCCTCTGTGAGCAGTTTTGATGCAGCTTCTTTGTGGCTGCTCCATCACTGTTCCCCGTAGCTAATTAGTGATAGAGTTGTAATGTACTCAGCATCCTCCAGCCAGAACACCGCCCGTCGTTGATATGTCTAAAAAGGGGTCCTGGTTTCAGGGAAAAAAGTGTGTAAAAGCAGCAGTGTGTGTTAGTGCCATGTTACATGGTGGTATGGATTTATCGGCCTGTCCGGGAGCAGGGGAAAGGCCAGGGGAGAGAGGAGCACGGACAAGCAGCTCCGCACCCTCACAGTCGATTGCTCACTGGAGCCGAAAATGTGTTTTCGGATCTGGGTTTGACATGCTTTCTGTCCTGCGGGAAGAGATGGAGGGAGGGAGGGAGAGGGGGAGGAAGTGAGAGGAGAGAGAAAGAGACCAAACATCTCAAGGGTGACACAGTGTTTTGGATAGGTCACAATTTGTGTGTCTTTGGGGGAATAGGAAGGAGGACAGAGGTTGTGTAATATCAGAAATGTGATGGGTGTGGAAGCGGCGAGTGCAGGGCTGATTCTGACCTTATCTGGACATTATTCAACATGCTACCTGAGATGATAATACCATGTCTGGGTGATAACAAAAGTGGGAAAAATGGGATAAATCAGACCACTGTGTGCGTAGTTATACTGTACCTACCCCCTATCCAAAATAAAGTCCCACACTCTGATATTTCTTAAGCCACCTTTGATTGTGGCTTGGTCTCCAGTTGTATGCAACATCACCACATTGACACTCATTGTCAAAAGGATAGTTACAACCAGAAGGAAGGGTCAGATTTCAATGTTATTGGGAAGGAAGATAAAGGTTACCAGGAACAATAAATTATGATACACTTAGACTGATATGGGCGATATTTATTAAGGTACATGTACAGAAAGAATCTATCGCAGTATGGCAAGAAGCTGCCATATTTGCCTCTTGGTGGAGACGACCAACGAATCCATGTGTTGTTCACCATGGTCAGCATCAAGGCGCGTCCCGAGGACCTGGTGTCACTCCACCTCCATCCCTACTGCACAATTTGCAGGAACTGTGTGAGGATATTCAAGCTACATGGGATGGATTATCACAGGAGACCATTAGGAACCTCTACAACTCCAATGCCGAGACAGCTGGTATGTTGCAACAGCAAAAAAGGGCAACCTAATGCCATACTGAGAGACACTACTTCTGTATGTGTAGCTCAATAAATATTACCCATTTCAGTCTAAATTTATCATCTATATTTATTATTCCTGGCAGGATTTGCCTTCCTTCCCAACAGCACTGCAATCACACGATGAATTATGTATGTTTACATCTCAGCAATACATTTAAACAGAAATGAAGTACAACAATGCAACATGCCAGATAGAGGTAGAGGTACGTAATGGTGTTCCTGTGATAATCCATCCCATGCAGCTTGAACATTCTCACACAGTTCCTGTTGACACCAGGCCTTCTGAATGCCTGACAGCAAACAGTGCGTCTTGGTGCTGACCTCGGTGTCTCCACACATGGATTTGTTGGTTAACTATATCAGGAAAAAAATTGGGACTTATCACTGAAGATGACCTGCTGCCATTCGGAGTCACTCCATGACAATCTGGCATGATACCATTGCAGTCTTTGGTGACGTTGACGTGGTGTTAAGGCCAGTCACAATAACACTGTATGTGTAGTCCTGTGTCGTGCAGACATCTACAGATGGTGCTCGGGCTAACAGAATGATTCATGAAGGGTATCACTGCTCACTGAATGTCGCATGACAGTGATAAGGCCCGCCCTTGCTTATTTTACATACATGGTGGAGCATGAAACTTGATTCATTTGCATCTTTCACAATGTCAAACCCACCCACCAACCCTAGCACTCTGTGATGACTAGTTAATGTGTGAAAATGATTCCTCATTTTTCCCAAAAATCTCTTTCAGTCTGAGCCCAATGAGGCTTGACATTGTCATCCTGGAATAGCCTGGTCATTCAGTACATTCAGGTGCTCAGCTGACTTCACTTTTTGGCACATAACATTATAAAGTCTAGACCTGACCATCTGAAACAACCCCAGGTCAAAGCACTGCCTCCAGAGGCTTGTACAGTGGACACTGCGCTTGGTGGGGAGCATCACTACAGGCTCTTCCCGGCTTGCCCTGATGTGCCTCTGGAACAGCATTAATCTGGACTCACAAGGCCACTTGACCTTCTTCAATTACTCCAGAGTCCAGTCTTTATGCCCTCTAGTAAACCTAAGCTTGTTTTGTCAATTATCCTCACTAGCTAGTGGTTGCTCAGTCATTCAGGATTTTTTCCGACCTCATGTCATCCATGAAGTTGACCATTCTCCCTCCAGGTTTTAGTATGCGATGGGCAGTTCATAAATCAGTTCAGTCATTTCAGCTTCTCCCTAGTTGTTTTCTTTGCTTGATGCGTGTCAATAATTTGACCCTTCTGAAACATAGTAACGTATTTTTCACGACCACAGGATATGTCTTTCCACATGACCGTTCAAGAAATGAGGAGCCACTGCATCAGTGAGTGTTAAAAAATTGTTTCCAGGTATTAATCACTTTAGTAATTATCCAGTCAATGGCTTCTAAGTATTTGCGTATTTGGTTTATTTGGCCAGGCAGTGTATATACTTGAACTGGTGTAATGAGAATCAGAATCAAGCTTTATTTGCCAAGTATGTTCACACATACAAGGAATTTGTCTTTGGTGACAGTAGCTCACAGTGTAACAACATAACACATAGTACACACACACGCATCCTAACTCACACAACCAACCCCACCCCTCACACACACACACACACACACAATACCTTACATACCTGTAAGCCTTACAACATGTGTAGCTGCATGTGTATATTAAAGTGCAGAGTGCAGCAGTCCGGATGTAGAGACAGATTAAGGCTTACAAGTGCAGTACAAGAAGAAACACCAGTCTGAGACGGTCAGTACAGAGGGTGGAGTGATGTGTGATACTTTTTATTATCAGATAAATAAGATAAATTAAAAGCGCAGTATAGCAGAACAGGAAGTGAGACAGGCGTCCCAATTGTGGAGTGTTCTGGTTGCTTCAGAGGACTACCCGATCAATCGTCTGTCTGTAGGCAGACTCATCTTCGTCCTGGATGAGACCAATGACTGTTGTATCATCTTCAAGCTTCAGGATTTTGACGGAGGGGTCCACAGCGGTACAGTCGTTTGTATACCGAGAAAAGAGCCGTGGGGACAAAACACAACCTTGAGTAGCTCCTGTGCTGGTTGTCTTGGTTCTCGAGCTGACCTTCCCCAGCCTCACCTGCTGCTCTCTGCCGGTAAGGAAGTTTGTGATCCACTGGCAGGTGGAGGCTGGCACGTCCACCTGCCAGTGCTCTAAAGGGCCTTTGTGCTATCCAGCGTAGGTGCACTTATTTTCAGGTTCAATCCCATTTTCCATTCTGAGGTGAAGATACAGTACAGAGTTGATACTACACAGTATGGACTGGCTCAGTTAACAGAAGTTTTCCCGCGCCTGTCACGAGACCAAGGGCTTTATTGGCAATATGGTTTTAAAGTTTGATAAACCGTTCCAAATTTGATTGATTGATCCGTATTGGAATGTACCCCTCTTACTTCCCAGCATGCTTGTGTCAGTATAAATTCACATGGTTAAAGGCCTCATGCTTAGGATTCAGTTCAGGCCTGTGCATATGATGGACAGTACAGTCTCCCTCTGTGTGCGTGTGTGTGGGTGGGTGTGTGTGTATGTGTTGTGCTGAGTGCACAGTGTCAGATTGAGAACCCTCAACCTGACAGAAAGACTCCGGGCTTCAGTGATTGCCGCGTTGAGGGATGAAGTGGAGAATCTACGAGCATGCCATTGTTTTTCCCAGAGCGCCGATCTATTCTGACAGTCAGCCCAAACGTCAGTGTCAAAGAATACACACACACGCGCGCACACTGACGGAGTGAGTCAACTGCAGGAGGGACACTGAAAGAGAATGAATGACATTCCTTTGTTAGGACAAATACAGGAGGAGTTTGTTGTTTTTACTTTTTCTGCATGTTTTCCATGCGCTAGAAAGTACAGTTTCCCAACAGACAACAGATTTGCGGAAAACCGGCAGAAGCGTCACTAACTGGGTGGTTATCAGATCACTCGTGCACCCATTCGCTGTTGCTCATTTTGACATGTGAGGTTAGAAACAGACGGGCAATGATTCATTCATGAAGTTAGCAAGAGTTCCACCTATGAAGCTTTTCAGTTTCATTATTACCACCTGGTACATTCTTGGTACTGCTGGTACCATCTTCCTGTGCCAGGGGTCAAAAAGTGACAAGATTAGAAAAAAACACCTCCAAGTTCCCAGTAGCTTCGCCAAGGTGTTTGCAAGTTTGCCTTACAGTCTTTTTCTCTGGGGTTTTACCGATGCATTTCTTTCTAGCTAAATGCCACTGTACCTACATTAAAGGGATTGTTTTAAAGGGCACATTTTTTGCTTCCTGTTTTCTAAGTTTAAAATGTGGTATGTAAGCACTGTCAAAGTTTAAACTGTATCCTATTCAGAAACAGCCCACGCTGCAGTCAGTGTTTTTATGATGTCATACAAACCAACACATGTACATCCGCCCTTTTGACCTAAAGCAGATCTGCTCACTTATTAAGTTATAAGGACTTATCACCTCAGGCTATAGGCTATAGGGGTGTTTCAGCCTGGAATGCTTTTTGGATCTGGTTCAACACGGGCCAGCCGATTAAAACAGGAGACCAACAACCTTAAAGGGCCCATACCATACAAAATGGTACATTTTCACTATTGTTTTGATTTTTATGGAAGTATGTATTTGTTGTTTTTGTGATGTCACATAAGCCAACACATAAACATATAATACTGTGTAAAAGCACCTAAGCTTCAAGTGTGCACTCAAGTTTCAAATGTGAAAGCACCTGAGCTTTCATCCCTGTCGGTTGATTCATTCTGGGTGTAGCTATTTGTAGAACTGTCAGTATATACACCCTTTTGGTCTATGGCAGTTTAACCCCGCCCACACACACTTAAATTATAAGGAGTGTTTCAGGCTGGACTGCTTTTTGAGGAAGCCACACTCACATGTCCAATGAATGTAGGATACAGGCTCTTTAACCTTTACATCAGGAGCCAAGAGCAAAATATCGTGGCCCTTTTTATCAGTGCCCTTTTGTACTTTAGGAGTGAACACATCAGCCATGTGTCTCCAGAACTCCAAATCGTTCATCCTTTCCATCTGGGGTCACTTGCTCCCCATCCAGCTCTACATTCGGGTCCACACGTGCTCGCACACCCCTCCAGTGTGTGTGGTCCTGCTAGATGTCTTAAAGCGCCCCCCTCTTGCGGTACGGGAGCGCGGCGTGTGTGACACTCTCTCGCCCGGGACAAGTTACCATAGCAACAGCCGTGGAGCTCATTAGCAGCCCTGCAGCGCAGCCCTGGCAACGGCTTGAGAGCATCTCCATGGCAATGGAAACGTCACTAAGAGCTGCGCCGAAGCGGGTTTAATCTTCCCGCCAAAAAAATATCCTCAGGTCCCATCATCCCCTTGTAAACAGCACAGTCAAACATTAACACGGACTCATGGTTGTGGTCCATTTTTCCCCCACCCCCCAAAACTTGTTGTTTGGCCGCTACGGTTTGTTCCAGTACAGAAAAGAGAAATGATTTATGGAGCCGGACCGCTTTCGTGACATCATGTTCTTTGCCTAGCTCCAGATTTTTCAGCTGTGAATGTAATCAAAACACCACCGATTACAACCCAAACCCGACCGCCGGGTTCTCGCCAAGCCTTGCACCTCAACACTTGGACTAGGCCTGGGTCACGAACAGAAACATTTACTGCTCTGTAAATCAGCGGCTGTTGCTTCTGAGTGCGTAAATCCAAACATAGCTTACCTCCAGAACCACAGCTTGGAGATCTGTGGACCGCACAAGTCTGTTCCATCGTGCTTTTACTCGACTGTCAGGTTAAATAAGGCTGTGAGACTGGCACACTAACACATGACACTTACTGAGTTACTGTACACCAACACACTACTTACAGTACACTAACACATTACACTTACTGAGTTACTGTACACCAACACACTACTTACAGCACACTAACACATTACACTTACTGAGTAACTGTACACCAACAACCTACTTACAGTACACTAACACATTACACTTACTGAGTTACTGTACACCAACACGCTACTTACAGCACACTAACACATTACACTTACTGAGTTACTGTACACCAACACACTACTTACAGTACACTAACACATTACACTTACTGAGTTACTGTACACCAACACGCTACTTACAGTACACTAACACATTACACTTACTGAGTAACTGTACACCAACACCCTACTTACAGCACACTAACACATTACACTTACTGAGTAACTGTACACCAACACACTACTTACAGTACACTAACACATTACACTTACTGAGTTACTGTACACCAACACGCTACTTACAGCACACTAACACATTACACTTACTGAGTTACTGTACACCAACACCCTACTTACAGCACACTAACACATTACACTTACTGAGTAACTGTACACCAACAACCTACTTACAGTACACTAACACATTACACTTACTGAGTTACTGTACACCAACACGCTACTTACAGCACACTAACACATTACACTTACTGAGTTACTGTACACCAACACACTACTTACAGTACACTAACACATTACACTTACTGAGTTACTGTACACCAACACGCTACTTACAGCACACTAACACATTACACTTACTGAGTTACTGTACACCAACACACTACTTACAGTACACTAACACATTACACTTACTGAGTTACTGTACACCAACACACTACTTACAGTACACTAACACATTACACTTACTGAGTTACTGTACACCAACACGCTACTTACAGCACACTAACACATTACACTTACTGAGTTACTGTACACCAACACACTACTTACAGCACACTAACACATTACACTTACTGAGTTACTGTACACCAACACACTACTTACAGTACACTAACACATTACACTTACTGAGATACTGTACACCAACACACTACTTACAGTACACTAACACATTACACTTACTGAGTTACTGTACACCAACACGCTACTTACAGCACACTAACACATTACACTTACTGAGTTACTGTACACCAACACACTACTTACAGTACACTAACGCATTACACTTACTGAGTTACTGTACACCGACACACTACTTACAGCACACTAACACATTACACTTACTGAGTTACTGTACACCAACACGCTACTTACAGCACACTAACACATTACACTTACTGAGTTACTGTACACCAACACACTACTTACAGTACTCTAACACATTACACTTACTGAGTTACTGTACACCAACACGCTACTTACAGCACACTAACACATTACACTTACTGAGTTACTGTACACCAACACGCTACTTACAGCACACTAACACATTACACTTACTGAGTTACTGTACACCAACACGCTACTTACAGCACACTAACACATTACACTTACTGAGTTACTGTACACCAACACGCTACTTACAGTACACCAACACATTACACTTACTGAGTTACTGTACACCAACACACTACTTACAGTACACTAACACATTACACTTACTGAGTTACTGTACTCAACACACTACTTACAGTACACTAACGCATTACACTTACTAAGTTACTGTACACCGACACGCTACTTACAGTACACTAACGCATTACACTTACTGAGTTACTGTACACCGACACACTACTTACAGTACACTAACGCATTACACTTACTGAGTTACTGTACATCCACACACTACTTACAGTACACTAACACATTACACTTACTGAGTTACTGTACACCAACACGGCACTTACAGTACACTAACACATTACACTTACTGAGTTACTGTACACTAACACACTACTTACAGCACACTAACGCATTACACTTACTGAGTTACTGTACACCGACACACTACTTGCAGTACACTAACACATTACACTTACTGAGTTACTGTACACCAACACGGCACTTACAGTACACTGACACATTACACTTACTGAGTTACTGTACACTAACACACTACTTACAGTACACTAACGCATTACACTTACTGAGTTACTGTACACCGACACACTACTTACAGCACACTAACACATTACACTTACTGAGTTACTGTACACCACCACACTACTTGCAGCACACTAACACACTACACTTACTGAGTTACTGTACACCGACACACTACTTACAGCACACTAACACATTACACTTACTGAGTTACTGTACACCGACACACTACTAACATTACACTTACTGAGTTACTGTACACCGACACACTACTAACATTACACTTACTGAGTTACTGTACACCGACACACTACTTACAGCACACTAACACATTACACTTACTGAGTTACTGTACACCGACACACTACTAACATTACACTTACTGAGTTACTGTACACCGACACACTACTTACAGCACACTAACACATTACACTTACTGAGTTACTGTACACCAACACGCTACTTACAGCACACTAACACATTACACTTACTGAGTTACTGTACACCAAGACACTACTTACAGCACACTAACACATTACACTTACTGAGTTACTGTACACCACCACACTACTTACAGTACACTAACACATTACACTTACTGAGTTACTGTACACCAACACACTACTTACAGTACACTAAAACATTACACTTACTGAGTTACTGTACACCAACACACTACTTACAGTACACTAACACATTACACTTACTGAGTTACTGTACACCAACACGCTACTTACAGTACACTAACACATTACACTTACTGAGTTACTGTACACCAACACACTACTTACAGTACACTAACACATTACACTTACTGAGTTACTGTACTCAACACACTACTTACAGTACACTAACACATTACACTTACTGAGTTACTGTACACCAACACGCTACTTACAGTACACTAACATACTACACTTAGTTAACCTCCTGTGCACACTCGCCTGTTACTCCCAGTGTTGCTAAATATCAGAAGAACCCCCGCATACAACCAGTGCATCAGTAAAGGGGAAGGATATGTTATGCATGCTCTCCTCTGTCTAGCGTACAGGAGGGCAGTGGTGTTTCTAGGACTGCTGAAATGGGGTGGCCATTATGTGTCTAAGTCAATTTTAGGGGATCTAAAGCCCACTGACCCGAAGCATGGAGGTCATTACTTTGACCATGACATCTATAAAGAAGACTCAACGCCTCATTAATACATTCATATGCACAGTGCATAATGCACAATGTAGCAAAGCTAAAGTAGGCATCTTATTCAAATATTCCGTTCCACTGAACAGCAGCGCAATGCCACAGTGGGTAATAGGGAGAGTCGGGAGAATTCCCAGTGGGCCAGTAGCATTTTGGGCCACTTACTATGAGCTAACTCAGGCATATAAGCACAAGAACACCCAGACATCCTATAAATGTTCCATTCCCAGATATATACTGTATGGCGCGGTTAAACCAACAGTCCTCACCGCTGCCTCTGTTTGCTGTAACTCACTGGACTGAGATCAGATGAAGCTGAAGATATCTTCTTGCTCTTAATTCCCGGTCCACTTTAAATGATGCAGAACTTACATTGAGACGATCATTGGGACGCTAGTGTGTAACTGCTACATTATTTAATGTGGAACAGGAATTCCATTAGCAGGCTAACATCAGCCTTAAATTCAACGTGATGATGTGGTGTTAAGGTGTTAATGGTGTCCATTGCAGTCTTTGGCAATGTTGACGTGGTGTTAAGGACAGATGTTGTAATGGTCTGCATGCATGTAGTCTGGCGTCTCACAACATCACACCGACCCACCAAGTTTCATTTCTGCAGATTTCGCGGTAGGGGTGGAGGTGGAGTGACACCAGGCCTTCTGGATGTGTGATGTGTAACAGCAAAGCGTTCATCTTGGTGCTGACCATTGTGCACCCACACACTGATTCATTGGTCGTCTCAACCAAGACAACAGCGGGACTCATGCCTGAAGATCACCCGCTACCATTCTGAGTCACTCCATGACAGTCTGACACGACACCACTGCAGTCTCTGGCGATGTTGACGTGGTGTTAAGGCCAGTCTTTGTAACGGTCTGCATGCATGTAGTCCTGTGTGGTGCAGGGCCAGCGGTGCTACAACAGGATGATTGCATGTCTCATGATGTCAAACCTACCCACCAGGTTTCATTTCTGTTGGTTGATTCTTCTGATGAGTGTGTATAAGCTATATTAGTTATGCATTGTGACGCTGTGAGTTTCTGTTTTTGATAATGGCAAAGAAACTAGGATGGCATTACCACCCTTACAAAATATCTGCCCTTATTCACCGAAATGCATTAATATCCGTGACTGTGCTATCTACCTGCTAATACTGAGAGGACACAGACAGAACATTATGGCTTTCTCCCAGAGGAGTCTAGCTAGCTGCATAAACAAGCAGATTGGCTGCTCAGATTTCTGGGATAGCCAGTGTAACTTTGACCACCTGCAAAAAGTGAATTGGTTTCAGGATAACTCGCCTTGCAAAACTTGAATTTTTCATTTCCTTGTTCATCTTCTCACCGGCCAGTAAGCACAAGAGATATGCTTCCACCAGCATAAAGATATAATATGAAAAACACATCCCACAGTGAACTTTAATCCAGCAAATAAACATTTTAATCGGGCATTAAAATAGGTAGAAGTGTCCTCTCTGTAGAGGACGTGTTAGCTTATTGTCATTTAACCAGACCTCTGCATCTGACTAAATAATGTATAGACATTTATGTGTCCTCACAATTTGTTGCTCGGTACCCTTGACTGAGCTCAATGCACAGCCTGTCGTTCCCTATTGTATATAGGACTGGCACACGGCCAGCTATGAAAGATTACTGCAGCCTGTTTGGTGTATACAGGCTCCTAATGGACAAACAAGATTCAGGGCAAAGCCGGGGTAAAGCATTAATATGGTGGGAAATGAAAGAGCGCTCGTATAGCTTCCATATTTCTCCGCCATAAAAGGGGAATTTTACACGACTTTATCCCATTAACACAAACTAAATATTCTATTTGTTTTTAGCTTGCCGTCAGTGGTGCTTATGCTAATTGGTGGGGAACCGCAGGCTTGTTGGAGAGACATTAACATGCAGCAGGCTTATAATTAGAGAATTAAAAAGAAAGTCCATTTTTAATCTTCTTTGGCAAAGAAGACTAATGGTCTTTGCTTCACATGCACAGTCAAAGCATTAATCTCTGTTGATTTGGCTAATTGCTTTCTGTCTCACGCATTTAAAGAGCATGGAAGGATGATCTAATTCGCATCAAACTCCAGGGTGTTACATCTATATCAGGCATTTAAAGAGACTGCGGTTTTTTGAAGGATGATTATACTGCTCCCTAACAGCAAACTCCATGTGTACATCTATATCCGGATCATCAGAACTGCGGGTTTTTTGCACGCTGAGGAGGTTTTAATTCGGGGGTCCAGGGGTATAGTGTTGCGGATCAATGACGCATCCATTGGGCCTTAGGAGAACGTATTGGCTTGGAGGAGAGGAGGTGGTAAGCAGAGCCAGATGTGAGCAGTAATTGGGTCGGCCTTGTGATTCTTCAGGAAGTGTGAGTGTGTGTGAGAGCGAGAGAAGGAGGAAAGATTAAGCGAGATAATCAGTGTGTGAGCACTTTACGGAAATGTGTGAGTGGGCGTGTGTGAAGGGTTGTGAGGTCTGGTCGATATCACTTATGGTCTGATCTGATCCCAGGCAACACCAAGGCTGATATACCGATACATTCTAAAGTCTCTTTGTGCACCTTCGAAGGGGACTTTTTGATGGACATTAAACGTTATATATTTGATTAGCGTTAGCATTAGCTGCTAATATACAAGACTTATCTATGTATAATGCATTATATGCATTATATGTATTATATGCATCTTTTCAGACCCATAATTTGGGGTTTTCTACTCACAGTTGAAGAAGGAACAGAAGCATCTGTGGACTTTCTCAGATCTGTAGCATGGTTATATGCCAAAGACAAATGTTTATCTGGTAGGGCCAGTTGTTGTGGTCTTCCAGGTCCTATACAGTTGTTTAAAGTCCTCAATTATCTTACATCTTTTGTAATTTGTACATCATTTGACTTTAAATTAAATAAATGAAGGTTGATTTTGCATGTACTGTATATGTAAATACTGTTAAACGTAGCTCGAACAGACTCCAGAACAAAACCTTAATACATGCAAATACACTTATCGCTGAAAGTGTCGGATTGCAGTGCTATTGGGAAGTCAGATAAAGGCTGCTAATAACAATAAATGATAATGAGTTTTATTGATATGGGCAATATTTACTAAGCTACACATACAGAAGTAGTGTCTTTCAGTATGGTGTTGGGTAACACAACATATCTGCTAACACAACATGCCAGATGCCTTGGCACTGAGCTGTAAAGTTTCCTAATGGTGTCCTGCGATCTCATGCAGCTTGAATATTCTTACGCAGTTCCTACAGACTGTGCAGTAGAGGTGGAGGTGGACTGACACCAGGTCATCTGGAGGTGGGACGTGTAACAACAAACCACTCATCTTAGCGCTGACCTTGGTGCCTCAACACACGTTGGTCATCTCCACCAAGACAAAGGAAGGACTCGTCGTGAAAATGACCTGCTGCCGTGAGTCACTCCATGACCGACTGGCACGACACCATTGCAGTCGTTGGCGACGTGGCGTGGTATTAAGGGTTGTTATCATAATGGCCAGCATGCATGTAGTCTGCTGTCATACAGCCATCTGCCAACAGCGCTGGCATTTACTGGATGACTCAAAGATGGCATTACTGCTCAATGAATGTCAAACCTACCTCTCATTTCGTTCGTTTCGTTTCATTCTTGTCGGTTGATGCCATTTTGAATGGAAAACAGATTTGTATATTGTGCATGTACAGATTTGCCACTGTTGGTCGATCCATATTACTGTACGCTTCAATACACCTGCACATTCAGCTACTTCCTTTACACCATGAATTTGGCACACCCAAATACATCCCCTTACGGCTTTGTGATACATTTTCCACACAGTGATTTAGACATTCTCTGCACTGCACCACCTCTTCTCAATCTATGAATCCCATCACTCATACCCTCAGCCATTTACTCTATAGCCCCATCATCCTTGTACCTCTCCATCTGTGGGAGCCTGAAGTTACTGCTAACTTAAACACACAAGGTAAATAATTTTAGTCTTGTCTAAACGGCTACACTTCGGACAAGTGGAAATGTGTGTACATGTTATTATGCGCTAAACCATTTAATTAAACATAACAAGATCATTCCAGACTCGTCCTATTGGTCTGTTCATCGTGACATCTGCTGGAGTTAGCAAATTTGACCTGAAAGTGACTATATGAGGATTGGCTCTCGAAACTATCACTATCCACATCAGCATTAATCGACCGGCTGATAGATTGACTGAGTGTGCGGTGTTTCATAGAGAGCTTTGTGTGTATGTGTGTGTGAGGCAGCCTCAGGCTCGTCTGATCCCGTGTCTCAACCCCTGCTTGATAACTCCATGTTCAGAGCGGGCTCTGTTTTCCCACCGCTGTCAGTTCCTTTATCCCTCCTTCCACTTCCTCCATCCCTCCGTCCCTCCCTCGCTTCCCTCCCTCCATCTCACCCCTCCATTCGAGTGTGTTCTGACAGGAGATGCAGCTCAAAAGCAATCCATCGCTCTGTGAAGGAGATATTTTTAGAGAGCTCATGTCAGTCACCAGGCGTGGAAGTACTTGTGTGAAGTCAATTTCGCCTGGAGGGGGATTTCTCGATCTCGCCGTGGCGGCGCGAGCACGGGAGACAGAGAGAAAAAGAGAGAGAGAGAGAGAAAGCAAGAGAAGAAGGCGAGCGCGTGAAAGAGAGCATGAAACAGACTGAAAGACAGCTTTTTCCCCCCTTTTTCTTCCTCTCGGTTTTCTGGGAAGGTCATGAAATTAGCAGCCAGCGGGGCTGACTCACAGAGGCCCTGCAGGGACAGATAGCCTTTGTGTGGGCCACGCTGGCCTGCGCTGGCTGGCTGGTACACACTGGGCTGGATTGTCAGGGCATGTCAGCCTGCCCCAGTCTCCTCTCTGCACACACACACATATTAACACCGCCTCAGCACAGCCTGTCCTGAGAAACAGGGTGGGCCACACACAGGAAGCAAATTACTATCTCACACAGACATACAGTTATACAGACATAATTAGAAGTCACAGTGATCACTGTCAGTATAAATATAGATCATACAATCAGTACTGATATAAGCTGAAGTATAAGTACCTGTAGCATCTGTACTTCACTGGAGTATTTCTGCTCCTGAATGCTTTTCACTATCATATAGTACATTTCAAAATTTATAAAACCATTTTAATACCTAAATTACATTTTCAGCTCCACTTTGTAGTTCTACAGCTACAGACGGTAGTCCATATGTTCCTCTGTACACTCTATCCCCGTTTTACCCTGTTCTTTAATAGTCAGAACACCCACAGGACCACCACAGAGCACTGAGGTGTTTAAAAACTCCAGCGGCACCAGCAACACCGATCCACTTACCCTAGCACAACACACACAACCACCACGTCAGTGTCACTGTAGTGCTGAGAATGATCCACCACCCCCATAATACCTGTGGTGGTCTATTTGAAGGTGGTCTCTTGTTTGTGGTGGACCATTGAAATAAAGGTGATGGGGGGATGACAAAGTAGGCGAGAAACAGACGGACTACAATCTGTAACCACCACCGCCCATATGCGTCCATGTGTCATCTACACTGACGTGGATGGTAAGGAATAGAACTGCTGGAGGGCATCCCAGAATCAAAAGCTTGTATAGCATGTATAAAGTTAATATAGATATATAGAGTGATGTGTGCACCTGTTATATAAGTGTTGTTTCTTCTGGTTGTGTCTATAGACGGTGTGGTTGGTGTAGCTCAGCAGGTAACACCACTACCTGCCAGGGAACCACCACCACATGTAGGAGACTGGGGTTCAAATCCCGGTCTGGGTGACTATGCTGTGCTACACCAATAGGAGTCCTTGGGCAAGACTCCTAACACTACACTGGCCCACCTGTAATATGATTAACCCTGTAAGTCGCTCTGGATAAGAGCTTCCGCTAAATGCTGTAAATGTAGACATAAGGCTATGATCTGCCCAGACTTGGTCGTGTCTCACTTGAACAGCTACACTGTCCCTGTGAAATGAACACAGAGAGCACTGACAGGAGACTCTGTCCACATCTGTAGTTAACGTTCAGCGTTAATGAAGTATCTGATCACTTCACTGCACGGCTGAAGTTTGATTCGTACCCCTCTCACACTACCAGATCTTCACACTGTCAGAGCTCTGTTCCTGGAAAATCCCCTCAAACTGTGCAAATTTGTTGGAAAGTGCAAACCGGGGGTTAGAAACCCAGGTTAAACCTCACGCAAGAGTACATCCAGCTTTAAATAATGCTGCTATACCTGTCAAAGTCATGCTAACTGAGGGTTTAACAGCTATCTGCTAACTGTTTAACATGCTAACTGCAGTCTAGGGGTTTAACAGCTATCTATTTTCACCAGTCAGCTAGTCATTCAAATAGTAGTTGAGGGTTAGTCATTACCATGTTAAATATCACTAGTGTTTTAGGCCTCTGTAACATTGTAATAGAAGCTTGCTAACATGGGTAGGTTTGACATTGTGAGACATGGGAATGATTCAGGTTTCACGCTCCCCCACACACTGTGACATAAGCAAAGACAGGTCTTATCGCTGTACCTGACTGACCCAACAGCCATAACTGCAGATAATTAGTGTCAGCCCAATTGGTAGACTGCTACATGACGCAGGACTAGATGCACACGGCAACTGCCCATAACACCATGGCATTGTCACCATAGACTACTATGGTGTTGTGCCACACAGCGGGTCATTCTGAATAACAAGTCCACATAGACATTCACTCTGTTGTAGCACCTCTTCTCAATCTATGAGTCCCAGCACACACATCACAGGTATTAATGGCCTCATCATCCTTGTGCAATGCCACCTGCAGTAGCCTGAAGTTACTACCAGCTTAAACATACAAGCTGACCTTTTGTTTGTTTTGAAACGCCATCATAATCAACATACGCATAATCATTTCATGCACTGACCTTCTGTGAGGAAGCGTTTAGAGGCATTAGACACTGACTTCTGGTTCCTTTTACCACCACTGTGAACAATCCTGATCCAGCAAGGCTCTAATAGGTCTAAAATAGACCAATTCACATCACGCCATTCTGAATAGGGGATAAAATTGGCTAAAAATTTCTATCTAGAAATGATTTCACCTCTTTTGCATTATGACTTGATGAGATCAGATGCAATGGCCTTGAAACCGCAAACCATTCCCTGGAACATTTTCTGCTCTTCAGTCCTTCGTTGGCCATTTAATTCCCATCCATAGTGGAGAGCATTGGTAATAAACTCCCTGCACCTCTGAACGTCTTAGTTTATCCTTTTCTTGGACCTGTTCAAGGTGGTGTTCGTGCATATGTGTGCGTGCCGAGGAAACGCTCATTTATTTCAGTCGTTTAACACTGAATTAATACTCATTGCTGGCAGCTGGGCCTTCTGTAATCATCACCTGCAGCTAGTGCTTCTAAAGGAGTTAGTGAAGGACTACTCCAAGCTCTCTACTTCTCCACAGCACACATTAGCGTCAGTGCCAGGGGTGGCAGGATCACACTCGCAGCTACAATCAGCGGGAAGAGAGATTCCAGAGAGCCGCGGTAGGCGTGTGGAGAAATATCCTTCACATTTGACATCATAGCAGGTGTAAAAATGAAAAGCATGCCTGTTCGGTATACACCCATAAGAAAGACTGCTCATATTTACACCCACCCAGAGCAAATATCAGGTCATCCTTAAAGGGTTAGCTCAATGATAAATGAAACGTGTATCGTGTACTACTTTACTCAAACACAGTTAATCAGCCATGGCAGGTTTGAGGTCTGAAGTTTGCTTTGGTGTTTTGCAAGGCTAGCATAACTAGCAAATAATCTAAAACATGAATGCATAAATCATCATACACAGATCTCAAATTACACCAAGTCGTTACACCTGCACATGTAAAATTTGTTGGTTAAAACTGAAAGAAAAACATCACATGCACAAAAGCTTGATGTTTAGGCCTCAAAAGCAAAATCAACATTCTACAGATAAAGATCGCCAAAAGAACAGCTGCGCAAAGAGCTCAATCCAGAAGGAATTAGGTTTGAAGGAATCAAGTTTTGACTTGGGTAGGTTTGACATTGTGAGACATGCGTATGAGTTAAGTTGTTTACGCTCAGCCATGCATATGATGTCAGCAAGGACGGGCTTTATCGCTGTACCTGACTGACCCAACAGCCATGATTGTGGACATTCAGTGAGCAGTGATGCACTCCATGAATCATCCTGTCACTCCACCTCCAACTCTACCACAACATCTGCAGGAACTGTGTGAGGATATTTAAGATGCATGGGAATGGATTAAACAGGACACCATTAGGAACCTCTACAACTCCATGCTGAGATTTCTGACATGAGGCCCGACACCATACCGAGATACGACCTCTGTATGTATAGCTCAATGAATATTGCATATATATTTGGGACAATATAAAAGCTTTATAGTCTAAGACTACACTTTGTGCTGTCCAATTGAGCATGTACAAGAGAGAGATAGGTTAGAAAGGCTGGGGTGAGACATGGTGGCCTGACTCCGTACTGAGAGACTCTACTTCTGTATGTGTAGCTCAATAAATATTATAATATCAGGCTATATGTATCATCATTTATTGTTCCTAGGGTTAGAGGTTAACTTTCTTACCAATGGCATTGCGATTCCCTACTTCCTTCTAGGTACAAGTATTCTCTGGATGATTAGTGTATGATGAAAATAACTGGTTAGATGTACAGTGCCTGAAGTCTGACATATTGTTTTATGATTTGGCTTAAAATGTGTCAATCAATTTACTGTAATCTGTACAGCAAAATAGTCCACAAAAATAGAGTAATATTTGCGGAACCCAGAAGGCTTGTGGTTGGTTGACTGATGGTTTGGGGTAGTACATATAATGGCTACATTAGACATAGTGACCCCTGCTTCCCAACACCAGCACCAACACCAACTTCACACCAAACCACTCTGAATGATCCAGTTTATCTGCCAAGATCCACACAATTATTCAGAAATGTATAAAACGTGGTGAAATTCCCTTAACAACCAGACATGACTGCGTCTTTTCGACGTGACAATGTGCAGCATGCATATTTAGCGCCGTTACTCATACCTGCCAACGTGAGGGTGTGAAAGAGGGAGATTCTCCGGGTTATCCCTGCTCTCAAGGCCCTGTGAACAAAACATGATTTCTCGGGTTCTGGCTACAACGCGTGCACAGATTTCCACATCGAGGGGGTGCTTTGCCCCCTAGTGCCACAATATCATCAACTCTTCCCCACTCGCAGTGCAATCAGCAAGCCGACTGGCTCTTGTTTCCCGAATGGCCAGACTTCCTCCCTAAACAGACACCATGTTGAGCGTTGCTGTCTCTCTCATTCATATTCCAGCAAGTGACCGGTGTCCTGCTTAATGATGACTCTGGCACAGTGCAGTGATGGGTGATGCACACCAGGCAGGGTTGTTTGAGCATGATTACCTCTGGAATGGGTTGCCAGGTATCACAACACAGATCTCAAACACCTACTGGGTTTCTATCACTATAAAAGCGGAAGATTAACTGGAGAGAAGTTCAATCAGGGGCACAGCAGGGGAAAGGGTTCAAATGGGCAGGTAGGATTACTTGTTAGCCACATTAGCGTTGTAGCATGAGTGCAAAACCTAAGAAGCTCCAAAAATGAAACATTTGGGACATTTGGCAGAAAAAGAAAATTTTGGAATTTTAAACACCGCAGGACTGGACTGAGAATAGTCTACTGACCAAAACTATCTGGCCAACAGTGTCCTGTGGGCAGCGTCCTGTGGGCATCGTCCTGTGACCACTGATGAAGGACTAGAGGATGACCAACACAAACTGTGCAACAGCAGATGAGCTACCGTCTCTGACTTTAGATATACAAGGTGGACCAGCAAGGTAGCAGTGTCTAAAAGAGTGGACAGTGAGTGGACACTTTGTGCATAAACTCTGGGCTGGGTTGCCAGGTATCACAACACATGTTCCACACAGCTACTGGATCATGAATCTAAGAGATGAACTGGAGAAATGTTCAATCAGGAGCACAGCAGGGGAAAGGGTTCAGTATGGGCAGGTATGATTACTTGTTAGCCACATTAGCCTTGTAGCTTGAGTGCAAAACCTAAGAAGCTTCAAAAATGAAGGCATCAAACATTTGGTACATTTGGCAGGAAAAGAAAAATTTTGGAATTTTAAACACCACAGGACTGGACTGAGGATAGTCTACTGACCAAAACTATCTGGCCAACAGTGTCCTGTGGGCATCGTCCTGTGGGCATCGTCCTGTGACCACTGATGAAGGACTAGAGGATGACCAACACAAACTGTGCAACAGCAGATGAGCTACCGTCTCTGACTTTAGATATACAAGGTGGACCAGCAAGGTAGCAGTGTCTAAAAGAGTGGACGGACAGTGAGCAAACACATTGTGCATAAACTCTGGGCTGGGTTGCCAGGTATCACAACACATGTTCCACACAGCTACTGGATCACTATGAAACTAAGAGATGAACTGGAAAAATGTTCAATCAGGAGCACAGCAGGGGAAAGGGTTCAGTATGGGCAGGTATGATTACTTGTTAGCCACATTAGCCTTGTAGCTTCAGTGCAAAACCTAAGAAGCTTCAAAAACTGAGACACCAAACATTAGGTACGTTTGGCACAAAAAAGGAATATTTTGTAAATCAGATTTTGCCCTGAAATATCACTATAAAATTGGGGTGTGTATTACTGTACTGCAGAGGATACACAATAAATGGCTTCTTTTATTGAGACTGCATTTCTGCTTCTCGCACTTAAACTCCTGGCGTGTGTGGAAATTCTCCCTTTTGCTGTGACCATACATCATTCCAGTCCCATCAGCGGCAGATTGACTCTCCACTCCACGCGGATATCTCTGTGCAAATTAGAGCTCAGTGCAGATTGCTTCAGCTTGACTGAGGCCTCGAGGAAGTGAGTGCTTGCAGGCGTACATACACATATGTGTGTGTGTGTGTGTGTCCGCCCGTTGATGTTCCCCAGCTTTCTCCCCTACTTGAAACACTCCTCACACATCTGAAGTGCATATACGTGTGTGTGTGAGATAGCGAGACGGAGAGGCTCTTGGCTGTGACCCCGCGTTGTTGATCACGTTTTGTCTGAAACTCATCTGCTCTGGCCGGGCTCTGAAGAGGCCTGTGAGTGGCTCTGTCATTCATGGGAAGCCACTCGAACCCGCGCGCCCTCAGCCTCCCCAAATCCCAATTAATGAGCAAAAAGCCTGAGAGGAGGTGCTTGACTCCGACAGACGCGCTTTAATTGTTCTCCTCCATCCCCCTGGTAACTGCTTCTTTCGCATTCACTTGCTGATGGAGCTGTGCCTGTCTCTTCGCTCTGTGTGGCTCGCTGGATAAAATACTCCATCAGCGGGGTGCTTGCTAAAGAAACGCATTGTTCACGCAGGCTTTTTTTGCGAGTCAGGAATATATTGTGGGCCTTTTTTAAGGTCCTCATTCTTTAGACACTGTGCATACGGTCAAGGACCCCGTGTCTCCTAAGTGGTAACTTTTTCAGGAGACTGAAAAAAGATCTTGAGTATGAATCAGCCCATAGCCTACATTTTTCCTGCCTCTTAATCCCGCTGAGGTCAACATGTGACCTTTTTAGTCTGGGTTTATGTTCTCAGAAGAAGTCATCGTTCATTTTTATCCCATAGCCCAAAGAAAAGGTTCTTTCTGCTTTGAAATAAGAGTTTCAGCTAGTATATAAACAAGTTTCCAACTACACTGCTCACCCCGCAGCGTATACAGCCCGTACATGGGAACTAAGCTGCAAACTCAGGCTGGTTTCAATTCACTGTTTTTGTGATGTCACAAAAACCAGTGCATGCATTTCCAAGAGGTCCACTGACCATATAGGAGGACTCTGTAGTTCTACAGTTACAGACTGTAGTCCATTTGATTCTCTGTATCCTTTGGTACCCTGTTCTTTAATGGTCAGGACACCCACAGGACACACTGTAACACACCACCACCATGTCAGTGACACTGGGCATAATCCAGCACCCAAACAGCACATGCTTTGGTGAGGTCTGGTGGGGGTCTTGGACATTGCAGAACATGGGGTATCAAAGTGTACAAAGAAACAGATGGACTACAGTCTGTAGTTGTAACTACCAAGTGCATGTCTATGGTGAGTGGAACAGATTACATGGGCAATGAGTGTGGAGTTAAGGAGGTGTTCCTAATAAAGTGCTGAATGAGTCTACGCTAATGTATTCATTTTGTGACATCACAAATGCAAAAAAAAGGATTGCTTTTGCAGCTTGATTTGCATATATGTCTCACTTGGACCGAACCGTAAATGATAATGGGAAACTCCCTGATGTTCACCCTGATAATCATTTGTTCCAAGACATATAGGTCCATTTCTATTGGTCCATTAGCCATGAAATGTCCACACAGGGAGGAGAGCAATATCAAATGATATCAAAAACTGAACATGGCAGTGGAGATATAGACGTTTACATGCTGTGTCCTTTCTGCATTTCCAATAACAGTCGCTGAAAGCCTGTCGCCATGTCATCCGGCATTAAATCAGCACTGGATGGTGTACAAAGTCGTTTTGACATGCATTGCCGTGTTTCTGACATGCTGGCATTCACTGGTGTGGTCTGCATGTATCATGCTGAAATTTAATTCGATATTTTAGATCAATGAGGCCTCAGCATTACACCCGCTGCCATTGATTTGACACTCCTTTCCTGTTTGTGTTAACCTGGGTTAACAGCGATTATCAGCAAATTTGTGTATGCTATGCACAAATCGGATTTCACGGCCGTGACACAAACCTCCGCAGGCCCGTCCTTCCTGATAACTGCGTCTGGGTTCTGAGAAATCGGTCTGGTGCGGAATGACCTGCTCTGAAATCAGATTTTTCACGCCTTTTACTGTTCAAATGCACAAAGACTCCACTGATAAGTACCATGTGTGCTGCTTGGGCTTTAAAACAACCATGATGTCTACTGATGTCAGGCAAGATCCTCTAGTCTTAGCCTACTACTGAACTGGTTATATTTGTAGTGCACTTCAGCCATGCTCCCCTAAAAGGGGGTCTCTTTAGTGAAGGCAGTGGTTATAGAACTATGAGGAGCCATTTGAAAGGGTCATGCTGGCCAACAATTGTCACCCTGCTACACCTGTGGTATGCATGTTTACATGCCTCCTACAGCCGAGCTGCAGTCGTAACCCTTTAGCGTTATGCTCAGCTTTTTATTAGAGTACATTTCAAGTCACTGTGTCTTATTGAAAAAGGTCTTTGAACTCAACCTGATTGTGCCATCTCGACTAATCGGCAGAGGTATGTTAAAAAGTCCACAAAAGGTAAATAAGCCTTTTTTAAAAAATAGATGTGCCTTTACTATTCTCATCCATAGAGAACTCATCTTCAGAGACGAGTCCAGTGTTTGTCTTGGTGGAGACCACCAATGAATGTGTGTGTGGAGGCACGATGATCAGCATGGAGATGAATGGTTTGTTGTCACATGTCACGTGTTCAGAAGGCCTGGTAGCTCTACTTCCACCCCTACTGCAAAATCAGCGAGAATGTGAGAATATTCCAGCTGCATGGGATGGATTATCACAGGACACCGTTAAGAACCTCTACAGCTCCATGCTGAGACGTCTGTCGTGTTGCGTTAGAAAACATGGCCGTTCAATGCCATACTGAGAGACACTACTTCTATATGTGTAGCTCAATGAATATATAAATAAAATCATATATATATATATATAATTGATTTTATTTATATTTTAATTTGCTGCAATATAAAAGCCTTGCAAGAGTGCACTGTGTGTGCTGTCCAATTTTTTGTGTGATCATGTACAAGGGTGAGACAGAAAGACAGAAAAGAGAGAGAGAGAGAGAGAGAGAGAGAGAGAAAGAGAGAGAGAAATTTCACGCCCTTTAGATTCTGGATTGGCAGTGACACACATTCCAGACCTGCCGCCCAGGCCTCTGTCACTGTGCCATTAGAGCTGATGCATGCTGGGAAAGAGCCGCCCCATTCGCAGGGAGCATTAATGGGGGCTTTAAAAATGAAGGTTAAAAGCGGCCCATCTCGCTCGGATCAATTCTTCATTGTGCAAGAGGAGCACCGGTGCCGTGACTTTTTCTCCTTGTTAACATAATGCAAGCTTTAAAAAGGAACGGAAAGGATTTTTCGGTATAAATAATGCAAATGAGAGTAGCTCGCTAATAGCAACAGGTTATGGCCAAGTCATCGCTTTTTAGAGCTGTCTGCAGACTGATCCTATACACAGCCCTAAAAGCCTTTCCAGACAGAGAGAGAGAGCGAGAGAGGACAGGAGAACAGAAGATAAAGAAGTCAGAGTGTCCTTTGTGCAAAAAGAAAGTACGCTACAACAGACGTACCATGAATGGAGTCAGCAGGGAAGGAGGAACTGCACTATTGGGAGCTACATGAGCGAACTAAAACACATGCCAGTAATCTGGTTTTTCATCCTGGGACTAGCTGCCAGTAGAGGATGATAAACACAGGCCTACTAAAGTGTCAGTCCTGAAGGCTTCCTTATCCCACGTGCACGCTAGCAGGTAGTAGGGTGACAAGTGACTAGTCATTTAATGCAAATGAACTATGACGCAGTGAAGCATAACAACTTCTTCAGATCAGTAGTAGACATATGGATCGGAGATCTCCAGCTCCATCTCTGTGAAATTCTTCTTCCTACCAGCCTTCGGTTTCAGTTCTCAGTAGTGTGGTGGAGGAGAAGCTCATAACCACCGTTTTTTCTCATATACATCTGAGGCAAATGAAGTGTGGACGAAAGTAGCAGATACTGGTCATGTCTCTGTGAAGTTAAGTCACTTGGTATCTAGCTAGGATAGCCAGCATGCTAACGGGCCAACAGAGCTAGCCACAAATGCTAGCAGTAAGGTTCCCATACAAATTTATTCATCAATATTAATATGTGCATTAAAAACGAGCTAGCTTTCCTGGACTTTATGCACACCCACACATGACACCCAGAAGAGACAAACTTGGGGCTACCTAAGCGACTTGTCTCCTGCTATTATAAGCGCCTCTCACAGTGAATGGGCATCATTAGCGGTCATTCGGATCACCCGCTTGTGGTTAGACGAGAGGCGCTATTTTTTACCAGGGTTGATTTTGTCCCAGTGTGAAGAGCGTTTTGATGACATCAATTTTCATCATTGATTACTCTTTAAGGGCCTGTTCAGAGATGGAGATTAAGTCTAGGTGTGCACTGAATTGCAGTGCCAATGGGAATTTACCTCTGGGAATTCATTCTAGGCTAATTTGGTTCTGGGAAACAAAATAGATGAAATGATGTAGGAATGATTTCTGAATTTAGACTGGGTAAGATTTATCTAGCTATACATATAGAAGTGGTGTCTCTCAGTATGGTGCCGGGCCTCCATGTTTGCTAATGCTACATGTATATGTCTCAGAAGTACAGGTTCCTAATGGTGCCCTGTGATAACACAGGTGGTGTCTGACACAACACCATTGTGTTTGGCGACGTTGTCGTGGTGTTAAGGGCAGTCGTTGTAACATGTAGTTCTGCATTATGCTGCCGTCTGCCAATGATGCTGGCACTAGCAGAGTGACCCATGGTGGCCTTACTGCTCACTGAATGTCAGTAGTTGTGGCTGTTGGGTCAGTCAGGTACAGCGATAAGGCCCAGCCTTGTGTGGCTGAAGGAGAAACTTGAATCATTCGCATGAATCACAATCTTACCCACCAAGTTTCATTCCTGTCGGTTGACTCCTTCTGGGTGCAGCTATGTATATATTTATTAGTGAGACATATGACCGTAATGACATGGGCATGAGTGTATATGTTTATGCCACATTATGAGGGCCTGTCTTTCTAGTAGGCTTCCTGGTTAAAGTTTGGGTAAGTCTCCAGGAAATGAATAGAAGTCTATGTGATGGTGTGTGTGTGTGGTGTGTAGTACTGACTCTGATAGGGTCTGATTTGTTTCTTCCTCCACACTTCCATAGTGTCGGCCTCATGCACTACAGTACCACTAAAGAGCGCTTAACCTCAGCTGATAAGGCTTATTAAAAATGATGGGCTTCATGGCGTGATTGGCTGTGGAGTGATGGAGGCCATCCAAGCCTTTCAGAGGGACGTGTAGCCACACTGGCAAGCCCCTTTACTGATAAGCCGGTCAGTGGAACATTCAGCAAAGCCAAGGCCGCAATTCCTCAGATAAATAAGGAATTAGCTCAACTGGGGTTGTCGGCTAAGCTTAAAGTGGGGCTTATTTTTGAAGCTTAGCTCTTTTTAGGTCCGTCACTGCTGTTTGATAAAAACTGAATAATTACATTTAAATAGTGATGTACAGAATAGTGCTGTTTGTGCTGTTGTTGTAGTGCACCACTGCATCCTTCTCACTACAATACCCAGCATGCAATATGCAAATACATGAAGCAACCATTGGGAATGCCATCCACAGTATTAAAGAAATATGAAGGCTAATGAGTATTAGCAGTATCTGGGCTCCACCTTCATTATGTATGTATCCACCCCAGAATGTATGCATGTAAGTTTTTCAAAGCTCCTCCCACCTTCAAGATACATCATTAAAAGTGTGTGTGGTGGGGGGTCTCACTTTTGAGACTGTTAAGGCACCAATGTAGCAAGAAAGTAGGAATTTCCAGCACATGTAAATAAGATGTCCATGTAGGCCAGAGTTGCCCTTTAAGCCCACTTTTATTTTCTGGCCTGATTTCTCAAATAATGCTCAATATAAAGGTTGACCACTCGATAGCGACAGGTCAAGGTATTTTTCCAACACTTGGCACTGTGTAAGGACACTCTAGAATATGGAATGAGAATAAGAAGGGTGGATGTAGCAAGAGCTGGCTAGCGACCTTGTGTGCACGTGTTATTATTGCGAGGGCAGTCAGCAGCCTCTGAGTGAGGAAGATGGACCTTGGGCAGTTCTCCAGTCTTTTGATAAGAGGACTACAGGCTGATAACAGGGTAGCAGCAGCACTCAATGAAGTCAACAACAAGGCGGGAAAGGAGAGAGGGGGGGGGGCGGGTTTCCCAAGTCGAGGAGGATAATCCTAGCAGCTCCCATTTAGAGCCACATTAACATGCTAATGTAGCGAGAGCTGTTTGTTAGCATGAGGACGGGGGTGTGCGGAGTGAATAAGCCACATACATTTACATTCTCCTAAGATGCTCTGAAGTCTGGGGGAGAAAAGAGCTACCTTATCGCCTTTTAACGATTGAGTTATTAATTTTGTGCAGGAGGCAGTCATAAATCTCAGTTTTTAGCCACGTCCTTTCCTCCGTTCGGCTCGTGCATGCACGCGTGTGTGTAGGTATCCTCATTCCAGCACACTTCATCATTTTTAATAAGCCTTATCAGCAGAGCCCAGACAGAGGCCTAGATCCTCCTCTTTTCCGATGCTGCGTCCTCCGAGGCTGCCGATTGTCTTGCTCGCGCTGGAAGGGCCTAGTTAACAAGTGTTTTGTTAGGCCTACGCTGTACAATGGCTTGTTGTCTTGGGTCAGTGAGTTTGGGAGCCTTTGTATTACTTCTATTTTTGCTTCCCTAAAAGCACGGCACTAGCGTCTTAGGACTGAAACTGGAAGGGGACAATGCTGTCATAAAGAATGCCACGCTTCTAGACAGTCTGCACTGCAGCTTGCCGAAGCTTTGTTCTCCTATTAAGCGTGTGTTCTTCCCCTGCTGCAGATGTGGTCTCATGGTGCGCATCTTGGAAGAATGACACGCTGACCTTTGCCACTGTCGCTTCCTGATGATTCTTAGAATGTTCTGTTATTTCACTCCAAGACAATAACTACTTCCATTTTCCTCAGCTCAGAAGCCAGAGCGCTCCCCACAGTGCCTCTTCGCTTTTTGCCCGCTGGCCTTTGGGACTTGGCCGTAATTCTTGTTCCCTTGGAAACGCAGCCCAGGGCCAGGGAGTCCGTAGAGCTCCGGTGACCTGAACAACAAAAGAGTGTTGACCTCTTTCCCCTGCCGCTAAAAAGCCACGGCAGAATCCACAGCTCTCATTTTGTCTCAGCGTGGCATGTTACAGCTGCCATACACACTTGACTGGAAGGGGTGAGGTTGGTTTTTCTTTACCACCTTCTCAGAAATGCTGCACGCTGAAAGAAGCGGTGCGCTGGATGTACTCGGTTTGAATGTGCACATTATTTCTGTGTGGACTGAAAGAGTTCTGTATTGTCGGCAAATGCTTTTGGACCATTTCTCCTTCCCATGCCCACTTCTCTTTACACTATGAATGTATCACAAATGGTACTGATGAGGCTGTTCAGGTCAGCACCCCACTGAATGTTTGCCACTCTGGAAACACCTGGATTATTGACCTATGTGCAAAAAACTACTTTTTAATTTCCTTTAACTGATTTTAAATATGTACAGCCTTTGATTTTAGAAAATAGACTGATTTAATAATAACAGAAAGACCAGAAAATAAGATATAAAATGATTTAGCTGAAAATCATTTACTTAACTCATTCACAGGACAACGAAACAGGATGACCTGTTGTGACCATGCTGTTAGTGGGCCAATAGTTGAGGGCAAGGCCAAGGCCGCAATTCCTCAGATAAATAAAGAATTAACTCAACTGGAATTCTGGCCTAATTATTTTTCAGTTTCGCTCTTCATAGGGCTGTCACGGTTATTTGAATACACTTGAATAATTGATCAGTGTGATGTATGAAATAGTGTGGTTTGTTATAGTGATGCTATAGTACAGCACTGGATCATTCACTCTTTCACAGAATTCACAATCCTTCTAGCTTTTTCCAGTAGAGTCCGGAATTACTGGGGTGATACAAGTTTGATCATTAAATTAATCACTTTTTCAGTGTGAAGTGAACAACTTACATGGCATTAGCATAAGTAGCTCACATCTGTCTCTCAAGGGTAGAGGGGATGGGTCATAACATGGGCTAGCACCCCATGTGTCACCAATCAGAAAGTCACAGGCTTAATAGCCTTAGTTGGTAACCTTAACCAAAAAGTGTTAACAGAGGTATAGGGATCTTCCACCAACACTCATCATCAAAAAAAATGTTGCACCCGGAAGGAAGTGTTGCGCAACACCACTGTAGTCCTTGGTAACGTTGACATGGTGTTAAGGGCAACCATTGCAGCTGCCTGCCAGTGTGCTGGCAACTAACAGGATGACTCATGGAGGGCATCCTCACGTTTGTGGCTATTGGGTCAATGAGCTACAGCAATAAGGGCCGTCCTTGCTTGCGTCACATGCATGGCATTCGCATGTCTCACAATGTGGAACCTACCCACCAGGCTTTATTACTGTTGGTTAATTCATTTTTGGGTTTAACTATTTGTGCAACTACTTTTTGATGACGTGTTTGTTTTTCAGTAATCCTGCACAATTACGTGGCTACAGCAGATCACGCAGGGTGGTTAAGGTGTAATGCTGTATTGTAGAGAGACTTGGCGACTGAATGATTCACAGTGGTGATAGGAACCACACAGCTGAAGCCTCTAATGGCTCCCTAACAGGTTGTGACAGCGAAACTTAAACCTGTTTGTTAAGCGACAAAGCAGTACATTTCTACACGACTACTTGTAACAGTAAAATATGGGCATCTTATATAAAAATAAACTCTCCCTTGTGTTCTCCACCAAACAGAAGCACAGTATCTCCACATTAGACAGAAACCCTCCTAGTAGGCCGTGGCCGTCTACTGTGTGTGCTAATGAGCCTCTTAGGATGGAACCGAAGCTGCTTCTGTTTGCTGCAGGTCTCCACTGTCATGGGAAGTGATACCTTACTCTCGCCAGAGCGTTCCTATTGGGTGAGCCATTTCCATGACAACATAGGGAGGGGCAGAGTGACAGGCTCATCTGTCATTCGCACGTAATGGTAAGGCTAAGGTGTTCACAATAGCCTTGGTTAGGCAGGTGTGAGAGTGTGTGTGTGTGTGTGCGTGTCTTTCCTGAAAGGCCAGCAGTCGCACATTAACCATCGCACCCTTTTGTGCCGCCCTGACACTTCGGAACTGCCCCCAGGGGACAATTTGGCTAGCAGGGCCACTTTGAAGTGTTTACGACGGGCAGGACGAATTCAGGTGAGCGCCGAGAAGACAAGGGACCAATCAAAAGGAAAGGAGACAAAAGAGAGGTGGGGGGAAGAAGAAAAAAAAATTAGCACCACAGAAGCATATGCTGTAGCCTACTCAGAGTTTCAATGGCAGAAAGGCACTCGTAGAGAAAGGAGTTGTGAAAAGCTTTTTAAAGACCTATTGTACGGGTGGAGATGAGTGCTATTGTAAGAGCTGCTGTAAAGTATACAGACTTTTGGAGAGTATAAGTATGCATGAGTGTCTGTGTGTAGGTGTGGACTGAGAGTGTGTCAGCTCCATAGCACCGTCATAGCCCCCCCACCCCCACCTACAACCCCCGCTACCCTTTGCCAGGTGATAGTAGCGCTTGGCATTGTAAGTGCTGAAGAGGTGCTCCACTCTCCCAGCCCTGTGCATTCACACTCAGCATGGAGCACCAGGCCACTTTGTTGACCCGCTTTTAAAGCCCTACCACTTGTGTCCCAATCACCAAAAATAACACTACCTTTCTAAAGAGCTCTGGACACTCACACGCTCTCTCTCTCTGTCTCCCTCGCTCGCTCTCTTAAAACAGCATGGCCAAATGCATTCTGTACCCTTAGTATATATGGTAACGCTTTAGTCCCTAACGGTCTAAATGTATCAGTATGGTACCCATTCTCTTCAAATGCAATCAGTGCAATACGTGTTTAGTTATATGAGTTACATACCACAATACATTTACATTCACAATGTGCATTCATTACCAACACCTATCGTGGTTGGTGTGGCACAACCGCTAACACCACTACTCACCAGAAAGCTACCGTCCCATGTGGGAGACTAGGGTTCGATTCCTGTTCTGGGTGACTATGCTGTGCTACACCAATAAGAGTCCTTGGGCAAGACTCCTAACGCTACATTGGCCTACCTGTAATATGATTAACCTTGTAAGTCGCTCTGAATAAGAGCATCAGCTAAATGCCGTAGATATAAGTCTATAAGCACTTCTACCTTCTTTGTCAATGCAAAAAAGTAAACCCAAGTAAAGAAAATCTATTACAAAGCTCTAATTACTTCCCTCAAACAGGAACGAGATTACTTTAATCATTAGTTCTTGAAAAAAGTCAATTTCCCGTTTGTTACTTTACCTCGATGTTACTCTCATGTTATTCTCTAAACTCCGTACACGTCTGCACCAAAAGCACATCAGTCGTTTTCCTTCACTAAGAAACTTATGCCAAGTTCAGACGGCCAGCCCAAAACGATTTATACTATATCCATGCAGTATTCTAATAAAATATCCAGGTTGCATCCAGATTTTTGCAAATCAGATCCATCCACATTTTGGAAATACGCTTGTAGCAGTCACCTGTGCTTGAAAGCGTGCAATACCTCCACCCGCACAAACAACAGCTGCATTTCCATGTAGCATAGACTGGACACGTTTCTGGATGAACATGACATCAGTGTTCAGCCACTCTTGCCTCAAATAATTGTGCAGCCAGATTTGGTGGATGCCTACCCCGGCACAATTTAAAGGGAAATTTCTGTACACTAGATTTTATTTTTATGACCGTATGGACCTGAATGACCGTACGCTTCCATACACCTGCAAATTCAGCTACTTCCTTCACACTATGGTCTTTGGCCAAGCCCAAATGCAGGCACTCCTTTTAGCCAATCATTAACATCTGCTCTGGATCCATTTTCCACACATGGAATGAGACATTCCCTGCACTGTAGCACCTCTTCTCAATGTATGAATCCCAGCACTCACACCCCGCAGGTAATTATAGCCCCATCATCCTTATGCAACCCCATCTGCAGGAGCCTGAAGTTGCTATCACCTTAAACACACAAGGTGACTAATACAGATGCATCCCTGCTCATGCTTCTGGACGTTCTGAACTCTCAAATCAGATTTCAAACTGAAATTTCATTTGTGTCATTCATTAACGACGATGATGTTAAATCCAAAGTGACAGAAGTCCAGGGATTCTCTGCAAAGTTACTGACGTCTATGTTGTTACCATTAGAAACACATGCAGACGGTTAGTGAAGACTGTACATACAAATCTGGCCTGATCACATGCAGTGCGGACAGCTGTCTCAAAGGATCCAATCTGAGAAACAAATCTGATATACTTGAAGTCCGAACAAATAGCTAATCACTGTAAAGGTCAATAAAAGGCATTTCACTTTCCCAGCCTATTCAACAAGACATGCACAGACCAGGAATTCTGAGTCCAAGTTGATTTCTCATTCACCAAAATAAATGGGATTTTCGCCTTGCGGTCAAAAGAGTGATTAGATGCACTTTGTCCAACATGCTGGCTTTAGTAGTAGAGGGTATTAGGAGTGGCTGGTGAAATTATATAACAGTGTTGAATGGTGTTAATAGTAGACATACTTTTAATGCAAAGTCATTTCAGTGCATAGGAGTGGTGGCTATTAGCATGGATAAAGCATTGTCCACATTTCAATAGCTTGTTATTATTATTATGTCAGTGACTGTAACTGTAAGAATGTAAAAAGTGACACACACTGATATAACCATGCCATACACACATGTCATGTCATATTCCATCATGATTCATCATGAAACATAATGACCAGTGAAATAATGGTGTCATATAACCATGACTGGTATATGTCACGACAGATGTCATAATGCTAAGGCTAACAAGATTACATGCAAAAGTCAGCATGTGCCATGAGCTATAAGTCATAAGAGAACCTTTCGGGAACATTATTGGTAATAGTAGTGCTGTTATATTAATAAAAATAAATACAAAATTCATCACAACAACTCATTACATCATTAATTACAAGACTGGAATGCCTTGTTAGCCAGTTACCTTGTTAGCCAGTTATCCATGTTACCCCAAACACTGCAAGAAATGGCAGTAGTGTTGTTTTTCTTCTTTTCATGTTTTTTTTTACTATTTAAATCATAATAACATAATATTATCCTCTGCTTACAAACATAACAAACAAGCCCAAGTCTCATCTAAGGAAGTCACGTCAGAAAGACTTCAGTGACACATCACATGACTAATCACTGACTGTCTTTAAAATGCCTCAGCTTGCGTACCTGCTCTGCTGCTTTCAGGTGCTTTTGATGTGTTTATGTTCCCCTTCATCTTCCCCACCATCACCTGTTTGATCCCTGCCTACTTATCCAGGAAGTAGGGTCCACCCTTACCTTCCCTACCCAGCAGGATCTATTGTGAGTCTCGAGATCTGGGCCAAAAACCGGCCCTTGCCAAAGGCTCTATCATTTTCAAGATCTGTTATCCTTTAAATGGTAAAGTCCTGTCAAGGGTTAAAATATTCATCACCTCTTCACCACTCCTGCCCTTAGCGTCTTCCTGGTAGACCTATTGTGAAACAGGGTCCCAGGCGTCAGGGTGCATATGTCAAACCATTTTGTGTTTCTGTAAGGTCATTTTAGAGGCTTTGAACTTATCAGACGTCTGGTTCCTATCACTGTTGTGAACAATTCTGAACCTGTAAGGATCTCTACAACGGAGTATTTACACCAGACTCCTCAGAATGACTTTGCTTATGTCGCAACCATGTAATTGCTTACAGTTCGACTCATCAGTGCTACAAAGGTCTTTCTGCATTAGTTTTGTTAAGCACTGTATTCATTACGGCATGTCCCCCAGTTCTAAGCACTCTTCTCAGAAAAACAGAAACCTTCAAGGAGTCTACTTAAGTAAATTAGTCTTTGACAAATGATCTGGTCTCGGTAAATGTGGATTTGACCCGTCTCTGAACCTCACAGTGGACGCAGCTATTGATTCTTCAGTCAACATGGGGAAAAGCTTAGTTAGGCCCTGTTGCCAAGTCTTCCCGGGACATCTAGCGTTCTCCTCCTTCTGCTGCTCACTTCTGGAGATGGGCTGAGATAGACAGCTGTGTTTCTCAGAAACGGAACACACCCACGCTCATGGACGCACCAACATAACAAGGAATGGCTGTGATAGGCAATGCTGTTCTCAACAGGCTTATGCTCCACAGGTTCCTGCGAGGAGTTTTGTGTGCCTTTATTGTGGGATTAGAGCAAATCCATCAGAGCCGATAGGATTGGGAGGGGAATCCCTGAAGAGACGAGCCTTTCTTTCCCTGTCATCACTGGCAGCTCCCCAATCGCAGCGCCGGATTAACAGACACAGATCCACCAGTACGGAGTCCCTTTTATATGGATATATCATCCAAGTGTACAGCAGCTCCTCGTGTATGCCAAATCTGCAGCCGGTGAGCGAGTTAGCGTCGACAATGTCACCGCTTCTGTTCTCAAGATATAGCGACGTGGCTGTTGATGGAGAATTTGAATTTCAGAGTGCTCGTTGGCTCTTGTTCCCTCTCTGTCTCTCCCTCGCTCTCTATCTCTCTCCACATTCAGAGAACAACAGGGCCTACAGCCAAAGCCTCCATCTTTCTCTCCGGCCCTTGTTTTTCAGGGTTCTTTCTCCCCTTTTCTCCTCCTCTTTGCATTTTGGCGACAGTGCTCATGTCTGCATTTGTCCCTTTTGATAAGGCCTTTCATCCTGTTTGCATTGATTGCTGCTTGACGAGTCGCCCCTGATACGCGGCGGCCCATTCACAGGGCCCCTGGGCGGCGCACACTGGAGCTATTGTGGACAGGAATGTGTCTCTTTTCAGAAGCCGGAGCCCACGAATGAAAGCATGTCAATAATCCTGAGACACTGGCGCTGCACAATGCAGGCATGCCACGCAGAGTCAGGCCGGCTTTTTCTGCTCCACTACCAGGCAAATCAGGCGGAGAGAGAGCGAGAGGGAAAGAGAGAGAGAGAGAGAGAGAGAGAGAGAGAAAGCATTTCTCCCATGCTGAGGATAATCCTACCAGCTATCATTTAGAGCCACATTAACATGCAAACATACTGAGAGCTGTTTGTTAGAGCCGGTGTGTGAATAAGCCAGAAAGATTTGCTGAAGATTCTCGTAAATGGGGGGCTGGATATGCAGTCACAGTGTGCATCCTCACTTTACACATGCTGGTTATCTCTAAATTGCCAATTTCCCATGATCCCCTGAAAAAGGCCTGTTCTTGTGCTCCACAGTAACTAGGTACTGGCATGCAGGTAGCAGCCTATATGATTGGCTTTGTGCTTGTGGCTTACACCAGAGTTTCCTCACCACTGGGCTGAAGACCAGTACCAGGCTGTGTTTGGTGATAGTCATACTGTTTGGTGAGGGTGTGCTTTTATGCAGCTTCTTGAGCCGATGCCCAGTTTTCCAAAGAAACTCTAAATTCCAAATTTGATCCCATTATGAATGTATAGGGTAGGGAAATGCACGTTCCTCTACTGTACTTCTGCTTACCCAAAAGACCCCTTATCACATATACTATCTCAAGGCAGACTCGTGGGGATGAATTCGATGTTGGTCTGACCCGCACTCCTCCGTTTGTCTTGTTCCTCTTATAGAATTCCATTTTTATCACCCCCACCCAAACCCTATTGTTTCCTTTAGCTGTAGCCATCAAACTGCATCTAATTAATCTGGGTAGATCCCTTAACTCTTATCCACAGTCATACTGACCTGCACCCCATTATGTGTTGTTTTTTCATCCCTCATTCCTCTCATAGACTCCCATTCATTTTTAGCAGCATCTTAGCAACCAGCCTGCAACCATTGGTACCTCATGAACATAACTGAATGAGGCATGGTAGCACATGACTCTAAGCACATCAGAGTAAAGTAACTTGGAAATGCTTCCTATGTATGCGGGTTGCACTTTTAGGACAGATCAGGTGCAAACACTTTGTTGTGTAATTGTGCTAAGCCTTAATGAACTTTGCAACAAATGCTCTGAAAGAACATTCGTAGGTGGAGTATGGATGGGTCAATTAGAAAAGCAGTAAGGCCAAATGGCAGTCGTGCGTTCAGCTGCTGCTGTGGCAGTCAGAGGGGACGAGAGCGGGGTTTGTTTTGACACTGGGCTATGCGTTGCTGTGGGAATGGTGAAGTGAGCCAGTTTGCAGAAAGCAGAGGGACAGGGGAGCTGTCCCATCATTTTCACTGAAGAATTAAAACCACCTCTGCAAACAGGGACCAGTGTGTGCATGTGTGCGTGTCTGTGTGTGTGCTTAAGGCCACATGGTGGAAGTTTCACAGCATCTGGGGTTACTGGGTAAATAAACAGTGTGGGGGTCTCCATTACACACACACACAGGAGTGTCCTGGTTTCCTTTTGTTTTCTCTAATAGCACTTTCTATTGAGGGGAATAAAGGGTTGTCCACAAGAGATTAAGAAGCCGCTTTCTCTGCTGCCAAATGGGCGTCAGGGCTGCCTGTGTTGATGGCGAGGTATGTAAAAACTCAGATCTGGTCAGTATCTGTCATGATAAAGATTTTAGGGAGACTGGACATCAAAGGCCCCCCTGCTACATGGGCTCCAGTGCATTTACACCACCAACCCCTACTCCTCATTACTACTAGTGTTCAGACTGCATTTAGAAATGCAAATTAGCAAAACAGTTTTGTTTGCTTTATACAGTGCTTTATTCCAGAGATTCCCCAGCAGACACGTTCCTCACCAGGTCTTGACTGGGTTGTCTTTGAATACTCTTTCAACGAGCTCGCGAAATTAAGATTCACTACTTCATCCTCATGGGTCGCAGGGGATCCTATCCCAGTGCTTAATGGGCAGAAGGCAGGAAACACCCTGGACAGGCCACCAATCCATCATATCGCATCTATGGGACAACTTACCATCTTAAATTCACCTGACAACATGGCTTTGTTCTGTGGGAGGAAACTGGAGCACCCAGAGGAAGCCCACATAGACACAGGAAGAACATGCGAAATCCACACAGAGAGGACCCTGGACACCCTGGCCGAGAATTGAACCCGGGCCCTACTTGCTGTGAGGCACAGTGCTACCCAACCAGCCACCAGAGTCACAATCAATGTTTCAAAAGCTTACATGGTATTTCTTTAAACGAACAGAGTTCGTCCCCTTTTTAAAGAATTAACTTGACATGTATGAAACATGTGCTTCTAAAATAGCATTCGGAACCCATCCGCTTACTTAACATAACACTAAACCTATAGAAATAAAGCACCTGTTCTTTCCTATGACAGCACTTTCTTATAACGGCACTATTGCACCCCATATGCTCATGTGATTAAAATGATCGATGTGACCAGAATACTAGCTATTGAGCTAATAGGCTAGTTATGATTGTATGCTGAAGTTTATCAGTGAATCAGTTAAAATGCTCATTTAAAACTGACACAATAACCAGAGGATGTGATCTCATTCAACAGTGTCTATCGGTTGTACAAGACCCTTATACATGTGACCCTGTGTCCTGTATTAGTACTGAGGAAGCTTCATAGATTTTTTTAAAACATGCGTCTTACTAAGAAATCTGTGAATAAATGATTTCCTGCAATTTCCACAATTCACACGTTTGCATGAGGATCACTGTAAGACCACTGTAATGCTTAACTCATGCTGACCGCATGTTAAAGTGGGCTTGTACTGCCATCCCCTCTCCACCCCGGTTATTAACTCTGTCTCTTCTATCTCTCTGGGCCAGTCCAAAGTTTACAGTTAATCAACCAGCGGGCTTACCTTTCTCCCTCCTTGATTAGACAAGTGACCTCACAGGCTTTGGGCACATAAACATTTAAAAGGAATCCGATTAAACAAACCTGTCTGCAAGGATTTTAAAATTAAACAAAAGTTCAGACCAGGATTTTTTTTTTTGCTGGACCGCTTAGTGAACTGGCTGAGAAGAGCCAAACTGACTCGACTCCTCGGTTTTAAAACTTGAGTGCAGAGTAGAAGAGTAGGCAGCAAAAACAACAATACTGATTACTACGACTGCAGCAATCACAAGGGGAAAATCAGGCTAATACTAAAGTTTGAACAATGATCACAGCAATAAACAAGCCATGGAGAGGGTCTTCCCTTCAACCACTTGGTCATGCATAGCTAGGTATAACTATGCATCACACCAAAGAGGGATGGATTCCTTGGACACTAGCTAGCTATCAATTGGGAGTAGGCATTTACAGCTAGCTGTGATTAGCCTCGTGCTAGCTCGGTTAAGCATGGCAATCTGGCTAAAGTTTTTTTTCTGAGTATATACAGTGTATCGTTCCAACAAGGCTTTTATTTCATCACCACTAGATGTACATACATCATAGGGAATGTTAAAATAGCACCACCTGAACAACATGTCTTTTTTCTCAGGTATCGTGTATCTTTCTATAGGTGTCATCGCCTACCGACGCAGGTCTCCTGGCATGTTGAGCTGAAAGGTATCTTCAGGCTGTAGCCTATTTGCACTGGCCTGGGACGTCTGTTCTGAGTACATGACAAAGCACTTTTGGAAGTGGCTCTGGATAAGAGCGACTGTTCAATCACCTAAATGTGAATGAATGGTTCTCAGGAAAATCAAATGTATGCACTTCTCCTCTTCCTCCAAACATGGTTGCGTGGCCAAGACATGTTTAGTGTCTGAAATTCTGAATTCTTTTATTTTACACTGGGGCTACAAGGCTAATACTGCTAGCAGCTATGTTTTCTATAGTCTAAAAATATGTTAGCTGTGTAGCTTTAGTGCATAATAATTTTTTTTTCACAAAACCAAAAGTATATTCAGGAGACTCAGCTTAATACTATCAAGAATCTGGCAACGTTCGCCTCATAGTTAAGAAGTAACAATCCTGCCTGTAGTTTTATGTATGGAGCTACTGCTACAAGCCCTATGTTAGAATATTTTGCTAGATTATTCTTCTGTTTATGTCTAATAACAGCTGCTTTAATGCCACCAACATCAAACGTAAAAATGCCAGCTGCACTGGGTGTGTCCCAGCTGCACTTAACACAACTAGTGTTTGAGTATCTAGTATATAGGACAGTTATAAATGTCAAAGCTGACTATACCCAAAGGTTCACAATGCACACTTACAACCAGTCGATTTTTGAGTATGGCAATGATGGACACTATTGTCCCACAATGCAGCAGGAAACAGAAAGGGCAGAGCTGGGAAATGTCTGAAAAGTGATGTGACGGCGATTAGAAATGGTGTAAATGTACGTTTGTCACAACAGCCTGTAAAAATACATGTATTCTAGTAAATAATGTATTTATTTGGGTGCGTTAAGTAATAACAACCTCAGCCGGAGCCCTTTAGCCTGGTATGATGTGAGCTTCATCACTTCCTGTTAGTAAGAAAGGATGTAGTGTGTTAATACTGTGTGTACTAGCCTGCTGAGCTCATACTATTAGGCTTAGTACGTAGTATATATAGTGTAGTACACAATTAAGACATACCCACTGCCTACAGTCAATGGCTGTATTCAAAATGGCATACTACGTACTACTCACATACTAAATAGGCCTAAAAGTAGGATGTAGTATACAGTATGTGAAGATCTGTAGTGCACTGAAGATACCTGGATGGTGTAGTTTCTAGTGTACAGGGGGAGCTATTAGAGTGCATCCAAATCTGTGTATAAATTTGGGTGTAGTGACTGAAGTGGCGTATGTTTTTATGAGCCTCAGAAAGTTCTGCAGATTAATAAAAGATGAACTCGCTTTAAAGGTTCAGTTTTAGAGTGAAATAGCCGAGGCTAGCTAACAGCTAGGCTAAACATATTCCGAGTGAACTGAGCAGCGTTAGCATCAGCTAGCTCTAAACAGTGGATACAGTCATAACAGCTCTGAGGTAAATGTGAGGTAACTGGTCATGTGACTGTATTAGTATACTACACTGTAGGTCACAAAGGTCTGTAGTTACAGGTGATTATACACCATCGAACACACAGTGTAGTATACTTCTGTTTCTGCTAATAGACCCCCACCCTCATATCACATCGTCCCCTTATTCGCGCCAGTATATGCACAAGGTCTGTGTTATTCAGGTACAATGTCTTACCAGAGCTAAAAAAGCTGATCAGTAAAACCGAAATTCAAACATTAGCAGCCTAAATTGACCAATAACAATGCCATTTATTAGCCAATAAAATGAGATAGCACAGTGAATTATTAAGCATATCAAATTGCACTGGCTTCATGCGACATTTTGCTCAGATAAGTTAAAACAAATAAAGACAGTTGGCTGCAACGAGCCAATGTTTGAGCGGAATAAACGCTTTGTTTAGCGGTAATACAAATGCAGACGCAGAGAGAAAAAAAATCAAACTGATATTTAGCCCCTACTAGCTTTTCCCTCTTTTGTTTTACGCAAGGCTCTTTTTACCACATGGTAGTGACAGATTGTTTGAGCTGGAAGGAAAAGCCATTCGAAGCTAATTAAGCAGCCATTCCAAGCACTATTCGCGGGCAGGAGGCTGAGAGGCGCAGGCATTTGTCAGCGCTCTGCCCCTCGTGGGCTTGATTGACAACACGGCTTGCGGCCTGACAGGCTCTGCCGCTCCCAGCCAATGAGCGGCGCCCATGGAAATGAGCAGCGTCGCGATTTGCCGAGGAGCCCTGACGAGGGTGACGAGCCCCACGTGGGCGCGTGCCTCAGCAGCGCCTCCTGATTGGTCTGTTTTTTTCTCTCTTTTTTTTTTTTTTTTTGCTTTCTCGTGCGCAGACATCATGTTGGGCTTTGGTTGTCGTTGAGCTGACAGCATGAATCAAGTAATGGGGGTTGATTTCACAGATTCCCCCTCCCCTCCTCCCCTGTTCATTTAGGCCATATAGCAGAACTGTTTATTATATTTATTTGTCCTCGTAGTGCCACCTAAAAAGACGAACCAATGTAGAACTGCATGTTTGTGTGGCTTCTCAGGAGGAAGCGACATGGCTGTTAGCAAAACTAGAGCATATTCACAGTGTAGTCTTGACCTCATCTTTGCCTGTGATTCGCCTAACTGTTAATTCCGCCATTCTGGATTAAATTCATCAGACACCGTTTCCGAGATTTCTGCTGGTGCTTAGGACTTCGAACAATCGTCGCTCATGTAAAGCTGTTTGTCTGGAGGGGGGAGAAAAGGAAGGGAGGAAAGCAAAAAAAAAAAAAAAAAAAACATGTTCAGATCCAAAATGGCGAACATGAGGTCAGATATTTATAGTCCAATCAGGGTGCGACGCTGCGGCGCGCCCCACGTGGGACTCCCTGTCTGATTGGTCGATCTAGATAAACTCCTTCCGTTGATCTGATTGGCTGTCTCGGGTCGCTCTCTCGCGGCAGTTGAATCCTCGTGTCAGTGGGCAGTCTGTGTGTGGTACGGCGAGCGGTGGAGTAACTGGGCAAAAGCTATCGCAGGAGCTTGGCACGTCCGAGTGTTAACTTTTCCTCTAAAAGAAAAACAAAACAACTTTCAGAACACCGTTTTGTTAATGATTTCGAAGAGTCACCCATCACTCGACGGCGGGACTTGACTGCGAGTCCAAGAGCGAGCACACAGTCGACAATTGACCACCGTTCAAGTTGGAGAGGCGAGGCTTTTCAGGCTTTTCGTGCTGCTGCTGGTCTTCGAAGGAGAAAAACAAGAGACCCCGGGGGGAAAACCTGGGGTGGGGGGGAGGTTTGCACGTAGCCCCGGCGAGTCGCTCTCGTTTCTAACCAAGCACGGAACAGACGACTCCTCGTAAGGTCACACGAGTGGACGACTTTGACGATTCCTTCGCTCTCTGGGAACTATCGCTGCACTCGAGGGGGATTTTTCTCGTTGGTAGAAGACAAAAGGTATTAGTGAACAACGTGGATGCCTTTTTTCAAGATCTGCTTGTTATCTAGACGGCGAGGTTGAGCGTCCTTACAGCCTGCCCCTTTCTTTCTCCCCTGCTTTTTTTTTTATTTTGACCTACTAGCCGTTACAGCAGTCGATGGCTTTTGCATTGTGTTCTCCGGAGTCTTGATTTCTAGCTTCTGAGTGTCGGTTTTCTGTGAGATGCGTATTGCTTATGCTGTGTTTTCTGGTACAGTGTCGTTACTGAGCGCGCGCCCCATTGTGTGACTGTAAGTGCACGCGCACATCGCAGGCGCGCGGAGCGTGAGAATCTTTTGGGATTAAAGTAAACACGAGCCGCCCAAAGCAGGAAATCTTGTTATTGCGAGGAGAAGGCGAAGGGAAACCCAGGCAGAGCGCGTGAGAGCCAGAAAAGGCTCGAGCTTCTGTTTCGTTTTATCCTCCTACCTTTTCTTCTTATTATTATTTATTTAACTGATTTTTTTTTTCTTTCGTTCACCAGCACCTGTAGTTTAACCGTGCATGAAATATAATCGAGCCTGTAGTCTTGTTGGTGGGTGCGCGTGAGTTCGCTCGCGCGCGCACGTCCCCCCCCTGTTTGATTGATAGTGCTCGTAAAGGACGAGGAGCTTGAAATCGAGGATTGAAAGAGAAGGGAAAGCGTGCTCCAGGTGGAAGGAAACGGTGACATCAAAGTGCTCCCAGTGCTGATCATCTTTTTTTTTTGTGTGTTGTTTTTGTTGTTGTTTCTTCCTTCGCGGAGTGCAGGGAGGGGTGGTGGTGGGACTTTACTGCTTCACCTGCTCGGATTTATCCTGCTGCAAAGAGCCACATCTGCGTGGGTCCGCACGGACAGGAGGATGTATCCACAGGGCCGGCATCCGGTGAGTGAACAAAACCCATCCTCAGTATAAGCTCCATATCAGAACTAGACTGCATCCAAACCCGCAAACGGTCATGCAAAATAACAGTACAGCCACTATCGGTGTCACAGACATTAGTCTAGTGTGTGATTTTTTTTCGGACGCGGCTGGAATAAAATTAGTTATTGCTAATTGACTCTGTTCGTCTATTACAGACACGCGCGCGCACGCACACTACGCCTCGCGCTCTCACTTAATTACCCTGTCGACCATTAGAGCGCGTGATAGCCCACGACGCGGAGAGAGAGAGGGCTCTGTGTTTCTAACCGGCCGCGATAAACAGTGAAAACAGCGGAGCAAAATTAGCCTCGTTTACAGAATAGGCATTCAAAGCTGCTGAAATGAGGGCAAATTGCAATACTGGGGTAAAATGACCCGAAATACACGAAAACGAACCAGTTTAAACCACCCCCAACGACACAATGGAGGATATACCTCCTGAATGTGGGTTATTGAGGATCTGTGGTAGGAGAGAGGGAGAGAAAGAGAGTGTATGGGGGGGGGGAAAGAAAAGACGGGAGGGGGGAGGGGGAAAAATCAGGTTACAGTTTTTTCTCCGAGGCCGTTCAGACGCAATGACCCATCCGCGTCTCGGAGAAGAAGGCTGCTGAGTGATGGCGGCTATTCCCCACCCGTGTAGAAACGAGCTCGAGGGAAAGGCACGGGCAGCGCAGGCCGCCGATGAAACACAATTTCCCCGAGAACCAGGGAGCATGAAATGTGTTATTGACACCAGAAGCGGTTATTACCATGAGTCATATTCCTCTCACCGTCTCCCTTAATATCGTCCACGGCAGTCTAATAGGGGGAAAAGGCTCAGTGTTATTGTTTTGGTTAGAGAGCTACTGTCCAAAACTTTGTAGGCATCTGCTCATTCAACAGCTAATTCAAAATCAGGGTTGTTAATGGTGAGTTTGTCACCTCCTGGTTGGAGCAGCAGTCTGGGATTGACTGCATTCAGACACAGGAGCATAAGTGGGGTCAGAACTGTTGTTGGATGAACAGTATGCCAGCTCATCCCAAAGGTATTGGTTGACACTCAATCACTCCACATCCTGGTGGAGGGGGTGGGGGGTGCCTTATATCCCTGGCATTAGGCTTGTGAGCATCCGATTCTATTGTCTATACTTTTCTGTGGTGTAATACAAGCTCTGTCTGTGCACACCTCTGCCAACGGTGGATCTGAGTTCACTGCTTAGATCTGGTGTCTGGATACTTTTGGACAGTATAGCCCTTTTGGGAGGCTTTTGTGATACGTTTCTATGTGACAAAGGACATGAAATGATGTTTGTATTTTGCAGGCACCTCATCAGCCTGGTCAGCCCGGGTTCAAATTCACAGTAGCAGAATCCTGTGACAGGATCAAAGACGAGTTTCAGTTCCTACAAGCTCAGTATCACAGGTAAACACCACTGATGCCTCTGCACTGCATGGTTTTAATGATTGCACATTAATGGCTGCTTTCCCAGATCCGGATTGAGCCAGAGCCTAGTTTAAATGTGTGTGTGTGTGTGTGTGTGTGTGTTTTTTTTTGTTTTTTTTTTAGGGTAGAAAGCCACTGGTATTGTAATTTGCCTGTTTTTTTAGTCCTCTGTCCAAGAAGCCAGCCTGTAGTGTTAATATATGACCTGTTTATGAGATGTTGTAGTGGGTCTCATGCTGTGTGGTGTATTTATAGAAAACAACCTTACTGCATTTCACGCTTTAGGTTTTGCATATTGCACTTTATGGGTGGCTCAGAAAAAGTGGAGGGGAAACATGGAGATTTTAAGCTCTGTCCTAACATACATTCTCTCCCTTTTCTCATTTTTTCCAGTCTTAAGGTGGAATATGACAAACTGGCCAATGAGAAGACCGAGATGCAGCGTCATTATGTCATGGTGAGGGCCGGATGTGCCGTTTATTTCCCTATCAGTCGACTCCTATCTACACAGTGTCCTCCAAAACATCAGAGCAGCCAGACAGATATGTCAGCTAATGTTTAGTGTTTACTACCCCTGTTTATCACGCTGATAGTGTTGTTACTGATAGCCTTAGAGTATCACAGAGGTGATTAGAGGTGTGTGTCTGTGTATTGTGAAATGTCAGTAGGTTCAGCTGTCCAGTGTTTGGGCCAGGCCATTATAGGTTGTTCTGGCTTCTTGTTTGTCTGTGTTGCATGTAGAATCCCATGCAAACCTGTGTGCTGTCTGGGAAACCTTCAGTTTCTTCTGTTCCTTATAGTGGTTTACAGTAGAATTGAAAGTTTACGTGTTTACGTGCTGAGATTGCAGGCAGGACTTAATCTGGATGGGCGGTCGCTTACTTATTTAAACGCTAAAGAGAAGGGGAAAAACAGCCAAGTTTACATTGCTAGAAATAAAAAAAAAACAAAACCTTGTCTGGTGGAGTACTTTTTCAAGAAGACAGGCCACTGTGTAATACAAAGTCTGAAATGTAAACAGACCTGGGGGTATCTACCCCCTCGCTGTACTGGTGTTTCATCCAGATCGATTCATTAATGGGTCACCATTCACCCTTGTTTGGGTTCTTTGGTTTCTGGAAAATCTGAAACAGGGTATGCGGCTGTAGCACGAAACCCATCGAAAGGAAAGGCAGTTCCTGCAGTCTATGATGTAAGAGGAGGAACTATGCTGAACTGTGTTAACCAACCTCTCTTATCTTATTTGGACATGCAGGGATTGACTTGACATTCCGGTACTTTTGTTAAATATTATTTTTTCGTAGTAAGGCGGGTCACACGAGATAAAGGGCTGTGCTAGATAAACGGAGCGAATCAGAAAGGGCTGGGGAGGTTATCCTGACGTTGGGAGAATAAGCTGATGTTAGCGACTGTGGCTGACGGTCATTCCACTCTAATACAGATTAGACGTAGCCAACATAGATAGGGAGTCTTGTTCTACGTCATTGAAGGAGTCATAACAGTCCTATTTGTTTAGAAATTGGTGGGAAATTGAATGATAGCAAGAGCTATATGACCCAGAGACAATGTGGACAGTGTCTGATATAGAAGGTAACCCCTAACCTTTGAGACAGAATCAGTTTTTTGTTAGGGTTAAGGCTACTGAGTAAGCGTCTAGCAAACAAAGGAGATGTTCCTGAGCTAATCAGAGCCGCAGTTTATCTGGTCTCAGTTTTTACTGTGGCACTTTTTTCCGAGTTATGTCAGACATGCATGTGGGAGTGCACCACAAAGGTAGTCCGTGTCTTCTGTGCATGTTTATGTATTATGTGCATGTTGCAGTAGCTGTACAATAGAATGGACAAGCCTAGTCTAATCAGCGTACTTGTTTGTCTTGAAATACCATGACAGGGTGTGATAAAAGAGCTCACTTTTTGGTCGAGGACTTTGATCAGATCAGGTCAGAGGTATCAGGTGAGGGAGGGAAGATCAGATTTCAGTGCGGTCACCTTATGAGATGTGACCAATGTGTGACTCAGTGATAAACCCGACAGCTTTTGTTTATGTGCATACTGTGATTCAAACCGAAAATGACAAAACAGGGACACGTCACATGTGTTGATGGTGACTGGCAGCAACTGTAATGCGTTCAATGTAGCCTTACTATGTGTTCAGATTTGGCCAGTGTCAGGCCCTTGTATTCTTTGTATTCTTGGTCTTTGTGTATATGCTGTGGTCTACCACAGTTCATCAGAGAGAGCAAAAATAGGGGAGACATTTTTATGGCCTTCTGCCTAAAGGCCATCTCTTAAGTAGTACAAAGCAGCAGCCAGTTTGAGTGTTTATACTATGCTAAAGTATATTAATATGTGTAGTCTGTATTTATACACTCATTGAGTAGCTGTTTCAGTTACTGGAGGAATGTTCAAAATGTGCTTTTGCTGGCTAAGTGTATCCATTTCTTCTCTTGCAGTACTACGAGATGTCCTATGGGCTTAACATTGAAATGCACAAACAGGTATGTGACACCTGCACACCACAATCTTATTCTGTTTTTAATATGTACTGCTCATTGTGCCATTTTGTGCAGTAAGTATGAAGAATTTGCTGAAATACATAAGCAAGGTCTATGAAGATCCATTTAGCATGCGGTGTTTGTATGTTGTGATGTGTAGGGGCAATTATGGAGGAATTTTACTACTATAGTTAGGCTTCAGTAACGTGACTATGAATAGTAGATTTATGTGAGCATTTCAGTATACGAGTCCTCTCAGTATATTACTCCTCTCAGTATATTACTCCTCATAAGAAATGGCATTGAAAACAAAACATCTGCATTTTTCCAACACAAACAGACATTATAGCAACACAGGCATCCCTGCATTGGTATGTACTGAGCACCCCCTGGGTACAGGGATGTGGAGTCAGCCTGGCAAGCTGACAGACTAAGACATATTGTGCATTTGTCGTGTTGGGCCTGACTATAATCTGACTAGCATGCAGTGTTTTGGCACGTTGACAGCACTGCATAAACAGGAGAAAGAGAACAGAGCGGCCGTACCAGATAAAGTGTAGAACATTCACAGCTTAGAGTATGATTTGGGAAGGATGAAACCTGGAAATATTCCATATTATGGCTTTACTAGAGATGCACCTTCTAGTGCAAAAGTGCAGTACAGATCAGATGACCCAAGTACAGGACAGTATCCTATAGGATCACTTCCCTTTTGTGGTGGATACTGAGGCCAAGTTTTTTGTGCAGGCTTCATAAGGTTAATGTCATTAGCGAAACAGCCATTTGGAACAGCATACGCTACCTATCACTCACACTGTATGTGTGTTATCATTCCTTTTGGTAGTCAATGCCCTATAAGGTTCTATCTCCAGCTGAGGGGCTAAGAGCAAACAGGTTAATCGACTGGGCTGCTTCTAGGCTACTGTTTTGTTTATCAATAAAGCTCAGAGTGAGTGGACTCAAGCACATCCATTATTCATGCGGGAGTGGCCTTGCTGCCCTCCACCTACTGGTGATGAAATCAGCCTAATCATAACCCTCACGTGCAAACCTGCTGTGTTATCAGGGCTCAGGGTTGTGGGTACTTTCTTCATTTGTCTAGTCAGTTAGACTATGTCGTGTCTGAAGTTTAAGACCCTCTGATCCATTATTTCCCATGTACATGTATTCCTATACCAAAACATTTTATAAAGTGTAAAAACTGGTAGTAGCACGGGTAAATGCATTTGTCGGGGGTTAGAAATGCAGTAAAAGCTTTACATTTGTTTAATCCACAAATAATTCCAATACAATTGTGTATATCTAGAAATTTGCCATGTTAGTTTAACCAAAATTTAAAATTCTGCCTTCAGGTTGGCTGGTATTTTCATTTTTTTGCTATGCAAGTTTTAATCATTTATTAAACTTGTTTTTAGTTATACAGTTGTCAAAGTAAATAAATAAGCAAAACAGTTTGAGATGACTTAACAGCTGAGGCAAATGTGTAATGGTTCAGGTCCTGCTGTTTGTTCTGTGTTAATTGGTGAGATATAAGCTTGCTTTGCTTGTTGACTTAGACATGTATCTCCAGTGCAAAACTAAAGTAAACGTTAGATGCCACCACAGTTGTTTGACTTGACACATTTAGGGTGAGGAGGAGATTGTGCAAATGTAATTTGGCGGTGAACTGCTTCTTTAAATCGAAACAAAATTCAACCAGGTTTAAGTGTACTAGTTGAAATGCCAGCTGAAGTGCTGTAACCTACTCTTCAAGGGCACTGCTTTTGAAGAAGGAAATTCTCAGGTTGCAAAAGGACGGGTATTTCTGTCTAGTTTGAAAGTGTGTGTGCGCACGCGTGTGTGCGCTTGTTCCGGTCTGGTCCAGTTGTCCGTTAGAGCCTGAGGCCAGTTAGGATGGCCAGGCGAGTAGCGGGGCGTCATTAGGGAAGGAGCAGACGGTCGTTAAGGAGGAGGGCAGTGGGGCGAGTGTCAGTACGGGACTTTAATTATCGTGCCTCATTAGGCTGCCCTGCGACGGCAGCACCCTGCTGGTCCAAAGCACGGAATGCTCTCTCTCCTTCTTTTTCTATTTTCTCGTTTTCTTTTTCTCTACAGCTCTGCTTGGGAGTTTAGGTGTGCGTGTTTGTTTCTAGCCCGTTCACTGCCTTCTGCTTGACAATAAGGAACACAACAGAACATCTACATCATTAAGGGAATCTCTCTGGGTCCAGAGAGGTGGAAAGAACTGGTTTAGAAAGATGGAGGGAGAGAAGGAGAGAGAGCGAGAGCTTGTTCAGATGAATAATTTATTCAGGATTCCAGGAATTGTTTGCCAAGGTGATGATGGTCGACTTGTCCATGAGCCAAAGTAAACTGACTCAGACCGTGGCAGTCTTCCTTTGTGTGTACGTGTGTGGGACTGTCTGCCGAATGCACTCATGCTCATAGTTGGTCTGTAAATTGTTGTTAGAATTCAAGCAGACACTTCTCAGGCTGTTGACCTGCTGGCTGGGTGCAGCGGCTGACTGTTTTGTGAGTGCTGTGTCAGTGGAAATAGAGCTGCGCTGCACCACACCAAGGGGGCGGAAGTCACTCTTGCTGTTACCTAATTGAAAGCACACTAATTTGCTGAGTGATTTTTAAACTGTGTGGTAATGTTCTTTCAAGATGGTGTAATAGTGACCCTGCAGTGTACCTGGAGGTACATTTTTACTGTGTCCGTTCTCTTTCTAAACAATATATTGAAACGGATCTTACAGGACAACCACAAATATTGTCAAAGGATAACCTTTTTATTTAGTATCTGCAGTGTCAGGCGTTACAGGCCCTATAAGCTACAGTGAAATATGAGTTTGGGCCTCAGTGTCAGATAATTAGTAGGTTGAGTCAGCAGTGTGTAAAAGCACCATTAGATGTGCTGTTGCTTTATTAGAGACTTGACATTTTCAGGGAACCATTTATTCCTTAGGGTTTGGATAAGTCCTGAATTATGGATCCTTTGTCAGTTTTACATGGAAAAGCCTAGACCATGTGATGTGGGGGAAAACCTATTAATGCGAAATGTGCTCGCATGTATTGCATTACAGCCAAATCAAAACAAGATGCTTGTATTGCCTTCATTTCTGAAGTGTTAGTATTAAAGCCTCTACATTGTATCCGTAGTGTTGTTGCTGTTGAAGCAAATCTAAGCTACTATAATGTAAGGTGATGTGAGATGTGTGATTTTAGGCTGTCTCTATTTATCCATGCATCAGTGTTGGGCAGCTCTCTTTTTTTTTCAAATGGTGTAAAATCGTTAAAATTGTTTTACGTTTTTGTTTGCACGGTATAGACATAGCTTTTGATTTAAAGCTGCGTGTGTGCGTAAGTGTAAGGTTTCAGCAACATCTGGCCCTGCGCTCTGCTACCTGACCCAGGCCACTGGGGCTGTGGCCCCTGGCCCAACCTCCCAGGAGAGCAGTGCTCAGGGAAACACAGACATCAATAAACAGTTAGAGCAGGATTTGCTGCACGTTAACAATGGCCCAAGGAGAGAAGCCCCCCCCCTCCCCCACCAAACGAAGTATCACTGCTCAATACGCCCTTTCTGCCTGAGGCTAGAGAGGATTAAACTAGTAGCCGGGGTGGGGATGTGCAGTTTGAGTGCTTGTAGAATTACAGAGGTACAGTTTCCGGAAGTTGAGTCCACTCTGATCATTTTAAAGCATGTTTTGAGTTATATAGAAAGGAAATAAGGAAATATGTTCTCTATAATGGCAAACTAGACAAATATAATCCCTGTTTTTAAATGTTTCTGTATCATCACTGGTATCTTCAGATGCTGACGTTTCATTAATCATAGTAGAGACCTTTATTTATTAAATGTTCAGGCAGAACAACCTTTATTTACTCATTTATTTATTTATTTATTCATTTATTTATTTATCAATCAATGAGAAGTTAATTGACAATTGGTGTAAAAACCTGAAGTAGTGTTAAGATACGTAACAGCAGAATCCACATACCCCTAATTGAGTGAGAGTGAATGGTTTGTGTGCATATGGCAGCAATACTGGGGTTTCCTCCTGTCAAGACCATTCTTGACATGTTATGGATTGTGTATTTTAGATTCCACAACATTTGGGGATAAAGCGGAATATGTGCTGAGTGTGTGCTGAGTGCTCGTGATGACTAGGCTCCTTCTCCTCAACTTTCTTCATCACATTGTTTTCATGTGTGCATTCATTGATTCGTTAGTGAGTGGCACTGCTTCAGTCCCTTGTTGTTGTGCCCCATATTTAATCCTCATCAGTGTCTCCCTCCACTCAGCTAACGCCAGTAGCAACAGGCAAATGGCTGCCTGTGTTCCTCTGACAGGTGTGTGTGTGTGTGTGTGTGTGTGTGTGTGTGTGTGTGTGTGTGTGTGTGTGTGTGTGTGTGTGTGTGTGTGTGTGTGTGTGTGTGTGTGAGACACAGAGTGAGTGAGTGAGTGAGAGTGCTCTTCACGGGGTGCTAGACAGCTCTGAGCACCTGGAATTGTGAAGCCGAGCAAAAAGCCTCCTCAGCGCTCAAGGGCTCTGTTTTCACAGCCTTAAAGTGATGGCGCCCTATTTTTATCGCGCCGCGTGACGGAGCAGCACTAAAAGCTTTCAACACGCCTCGGTGGAAACGGGCAGTACCCACATGCCCCCTCCCCCACCTTCGCCCTACGCCCCGTTCACATGGCTGAGGGCAGAAACCCAGCGCTGGGGGAGTGACAGGCCAGGGTCATTGCAGCTTTCTCACGATACTGTAGATGTACACACTGTATTCAGTACTGTAAACGGGAGAGGAAACTGACCTGGTTATCTTGATCTGAGCCTATCGTAGTGGTTTGCTGTTCCGTTGTGACCACAGCATGCCTAACAAATTTAACGATTTTTCACACTTGGTTTCTATTAAGTCACTAACGGAGTTCTGCGCTCAGACGCAAACATTTTACGGAAAATATTTTTGCACGCTGCAGTAGAGCAGCTGACGCTGATGAACCGATAACGCTCAGATGGAGCGTTACAGACAACAGATTGATATATACACATTTTTTTTTTCCCCTCTCCACAGTAGCTGCTCATGAACAGGAACTAGGCAGTGTAGCCATGCATTAGCTGCCATGCAGTATATAGACTTGTGTGTCACTTTGGTGTGCCAGTAAGCACCATTTGTTTTTAGCAACCAACAATGCTGAAAATCAACTCCTGCTAGTGTTATGTTTTTTTTTTTTTTGGCTCAGTCAGTGGGCTCTTTTGGTCTGTATTCCCCTCCCCCCACCATCCCGGCCAGCAGACAGACAGACAGACACACACACACACACACACACACACACACAAGCACACACTTAACCCCCCTTTAAGAGGAGCCGTTGGTCCCCCTCCCCCTGCTGACCCGTTTATCCACATTAATTGGCTGAGTTGATCTGATGGACAGGCTGAAAATCTGGTTTAATGACCCGCCCCTGTGCGCATAATATGATTTTGCTGCCTGCTCTGGTCAAACAGAGCTCCAATTTCCATAATGATCTTAGAGAGAGATAGGGCCAGCTCGGTTGCTGGGGCAACCTTGAAGAGTGGCTCAGGAATGGAGGCACAGAAGCTCAAGGGGGGGCAGAGAGAGAGAGAGAGAGAGAGAAAGAGAGAGGGAAGTAGTGGATGTGCATGAGAGCAGTGGGTGTGTTTGTAATTATATGTCAGTCGTTGTAGGGATGCAGCATGCTTAATCGCAGCATGTTGTATTGTCGCATCATGACTGGCATGTTGGTGTTTGGATAGCATGTCCGCTCTGGAGTTGTGCGATTTAGCTGTGTTGTGAAATGTTGCACAATGATATTGATTTTCAATTTTGTCCATAACTGAAAGAAAGGGCAGTGTATGCTAGTAGTCAAGTTTAGATACTGCTCACAGAACATTTGTTGCTCGTTTATGGGCAAGTTGTCTGTCTATGAAATTAATTACAAAAGGTTATTAATTTTATATTGAAGACTTGCAGTTTTAATAATATGTGATATTCAAACTATCATTATCAAAACTGTGTCTCATATGGGGATCCTTAACATGTCAGGGCTTTATTACTGGCTGTAGAGGAGTTAGAACAATCAGAGGCAGGTAAACAACTATATGCTGTGATATTACAACCACACTTGCTTTCTAGAAACCCTGTTTGTCTGTTATAAACATGTCTAAAACTGTAAGGTTTCCTTTGGCTTTATTTTAAGAGTATACAGTATAGTGAGAGAGCAAAACTGTCCATTCAACGCAAGCTAATAGCCAGACCTCTGAGTGTGAACACGCCCATCTCATGCTGACAGATACCCCACTCCTCCCTGACAGAGTTTAGCAGCAAGACCTTCTTGCCCCCCTCCCACAAAGCCAACCAGCCAGAAATGAACGGAATGTGTCATGGAGAAAAAGAGAACGACTTCTCTCCTGCCTCACCTGCTGGGCCATCTGCTCTGTTCTATAATCAATTTGTTCACCACTTCGCTTTTCATCTGCCCTTTGACACACTCATCTTTCTTTTGCTCTTTTTGTCCCCTCCTTTCTTTCTTTCTTTCTTTCTTTCTTTCTTTCTTTCTTTCTTTCTGTCTTCCTCTCTCCTGTCCTCGCCTCCATCCATCTCGTCCGCCTTCTCCTTTATTCTTTCTGTCCTTGTGTCTGGTGTGGCCAGTGCTGGCTTGCTCTTCTGCATGTGGAATATGTGGGGAATTGGAAAATGGTAATTGTTCAGCATTGCCATCATTTATCTCACAGCCCCAAATCAGCATTAGCATATTTCAGCATCTTAATGAAATAATCTGTCTAGGTAATGAGGGAGAGCTGCAGAGCTGAAGCCCAGATGTCTCTCTCTCGCGCTTTCTCTCTATCTGTCTCTCTTTGTCTGTCTCTCTCTTGCTCTCTCTCTATCTGTCTCTCTCTCTCTATCTGTCTCTCTCTTTGTCTGTCTCTCTCTCGCTCTCTGTCTCTCTCTCTCTCTCTCTCTCTCTGTCTCGCGCTCTCTCTGTGTCTCTGTCTCTCTCTCGCATGCTCTCTCTCTCTCTCTGTGTCTTTGTGGGCCCCACCCCCCGCTTCTCTCTGGATCACTCTCAGTTCTCCCTATACCTCAGGCCAGATGGGCAACAGGACCCCAGGCCCAGCCAGACATGTTTGGCTTCTTTTGCACTGTTGCCTTTTGGACAAGCACATTATCCCTAGTGCAGCTTTAAACTGGCGTGGTGCGATATTGCAGTGCTGACTTTCATCATGTCTAATGATGCAGTGTGGATTTTTATGTCATAATAATCATGCGCGTCAGTTAAAAGGTTAAAAGTTAGTCCTTTAGTTTGTGAGGCTAACTGGGGGAATTGAACGTATTTGGTAGTGTGCAGATAAGGAGCGGATAATGTTGCAGTAATGTAGCAACAAGATACCTTAACATTTTCATAGTACAAAATGAACATCATACTTACAGCCATAGTAATACAACAGATTGAATCCAAGCATAGCATTGGTTCAATATATCTAGCGTGTTATGTAGTTAGCGTGTTAGCTTGCAGTTAGCTTTAGCTAATTAGAGCATTAAAACATAGAATACATTAGAATAAAGCACAACTTTTTCTCAATTTTTACATTTTTGAATATTCCAATAAACAACTAATACTAATGAAACCTGTGGCACTACTTTAGTCACAATTTTGGCAGAAAAGTGTCCTGAAGCACCAGTGTATCAGATTAAATTCTGAGTTTTGTGAATTGCTATTATTAACTGTTGCATATTTTCATACATAGTTTTTGATTCAGTGTAAAACATGCTCTTGAAGCATGTGCATTTGAAGATCTGACCGTATTAATGATGCGCTTTAAAAACCGCTTCACATATGTGGTGTTATATGATGTAATTAATAACAACAATGAAAAATATTGTCATATTCCCATGAAACGTGGATAGAAGGTTGTGTTGTGTTGTGGTGTTGTATTTTGCTGTTTTAGTAATGTCTTTGTTTTCTGTTTCCTTTTAGACTGAGATTGCAAAGCGCCTCAACGCAATTCTTGCTCAAATCATGCCTTTTCTGTCACAAGAGGTAATTACACATCCTTCGTTTCCTCATTTTTAAAACCATGACCTGACCCCCCTCAATTCCTACTTTTACTGGACAGTTTGTATATGCATGCACAGAGATTCTATTCCTGGTAACTTTAGCAGACTTGCTTCCCTAAGTCATAATAACTCTATTTCTGTCATCGCCGCAGGCAGTAGGTGAAATGCTAATGCTGAGCAGCTTACCCTTGCTGAAGTACTGTGTGTTAACAGGTCTTTGTTTGTCTCTTTCCCCTGCAGCACCAACAGCAGGTAGCCCAGGCTGTTGAGCGTGCTAAGCAAGTGACAATGACAGAGCTGAATGCCATCATCGGGGTACGTGGACTTCCCAATCTGCCTCTCACCGTGTGTATACCCCTCTTACTCCTTTATTTGGCCAGGGCCAGAGCAAACCTGCACACTGACCACATGTTGAACCAAGACAGCAGCCTCTACAGATAGCCTTATCTATTAAGCCAGAATAGATCTAATTAGCATTTTACAACTTGCAACCTTATCATCTTCTGAAAAATCAGAACAGATTTTGTTTGGTTGGTTAAATAGTTGTAAAGTTATTTTTGTGCCTATATTAGAACAGAGGAGTCAAAGTCGAAGTCAAAGTGCAGGCAGGTTACTTTGTGCAGATTTGCTCATGCCATTAATGGCCTTATTTTTATTTGTTTATTTAATTAATTTTTTTATTTGTGATGTGTTTTGACACTATGTTTGTGTGCCATTGTTAACCTTCTCAGAAAGTGTTAACGCATCATTTACTTTCTAATTTTATTTGATTCCATTATGCGTGTTTCTATATGTGTATCACAGTTTCTGTGTAGGTGTAAGTCTAATTCAAGACAAGGCGTTAACTAACGGGAGGGTGGGGTGCTCTCTGGCCTGCAATACACGGAGAACTAGAGTTGCTTCTTCACCTAGCTTATGACTTGACTAGAACTCTTCTTAAACTGACTTGCTTCTAGAATTAAGACAATCTTTATTGGTCAATAGGAACTTTTTTTTTTTTTTTGCTTGCTTACAGTGAGGCAAGTTATGAACATATCTGGTGTGAATCTGGCTTTGTCTTTACTTATGTCCATCACAGCACAAAGATACAAAACGGTGGTTTCACCTTTTTACAGCCCGCTATGTGTGTCTTGACCCTTTTACTATTTTTCGGGTTAAGAAGATGACCATGGCGTTCCATTGTAGTTTAGGCCAGCGTCTAGAGGAGCCAACCCCACTGTGATTAGCCTGCTTGGGGCTTGGCTGGCTGCTCGGACTCCCTGAGCTGGGTCAGGGCAGCTGGAGCCAGATATTGGAATTCAATTAAAGCAAATGAGCCAAGACTCTGACCCCCATTTTCAAGGTAATTGCTTCCTCCAATCCAGCTGAATGCAACTGTCCACAGGACTCCGCCATTTAGCAGACGGCCATTCAGCAGTGCAGCTTTGCAGGGGGTGCTGGGAGTAGAGAGCGGGGGTGGGAGTGTGGGGAGTAGGAGGGGGTTGGGGGTGAGGGGTGGGGCGTTGACTTCTAATGCTAGCACACACACGGAGACACACATACACACTCGCCCTCTGTGTCTCCTTGTTATCATGATGGCTGGAAAATAGAGGGAGGCAGTCAGGCAGACACACGCTGCACTGTGGCAGGCAGGCAGACAGACACACACACACACACACACACCGGCTGGAAAAACAAGCTTTTATTTGTTGGATAAAGAGATGGCAAAAGATCAATCTGTGTGCCCTGGCTGTGAGTGGAAGAGGAAGAGGAGGGGTGATGGGGGTCATTAAAGATTCACTGTTAATCGGGAGCCAGCAGTGTTTGGCGCGTAGACACAGTGGAGGAGGAGGGTGGGAGTGGGGTGGGTAGTGAAGAAACATGAAATAGAAAAATTGAGAGGGAAGTGAAAAGGAAAGTAGAAGGGCAGAGAAATGGAGGGAGAGAGGCCGTGTGCTGCAGGCACAGGTATAGAAAAGATAAGCAAGAACTGAATGACATAAAGGAAGATGCGGCTATAAGATTTGGAGGGGTTGCTTATTTGTTGTCGCTGTCGTTATATCAGACTCCACTCTGACTCTTAGTGATGTAAATGGTGAAGAACTGTCTATCCGCTTACAGTACCTGTTTTTAATATCCAGATAGTGCCCAGGCACTTATGATGATGATTTTTGCCGTTGTAATTTTTTTTTTTCCCTCTAAGCAGCGCTAGGCTAGTGACATTCCACTACATTTGGCCTTTCCTTTAGTGTAGAGTAGGTAGTTTTGAAAGGTGGTTGGAGGGAGAACATGAAACATAAAACCAAAAAAACCCCATAAAACTCTAGTATTGAGTGTGCTGTTGTGTGTTGATTGTGACTTCAGGTTTTTATACAAATTTGAAATGTCCTAACGGCATAATAAACGGAAGCTGATATCAAACATCTTCATGATGCACATTGACTTGTTACGAGGAGGCAAAACAGTTAGACCTGTTTAATTGGAGTGCAGTGTTTGGAACATGTAATAAATCTAATGTATTCACATATTCATAAGTGTCAGCAGTGCCAAGCTTTATTAAAACTCTACACAGCTACAAAGCTACATGTCGTATGTGGCGTTACTGAAAAATTCTAATATTACATTTTGCCTACCCACTTTGTAGTTTCTCTGATGCCTTCTCTGTACTTCTCTAGTGTTTAACCGACTAGTGTTGAGGTTTAATAGTGTTACTGATATGATCTTTGCATAGAGAAAACCATTTTCAGAACGCAAATATTTTGCACACAAATCTTAAATCTTAAAAAAAAAAAAAATACCCCCACCCCCAACCCACCTTAAAATTCAGGAGGTCAAACCGCCATGGTTTTGTTATTTTGTTGTAATGAGGAACACCATGCTCACTTTGCATGCTGTTGCTGCACATTTGGGTTTCAAATTCAGTTTTCCATGGAAGGCTATGAGCTGAATTGACCTTGTTCTGATAACATGGGTCTGTTTTACATATGGTGGTCAATAGGGTGAGAAGCTTATCTCTTGATCAAGTGTATGGCCCCTCAAATGAACCTCACGATCTGGTAAAAGGCCAGCCACTGGGCAACATACCAAAACATACAGTGGAACTGCACTTTATACTCTGAACAGTAATAGAGAATTGAATAATTCCTGAGCTGGTTGTTTGAGTGCCTTTTCAACTGTCTCACCTCTATCTGTCCCCACTTCCACAGCAACAGGCCCATGCTGTCTACCCAGCGCTGATGGTCAGTGTTAAAAGCGTGTGTGCGTGCCTGTGTGGTTCGTGGTTTGGTTTATTTGCAATGCTGTTCCTAACAGCTCTGTATGTGTTTGTTTGTTTGTGGACTGCGTGTGCATTTTGTGCAGTAGTATCGTCAGCTAAAGTCATTGTGAATTAATGTAGGTCTTATCGTGGAACGGCTGTTATTGTCGTTTAGTCTTCCCCTTGTGTATACACACATGCCTACTTTGGAAGCTATCTGAGGATTTCCGTAAATGGAAAGGGCAACTGTGGGGTGTGTGAGCGAGATCTTTATCAGCAGTATGCTGTTAAACTGCTTTGCTAAAGGGTTATTTCTTTATTTTTGCATGTGTCTCTCCTGAGCTAATGCATTGGTAATGAGGCAGCTTTATGATTCTTCTGGTGCAGTACTTTCATTAACCGCACACACAGAGCTACTGTGCTTGATTCTCTTATTTTCTGTCTTGTCCTTCTCTCCCCATCATTACCTCTTTCTTCCGCCCATTCCTTCTTGTAAACAGGGACTTTGCTCTGGCCACATTATTAATGATTGAATTAATGAGGGTGCAGTATGGCAGCTAATTGTGCATTGTTAAGGAGGTATGGTGTTTCGTCTTAGTGGATTGCAAGAGTTGCATTTTTTGGACATCCTCTAGTGTGCCTATGGGCTATAATACAGTAACAGTTTCTTCTTGTATTTAATGGAAGTGATATGTGACTGTTAACGTTTCAAATCCCAGTCCATACTGAAGCTGGCCTGTTCTGAATTTGTTGTATTTGTGATGTCACACACGAACACGCACCCGCCTACATGCCAAATGGCAGTTTAGCTCTGCCATTCATGTTGAAGGTTTAAGAATGTTGCAGCCCAGACTGCTTTTTCTACACAGGGCAGCCAGTCAGAACATAGGTCATTTACTGGTCAGGCTCAGTAACAGTGTTTTTGGTGCCTAACAGCACATGAAAGTCATTAAAGGCCATACGGGGAAAGAATTTAAGATATCGACCTTTTAAGGACTGTGGGTAATTGTAACTCCTAGAGTCTTATTTAAGGTGATTTATTGCTATTACTGTACATTAATAGATGGTTGTTGATTAGGATTCTTTTTGATTCATGTTTTTTCTGCGTGGAATTGTTTATTTTTTTTGTTTTTTTATTTTTACCGTGCCAAAACATGTCTTTCTGAGTGTTGCTATCCTGGAATGTAGCACTTCTGCCATAGATGTTTGTCATGACTTGCAAAAACACTAAACCAGATGTGACCTAGACTCTACGGATCTTAAATGATCTGAAAATGAGTCTCTCTGTGTTTATGCGGATATGCACTTATGTCTGGTCTGTCCTGCTTTGATCTAAACACTAATGGAAGTGTCGGGGTGCTAATATGCCTCCACGTGCATCGGTGTGCGTGTGAGCACGTATGCTTGTGTAAATGCTAATCCCTCCTTTACTAGCGTTTGGCGTCTCTTTGTCTTTTCCCGCCAACCCACTTGGGGTTCTGTTTGTTTTGTGTGTTTTTACAGCAGCAGCAGCTACAAGCTCAGCACCTTTCTCATGCCCATGGCCCACCTGTCCAGCTGCCCCCACACCCCTCAGGCTTGCAGCCCCCAGGCATACCACCAGTCACAGGTTCCAGTTCTGGACTTCTAGCACTAGGAGCTCTGGGCAGTCAGGCACATCTACCAGTTAAAGATGAGAAGAACCATCATGATCTGGAGCACAGAGGTACATGCACTATATGCACATCTATACAATTCTATCTACATTTGTATTGGTTATGTTTTTTATATATAAAAAAAAAAAAAAAATATATATATATATATATATATATATATATATATATATATATATATATATATATATATATATATATATGTATATGTGTATATATATATATATATATATATATATATATATATATATATATATATATATATATATATATATATATATATATATATATATGTATATGTATATGTATATGTATATGTGTGTGTGTGTGAAATCCATAGATTTTCAATATTTGTGCGTAATTCTGTCATTTGTTTGTTCATAGTGGTCTTGTGAAATGGTTCATTTAGACAGACTCTTTGCAGCGTGCTCCTACACATGACTTGAGTTAATGTGCAATGTTGGAATGATAATATAATGGTACACCTGAAAGGGGGAGTAGGTTTCAGGCGCTGTCACCTTGCATGTACCACCCTGAATGCTTTTCAAAAAAATGCTATAGGCCAAAACCCTTTCTCAGAACTGTCATAAAGAAACACTAAATGCTTCAGGTGTTCAGGTTCAGGTCACCACTGCTATGAACAATTCTTCAGCATTCTTCAAGCTTCAATCATATTTCATTTTAAACCACTCTGAACGGCTATTTTCAAGAATTGTGATTCGAACATGAGTCATCGCTTTATTAGCTAATGGATCATTATATATTTGTTATAATTGATCACACTTGGGTATCCTCAATGACTGTTTATGTAGTGAATTTGAATGACATGTGCTTACTTCATGTCTTCTCTCTTTCTTCCCCTTTCTATATCTCTTTTTCCCACCATCCCACCATCCCATCGTCTTGTCGCTGGTGTGGACGCAGACCGAGAGTCAAGCACGGTGAGTGTCAGGGAGGGCGTCTGCTTGACATTGACTTTGAGCCACACTGTTTGCTGATGGGGGCTGTTTGTGCGGCATTAGAGAACCGAGGCCTGCCGGGAGAGGCCCCGGCTGCATTACTGCACTCTAAGCCCTTTTAAATAAAGTAATGAAAGGGAAATGGAGTCTGCAGCTTAATCCCGCTCCTCCTTTAATCCAGGTGAAAAATGAGCGGCGGCGCAGGCCAGGGATTAGCAGCTCTATAATTTCATCACAATTAAAAAAGACTTTGACTCTGTGTCTTAAAGGATTTGTCCTCTGCACTACCCCAATTTATCAACCAACCCCCCTTCCCCCCCACCATTCCCTTTCTGGCTTGTCTTTGGCTCGCTGTTGCTGTCGGAGACTGGTTTTAGCCTGTCTCACTTCTTTACTCCTTTCATTTGTTCTTCTTTTTCTTTTTTCTTTTTTCTCTCCTTCCATCCTTCTATCCTCTCTCTTATCATTTGATCCTTCCCTTCTGCCCTTATCTGTTCCATGTCCTCCAAATGCCCGTTTGTGTTCTCTTTGTCCAGTAAGCTGGCTACGAGCAAAGCCTCTGACTGTTTGCATGTTGAATGGGTGCAGTCATGTCTGCAGAAATCAGAGCCTGCTGCTGATTAGCGCTTAGCGCTGCGGCGGCCATTCCGCTCTATGGCTGCCTGGTCTTCCGCTTGTCACGGGTCATCTGATAGGGCTGCTTGAACTTCGCCTATTGAGTGATGTTAAGCCTGCCTTAAAAGGCTAGCCAATTAAACCTACTGTGGAGGAGTAGTTCCATTACACGTAGTTAGACTCGTCCCTTATCTCATGCTGTTGATGCAGTCTAGGTCTGTTTATTACTTGAGGATTAGGATATGGAAGAAACAGAAGCGGAGAAGGACCATTCTGACAAAGGCTACATTGAAGCGTGCGTGTTGGCCAGTGCCGTGGTGTGCGAGCCGGTCGGTACCCAGGCCTTCTTTTGTTTCATTCCCAGGAGAGCGGATTTTTTTTTTTTCTCTCTCTCTTTCTCTCCCCCAGCCTAAAGAAGCTAACACTTCCCTTTGCCCAACCACATCCTCCTTTTCTTCGCTCTCTATCTCACTCTCTCTCTCTTTCTCATCTCTTTTTTTCCTTCTCTCTCACTCTGCCTTTCTGTCTCTCTCTGGATGAATAGAAGCCTGTCAGGCAAAGAGAGCGTGGGCTTGGCACAGAGGTTTTGGCCCTGGCATGTGTGCCCTGGCACTGACTTTCTCACTGTGTCTCTCTCTTCTTTTGGCTTAGAAAGGATGCCATCCTGCCCAGGCATGCCCAAAGAGGCAGTGCCACTCAATGCCCAGCCAACATGGCTGCCAATTCGCCCCCATCCTTCCTTCCTATGCTCATCATCTAGTTCTGAATCCTCTCTGCTGAGCCACTCTGTTCTAGTATATGTCACTCTCCAGACAGCCAGCCTCAATCTAAGTACCTCATTCAGTTTTGTCCCCTGGCCTAGGTTTCCCATTTTATCTGCCTCTTTTATTTTTATTCATTTATTTATTTATTAATGTTTTTTGAGGTGGAAACCCACCAAGAGCAATAAATGGAGTAAGTGGGCTTGGCAAAGAGAGATGAGAATGGACAACACGGTCTCCCCCTGCTGTCTCCCTGTTCAGCCCTGCTAAGTGTAGAGAAAGGTTAACTGTTGGCTTGTGTTTTTGGTTTAGGGGTGCCGTGTTCTGTGGGGGGTGCCAGAGGATAGGAAAACAAGCTGTCCTCTGGCTGGTTAACTCTCAGGGAGGGAGGCTGCCGATACTGGTCAGCTTGTTTGTGTTTCGCTCTGTTACACCCCTCATCCTCCCCTCCCTTCCTCCATCCCATCATCCCTCCGTCCCCGTGCTGTCAGGATCACTTTCCTCCCAAAGCGGCTGTCCAGTTGGCTTGTTGTGACTGGATAAGGCTCCATGCTGGTTGCCCAGGACTGTAGGGTTAGGCCAGGCTGTTTGAAGTGCAGTGCGGTTGGCCCGGCCTGGGAGCTCCTCTCTTCAGCTCCAGTTTGCTCAGCTGTCCTGCCTGCTTTGCTTCAACGGGTCTGGGTTCTGTAGGATGGACACACACACACATGCATGCAGAGCTTCTCCCTGGCTGCCAGTCCACTGCTGATCTAACACGGTGCGGAGCTTAACCCTCTGCTCCAGCCGTGTTTACTTTCGACAAGGGCTGGATTTACACACACGCCTTGTTCAAAGCCCCCGGTGGCCCCAAGTCGCCTCTGATATTTGTCTTAGAGCTATTGAGAGCCCTGTCTGTCCAAGGCTGCACTGGCTATTTACAACTCCAAACCAGGCTGCTGCAATGAAGAGTTTTTGTATTGGGGGTTTTATTAAACATAGGGTCTGTTTTCAGATTGTTTTTTGGCTTGAATATTTAATTTTATTGAGGAGTTAATGGCCATAACAGTACATGCAAAACAGATTAAACAGGTTTTAGAATTTTAATATGTAATGGCATATATAATGTGTTGATATAATGAATATAAATCGTTCTAACCTAATGTTTGTGCCCTTGTATCCAGAATAACTCTGTGTCACCGTCAGACAGTCTGAGGGCCAGCGAGAAACACAGGGGCTCGTCTGACTACAGTCTGGATACAAAAAAACGCAAAATGGAGGAGAAGGACAATATGAGCAGATACGTAAGTGTTCCCAGTAACATGAAGTAATGTTTAAGTATTTTAGTTCAAACCAGTCTACATTTGTTCATGTTCATATATTCAAGTTACAAATAACATGCTTTTTAAAATGGAGTTCCTCACTGTTTCCTGCTATAGGATAGCGATGGTGACAAAAGTGATGACCTGGTTGTTGATGTCTCCAATGAGGTACCGTTTTTTAATATAGATCACTTGATGCAAATCTTTGCTTTTGTATCATGTATTTGTAGAGTGTATTCTCAGGGGTGCTGTAAGTTAGATTTGGTGCTAAAAGGAGAAAGTAAGAGATTGTACAAGATTGTTGCTGTGCTTGTTTATGGACAGCAACATAGATCATATTTTTACAGTATTTGTTCATGTTAACACCTTGACTCTTTTGTCTGCAGGACCCAGCCACCCCAAGGGTCAGTCCTGCTCACTCTCCACCAGAGAATGGCCTGGATAAGCCCCGGGTGCTAAAGAAAGATGCCCCCAACAGCCCAGCCTCTGTGGCTTCATCTGGGAGCACGCCATCCTCCAAAGCAAAAGATCACCCACATGTAAGGACTTGGCTAAAAGATTGGAAACACTACCGGTTTCTATCTCATTATTTTGCTTGGTGTAATGTCAGTGTATGGTTTTAATGCAAGTCTGGTCCAGTGGTGCCTGGAACATATCAGGTGTGGCGTACGCCAACAGAAGCCTGATATGAGTCTTCTGTTTGAGGCTTTTCTAGTGTTTCATTGATCTCAAGCTAGTAAGAGGCTGTAAGAGCTGAGGGAGGCAACCAGAGCATGAGTGAGTAAAAGAGGGGGAAAGGTTAGAGAACAGAGATGAATCTGTGCTCCCTCCTTCCTGTTCTGAGCGTGTGGGAGCTTTTGATTTTATTCTGGTCATAGTGAGCTGTCTCGGTTTGATTGGTTTAATTGTCGAGAGCTCTGTAATGGCCAATCTTGTGGCTCTCTCTCCTGCTCTTTGCCATCTTGCTTGTTTTTTCTGTTTTTTTAAGATTCTTTTCACTCCTTCATGCAGAACGACAAGTCCTCTACCCCAGGCCTGAAGTCCAATACTCCCACCCCACGTAACGATGCACCTACACCAGGAACCAGCACCACCCCTGGTCTCAGGCCTATTCCCGGCAAGCCCCTTGGCATGGAGGCCTTGGGTAAGAGCATGTGTCCACACATTCAGTACATTCGAAACCTAGTTGTCTGATTCATGATATAAAAACCTTGTAGCTTGTTTGTTATTCCTTCAAAATGTGAAGATGGCATTTTGTGAGCCTTTTCTTGGTGACTGTGCCGATAGCAGTGTTTCAAAATTACTTTAATAGAGCCATGTTGTTATAAGTTATTAACATAAATTACATTTTTCAAAACGTTAGTGATTTGTTTTTCACCGTTAGTAACACTGAGCACTTTCATCTCCCTCATGCCAGCAGCTCCTGCCCTGCGGACTCCGTTGTCCTACGCAGCTCCGTTTGCAATGATGGGTCACCATCCAGAGATGAACGGCTCTCTGACTAGTCCGGGTGTGTACGGCCTCCACATTTCTTCCGGGATGGGTGCTGCTTATGGTCGATCGCCAATGGTGAGATTCCTCCATCTTCTGTTGTGCAAATCTGAATTAATTGGCTAGATAAATATAATTTTGTGTTTTAACTGCTGGTCTAAGTGCTGTGTCTGGCAGCAGGGGAAGTAGGAGGCTTGTGGGCGTGAAAATGGGCTTGAGGCAGGGAAAAAGTGGTGCTTGCTTGTTTTAACAAGCCTTTCTATAGAGAAGAAAGATTCAAGCTGTCACACACTTCTCGTATGTGTATATTCATGTGTTTTTTATTTTTTTATTTTTATTTTTTTTAAATAGCCGGGATTTGATCCACATCCTCACATGCGGGCTTCTGGTCTCTCAAATAGCCTGACGTCGATCTCTGGAGGAAAACCGTGAGTACTTGATTTTTAAAAGTGGCCGGTATGGGTGGCGTTTATACTGTGTTTGCAGTGAAGACAGAAATGTAACTGGAGGAAATATTTGCATAAATGTGGAACATGGCCAATAAAAACTACATGCCAGTCTTTTGTGGTTTTATGGTTGAAAATGGTCTGTGTTTATTTTGGGTGAAAAAAAAAAAAAGACTCTTACGCTTGGATTAGATGCAGTTGTTTCACCCTTTTCACATCAATTAATCATGAGGAATTGGTGTTTTCACACTTCTGGCTCTGATAAGTAATGTTCTTACCAATTACCTAAATCTCATGCGTTGATTATGCATAGCTCTTATTCCTAATGCCCTATAGTAAATAGGTTATCATTTGTCTTATCCAGATTGCTCTATTCTATTATCTAGTTCTATGTATACATATGTGTATATGTTTTATAGATATTATTTACATATGTAAATGTGTGTATCGTAAACTTTTTTTTCTTTTGTTTTGTCCTGAACAGAGCATACTCCTTTCATGTGAGCGCTGACGGGCAGATGCAACCAGTGCCTTTTCCCCCAGATGCTCTGATCGGCCCGGGAATCCCACGTCACGCCCGTCAGATCAACACACTGAGCCACGGAGAAGTGGTGTGTGCAGTAACCATCAGCAACCCTACCCGCCATGTCTACACAGGGGGCAAGGGCTGTGTGAAGATCTGGGACATCAGCCAGCCTGGCAGCAAGAGTCCTGTGTCTCAGCTGGACTGCTTGGTAAATATCGGGGCTTGTTGGGGAGGTCTACACTTCTGCCAGTTTAGACATAAACCAATGTGAGTTCTCTAAGCTAGTAATGAAAACACCTGCTTGTAGTTGACAACTATACCGTACTATACTATAACTGAATATTTCTGTATTTTTAACTAACTTCTCATAAAGTAGGCTTTCTTCTCTAGATACATGTTCGGTAGCTCCTGTGCTGTAGTATGTTACGGCAGGGTGAAATCACTACTAGTCTGTCACGGCTAGTAGGCTAAACTGTAGGCTTAGTAATCCTGACTTACTATTCAGTGACTGTTGTAATAATGCAGATGCATATAACTGTAGTTATAGGAGTAGGGAATCAAAAATCCTTTCAGTTTGGGGGTTGCAGCTAAATCCTAAGACTGAAGATTTAAACAGGCCTTTGCATTGGTATTGCAGCTTCTGCATCCTCTTCCATCCATCTGACAATCAGTTTACATGTGTTTTGTTATAGTAATGCAGGGGAGGGGTGAGTTCTCTGGAATGAATGAGTAATGTAATTCTTCAGTTTAATTGACCATAATTCCTCCATTATCCTCTTCGGTGGATGGAGCTGTAGTCCTCTAGAGTGTTAGTCTTCTGTTTCTCCACAGCAGATAGGGAGGGCAGTGAAGATTTGATGAGCTGTTCAGTGGCCATCATAAAGTGATTTAATTTGTCTGAAAGCTCCCAGTTATCGATCTGCCCCGGCGAGAGATCCAACCTTCTGCTGTTAATCTGAAAATGTGCTACATGCTATCTGGAACTGCAACCAAAAACCTTTTAAAAAGCTCCCCGCCCCCCAGTGTGCACTCCTCTGCAACCTCTTATCAGCCTTTTCTCCTTCTCCATTAACCTTCATAATCACAGCACTGAAAGGGTAGGGCTGAGGGAAGAAAGGCACAGAGGCTGCCGGCTAGCTTGAAGCTGTGCCATTTTGTTTTCACCTCCTCTGAAGTAGTGATTATTGCGGGGAGTAGAGAACGAGACACTTTACAAAAGGCTGGGAGGGGAAAATTATATTAAATTACAAGCTGTTCTCAGAAAATATGGATAGAAAAATTTCCTTGGGGTACTTGAACAATTCCTTCTTTGCAAACTAGTATTTCTTTCTCTCTTTCTCCCTCTTGCTCTCATTCCCTCTATCCTCATCTTTAGAACAGGGATAATTATATTCGTTCGTGTAAGTTGCTCCCTGATGGCCGTACTCTGATTGTGGGCGGTGAGGCTAGCACTCTGACAATCTGGGACTTGGCCTCTCAGACGCCTCGAATCAAGGCTGAACTGACCTCCTCGGCTCCAGCCTGCTACGCGCTGGCCATCAGCCCTGACGCCAAGGTCTGTTTCTCCTGCTGCAGTGATGGGAACATTGCCGTGTGGGACCTTCACAACCAGACCCTTGTCAGGTAGGCAGAGGACAGCATAAATAGTTCAGCCAAAAATCTAATTTGCATAATTATGGTGTAGACGGTTAGCCAGAGCTTATTTGCTCTTTGATTTAGTTGGATCAGGAAAACTGCATGGCCAGATAATCTAATAATCATCTTCTTGTTTAAAACTGCTTTAAGTTGTTAAATAATCTATAATAGACTATATTAATGGCATACATATGTTGGGCTTTCTTGCACTGTATATGTCCCTTTATTATAAAAATGGACAAGATTGTGTTACATAGCTAAAAACAGTAGTTACACCTTTTTAGTGATCTACATGTTTGGCTAGCTTCGTTAACACTGTCTGTGTTGACTGGAATATAGCATCCAAATAATTTCTAAATCATGGCTCTGATCACAACACAGACATGACATGGACAGTTCATTCCACACTAAAATTTGATAATATCAAAAGGAAGCTTAGTGTTTGATTCAGGAAATAAAGCTGAAAGTGTGAAAGTAAGTCTTTGTTTGGTGGTGGTCTTGCAGGCAGTTCCAGGGTCACACAGATGGAGCCAGTTGTATAGACATCTCTCATGATGGCACCAAATTATGGACGGGAGGCCTGGACAATACCGTCCGCTCCTGGGACCTGCGAGAGGGACGGCAGCTTCAGCAACATGACTTCACCTCGCAAGTAAGAGACACGAACGCATGCATATCTAATTTTACTGAAGTTTAGAAGATGGGCATGACACTGGTGCAAAATGTTTTTCACCCCGATTCATTTCAGGAGGGATTGCTAATTAGCTAATGACATGTTGGAGCAGAGAAAACAAAAAATTGTGTGTTGCTGGAGAGACTCCAGGACAGGCTAGGACACAACATGTGATTTGTGAAACACACAGCAGCTTTTAGAAACAGACAATTTATGTAAGCTCTTCAGTACAGGCCTTTAGACTGGTGGGGATAAAGTTAGACGAATGGCATGGGACCACTTGACCTTTTCAAGCTGTGTCAGACAGGCCTGAATTTCATACTTGGCTTTAATGTCCAGGCGTGTGTGTTTTGGGAGTAATGGTTTGATGCTTCTGCTACAGATTTTCTCTCTGGGGTACTGTCCAACTGGCGAGTGGCTGGCTGTAGGCATGGAGAGCAGTAATGTGGAGGTGCTTCACCACACCAAGCCTGACAAGTACCAGCTCCACCTGCACGAGAGCTGTGTGCTTTCCCTCAAATTCGCCTATTGCGGTAAGACAAGCTATACAGAAACCTTCAAGAAACTCTTGTAGCTTTTGCTGTGCGTGTTTGTTAAAGCAGTGGAGCTGTGCATGACATGAGATGTTAAAATCATTCCGGGGTGGTTTGATGTGAATAGACTCACTCAGTTTTTAGAAAGGTAGTGATGGAAAGCAGAGAGAGCAGTGTTTAAATCACGAGTATTGCCATTTTATTGACTATTCAAATTGTCCAGTAAAACTATATATGCTGACTATGTGTTGATCATAATGTTGATGGTCTGAAAACTATTATGCCTCTCTGTGCAATGACTAAGAAATGAAATTTAACACTCATAAAACTGTGTCTCTGGCATCAGCCAGAGCATTTAGTCTTGTTGCTAAAAGCATTTAACACCTCAGACATCTGGTTCCTATCACCGCTGTAAACAATTTGGACTTCATGTTTTGGAATTTCACATCAAATTGCGTTGAATGACTTTGTTTACACTTTGATTTAATGATGTAGAAAAGGGAATTCTATAACGTTTATTAGCATATTAGTCTTTCGAGTTTATATTTTCTAACTTTTTTCTAACGTTTCATTTAAAATGGGTTAAACATCAAAATCTACTTTTTATAGATTATAATTATAATGTGTTTCTCCCCAACCCCGTTTTGTATTGATCATATGCCTTTTGTATGCACACAACAACTTGCAGTACCAGTCTATTCCCACATCATGCCGATGCTGTTGTGTAGAATCAAATAGCACTTCACCTTGGCTCTGTCCTTGTCCATTAGAGTGTGCATTTTCGTTCAGCACTGGTATGTGTACCCTTGCATTCCTTTTCTCTGCACTGACTGTCAATGTGTTTCCTTTCCGCCATAAAGGTAAATGGTTCGTGAGCACAGGGAAGGACAATCTGCTGAACGCCTGGAGGACTCCCTATGGCGCCAGCATTTTCCAGGTACGTCAGTCAATATCTTGCCTCTCTCTCCTGTTCTCCCACGCATTGCATTACATCCTCTGAATGGGCTCCGCTCCGGAAGGGCAACATGAAGGCTCAGCCAGGCCCCCCCCAGCCTTTCAGCTTCAGGCTCAGCACTGCTGTGATGGGGCTGTGATTGATGTGTTCTTTACATGCAGCTGTGCAGGCCGGGGTGGTAATTTGAATGCTTTTAACTCGCTGCCTGGGAGGAGTACAGGAGATGATCATCATCTCGATGACGTGAATGTAAGGTTGAAGGTCTTAGCAGTCGGCCTGTTTCTCTGAGGCATTCTTAGAAGTTGTGATGGCTGAGCCTTGTGTGTTTGAAATGTCTCAGCTTTCATGAATAAAAAGAAAGTGAAGCTGCTGAATTTGAGTAACTAAGAGAGATGATTGCATTATCATTCTTATTATCCTCATATAGAATTTTAGATTGGGCTAGCTTGTCATGCTGATTTGTAGAAGTCGAAAACTTGTCTCTGACTAAGCCCTTTGCCCTTCTGCTTCTCTCTATAGTCAAAGGAGTCCTCGTCTGTCCTGAGCTGTGACATTTCTGCTGACGACAAATACATTGTGACAGGATCTGGTGACAAGAAGGCCACAGTATATGAAGTAATCTACTAGATTCAGGCGTGATCAACTAGATCCAATGAACAGTGACTGGAGCTTCTATTTTGGCCTTGCCAGGAGTGGAATTGGGATGAACACAGCCCCTCCTCTTTCCTCCAAAGACCTTCAAACAGGAAACTATGTTTGGGTTCAATTTTCCAACTCGGATTACATAACTGTGTTTGATAGATTTTCGTGTTATCGGAACAGAACCGCTCCAGGGCCTTTTGGAGACCAGTGTATCTGCGGACCCCTCCCGGACGGCACTAAAGAAGTACATATTGTCTTGCCTTTTACTTTGAGTCTGCTCACGAGATTCGCTGGGTGTGTGCCTATTCTTCCTTTTCATTTGCCCTTGTTTCTCTCCTTCTTTCTTTTAACAAAACGCAAATGATCTGTGAAGCAACATGAAGCAGTGCTTCATTTTTAGCCTCCTGCTCCCTGGACGACTTGTGAAAAGTGTATATATGGAGTAATAAAAACATTTTATAAATATATATATGATTATATGTATATATATTTCCTTGTCCTGGTATACTTGTGATGGGTTTCTTTGTCCTCATGTCCTCGATGCTTGATAAATGTAGATTAGGACCTACTTTTTTAAGACAAATTTGTTTTTTGTTTTGTTTTTTTGTTATTTTGTAAGTGCGCTCTCTGGATTTCCAGTTCCAGTAAGTCCCCAAGGCAGCATTTTAAAGCGGACATTTAAAAGCTTGGCTGGGATGGGTGTAGAAGCCTGGACGCGAGCTGTTTGGAGGCTGTGGATGTGGAACTTTGATGGGCATGGTGGATGGTAGTCCCATGGACAAATGCCAAACAGCCCTGAACTTGCCAGAGAGCAACCAGAGGAACGTGGGGAGATGTTTGTAAATTTGAAACCAATATTAAACTTGGAGAATTAACTAACTGTACTGCTTGTCTGTCCCCTTGACCCTCATCTCATGTCTTGATTGTTTTGGTGTTGGGATAGAAGGTTGGGTCAGTGAGTAAAGTGTGAATAGAAGAGCAGACTCTGCTATCAAACAGATCCCAGTGACTGCTACCAGTATCGGTGGATTAAGACTCATTGCAGCCTCAGAGGACCGGCTCACACCTGGGTTTTTTGATGGCTAACGGGATCGGTGCAGAGTACGGGTTTTATTTTAACCCGGTTATTTTTTTGTTTTTTGTTTTTTTCTCTCCACTCCACACATCCAGAGTGTTTTCATAACCTGCTCTTCACTTTTGTAAGGTTAAGCTGAAGCCTGCTGCTTTGTGTGGGAGTGCAAAAGAGCAGCTTTGCAGAGTTGAGTATGTAAATATGGGATGCCCTTTTTGAGCAGCGTGGAAACAACATTGGGTTCCGTCCTTAGACTCTGAGATTTACCATCAGCGAACAAACCCAGACCCTGCTGCCTTTCTGCTTGGCCCAGTCCTCTCAAGTTTACAACAAAGTATGTAGCAACCTGTGCAGCTATACATAATCAAATTATTTTTTTTTTGGTAAGGAACTGCTGTTTGTTGTCATCATGGTAAATGGTGGAGCTGTTAAGATGAGCGTTTTGCATGAAGAAGAGGAAGCCTAACTTTAATGAAAGTGTAGGCTCTGGCAGGCTCCTTTTGCTGGAGGTTTTGTGGCAAAAACGAGTAACACACGAGTATAAGCAGAAAAGTACTGACGTTTAAACATGCTTAACTATATAAACAGTACAAAGTAAATGTTTTAATAAAGTGAAGGTTTTCGATTTGGTAGTGCGTGTGGAGTCCTTTCACCACAGGGAGTTATGGAATAACTGGAGTTAGAAGGAGGAACATGTTTAGAATCCCTCCTCCTGCCAGCGTGATGCCCTAAAAATTGAATGCCCAGTGATTCTTTAATCCCCACCGTCACCCCATGTGTCCCTCCTCCTCAGTCTGGTCATTTTCACCTCCGTCATGGAGGCAGGGGTCTGGAGGGAGGGGGTCTGCCCTTCTACCTCAAGTTTGCCTCTGCAAACCCCCAGCCCAAGTCTTCCCTCATACTACCACCAGATGTTGAAGGGATGGTCCGAACTGAATGCCACTAAGACAGCTCAGCAAACTGGCATGTTTCCGTGACGGACATTGCTACATGGGTTTTGGAACATTAAGCACCTGTGGGCGGCCGCTGCGCTGTCCACTGTGGGTGGTAGTACTTTCTGTTTTCTTATGACATGTTCCCGGTACAGACATGACACTGTGGATCGAGTAACTGTTACATGCCCACACAACTTCGGAAACAGAAGACAATGCCTCACAGTTTAGACAGGTGTGGGTGTTCCCAAGCCGTCCCCTAAGGTAACGCCACTTCACAATCCCGTGTCCCGTTTGGTAAATCTGTGCATTATGCTCATTTTCAGTAATCATAACTGGTTTTGGGGAATCCTGTAGAATCGATTTACATGTTGGGATTTTTCTAAAAAAAAAAAAAATCGATCTGTATCTGTACTTGTCCTCTGTCCTGTGTTTTTAGGCTCCACCTTCTGATTGGTCAGCTCGCCCGCCCTGTTCTAAATGATGCTAGCTCTCTGTGTTTTGTGTGAGGGTGTGCCAAGCTTGCTGGAAGTCAGGAAGTAATGACTGTTGTACAGTATGACATCATCTTGTAACAGGAAAGGCCTGGAAGTCCAATGGGGTTTTTCGGCGGCTGAGAAATTGGTGGTTCTGCTTAAGGGTTTATAGGTTTGTTATGAAATTTGTGTTGTACTATTCAGAAAGAGAATGTCCTTTGTTATTGTTTGGGCTGTTTACATGTACACTAAGGGAAAGAGAAAATACAGGACAGCGTAATGGGCCCCCTGTATCACTGGAAGACATGCACACGTTTTGCAGCAGATTTGAGTTGACCTTTGTACACCATTTCTGGTCCCACCATGACCGCAGCTGTCGCATCACCGTCTGCCGTTTTTTTTCCAGAAGTTTCCACATGTGGGAAGCTTCTCCCTGTCCCTTTCCTGTTGCATTGTGGGACAATAATGTCCATCATTACCATACTTTAAAATCATCTGGTGTGCATTGTGGATCTTTGAGCATACTCAACTTATACCACATACCCAAAAACCAGTTTAAGCATTAGTATTAAGCGTACATTTGGGACACACCCTACTGTTCTGTAAGAGTGCGGGTGCTACCAACGCCTCATACTGAAATTGTGTGATAAATTATGAAGCGCAAAACACGTCATCAGAAGGCCCCGTTCTGAAGCCCTGGATAATATAAATGAATGAGGTGCTGAATGACATGAATCACTAAATAAACATAGCCAAGGAAATTGGCAGGAAATTTGGTAAGCGGTGCTATATGCTGATTGGCGGCGTGTTGCTGCCTGTCGTTTGGCTTTTCTTCGTTTGGTTGATATTGCTAAACACAATATTAATCGGCAGCTATGTTTAATATTACCTCAAGCATGGGCCATTTAGCTGAAGTCAGAAGGTGACTGGCCGGCTGTGTGTCGGCTTTGCACCAGAGTCCAAAGTGACAACTGCTGTTCCAGCACAGAAGAGAGAGAGAGAGGGAGAGAGAGGCTACACTGGGGGTCTGAGTCATAAGTAAATATTCCAACATGGTGTCAGGCTGTTGAAAAGACTGATAGGGGAAGCTGAGACACGTAGCTGTGTGTGTGTCTGTGTGTGTGTGAGAGAGAGAGAGAGACAGAGAGATTCCGCTGGCTCAGCTTTGTGCTGTAACCACAGATCTAGCTGACTCAAATTTTGCCCCGCAGTCCTCCTGTCACAGATGCTCACACCCACACATTAACACACACTCACACATACAGGCTCTCCCTTACCTCGACTCAACTGGACTTCGGGGTCAGGAAGTGTGCGTGCCTGCTCGTGTGCAGTAGGGTGCTGGTTAGCAGCCCGAGTGACTGTATGCAGAGGGAGTCACGGGCCAGTCAGTGTTTATTATGTAGGTACCTGTGTAATTCACTGGCTGTTTTTTATAGACTGGAGATAAATGAACAGAGGCACCTGTGGATTTTCTCAGATCTGACGCACTGAAGCTTCACTTCTCTTCTTCTGATGGTGACAGCTTTGGTGGGCTACCAGCTGTTGCACGGTGGTGTTGGTAGGAGTCCAGTTTTCACTGTACCTTTTAATCCTTTCTCATCTCTCTTTCTTTCACTTTCCTTTCGCCAGTGGATTATCATACACTCATCGTCAGTGGAATAGTTGCAGCCAGAAGGAAGAGTCGGATTGCAATGCTATGGGGAAGGAAGATAAAGGTTACCAGGAACAATATATGATGATGCATTCAGACTGATATGGGCGATATTTACTGAGCTACACATACAGAAGTAGTGTCTCTCAGTATGGCACGGAGCCGCCATGTTTGCTAACGCACCATGCAAGACGTATCAGGATTGTTGTTGGTAGAGATTCCTAATGGCGTCCTGTGATAATCCATCCCATGCAGCTTGAATATTCCCACACACGTCCTGCAGATTTTGGGGTAGGGATAGAGATGGAGTGACACCATGCCTTCTGGACACATGGCACCTGCACACACAAATTTGTTGGTCGTCTCCACCAAAACAAAAGCAGGACTCCTCACTGAAGATGATCTGCTGCCATTCTGAGTCGCTCCATGAGATTCTAGACTACAGTGTTGACATGCCGGAAAGGTTGAAATCTCCTTAATCTGGTACGCTACATTCAGTTCCCCACAGAAAAATGTTCGTTTGTTAAATCGTAACTGCGTTTGGATATGATACGCTTTGCAACAGTCATATTTACGCTGTGCCTTTAAGAAAGGGGCATTGTATTTGCATATCCCAGTGTGGCCTCTGCAGAAGAAGAGAGCAGAGTGGAGAAGAGAGGTGGTGTTGAGCGGTTTTCCTACCATTCTGGTACTCTCTGTAACGCTAGAGCTTAACTACAGTCAGACTTATGTATAAGTGGACTGTTGTGGCCGGGAGACTGACTTCAGTTAGTAGCCGTGAATAAACGAGTATACTGGAGTACCCGCACTTACGTCTGTGTGGCTCAGGTGCTTCTGCTAACTCCTCTCCTCATGGCTCCCTCGAAGGCTCTCCCCCATTATCCGGGCCGAAGCGTTACAGCTTGAGGGTCCCACCCCAGTGACAGCGCAGGTATCCTAAAGGGGGTACAGTTTAGAGGACAATATAAATATGCATCATCATCAAGCAAACTGCCAAATAATCACAGCAGAGTCTATCAAGTCAGTCGGACACTGTTACTGTTGGCGTGAACCATCATCATTATCATACCTGCCTGAGTGTAATGGATAAGTGTGTATGTGATAGTTTGAATGTATGCCCAGCAGAGGTTACTCAAGTTAATTTATTTTTTATTTTTTTGTTTTTTTTTTTAGTTTCTGTGTTTTTTCCCCCATTTCACTGCACACACGGCCCACCTGTTTAGTGCTATAGAGCATAACGACCCACAAGAAAACAAAACTCAACTTTTTATGTAAAACAACTTTTGTCTTTCATTTCTTATCAGTTCTTTGTGCATCCTGTGGCACATACCTGTGGCAGCCCGGAGCACAGCCATCACAGAAGCTTCTTTACCCTGTGCAACATGTCTAGCCAGTAGGTAGCTAGCTTCCAGGTCACACTCCGACTGTGATGTTTTGGTTTTAGCGGGTTTAGCTTTAGCATCATTTGAAGACTCAGGCCACACTCCACAAACTGGGCTTTTGGGTCAGCATCATCACGCCCCAAGCCCCCCTCACAAATCCATGTTTGATGTAGTCCGGGCTGATTTTGTGCTTTTTCTGAGGAACTGTGTCCGCATCTTTCATTCGTTTAAGAAACCTCTCCATCTTCGGGTGGCTAATTGTCTCATTAAGGTCCCGTAGCTGCAGTGTCACGAACCGATGTTGTTAATTTGCGTTATTAATTTTTTTCCACGTTTATTTTTATGACTTACAGTGCCTTTACCAGCCCATTACGGACTATTGCCTCTCCCTGAGGACGGGTCTACGGACCAGGTGAGGATGCTTCATGGCCCACCGAAACCCTGATCTACAGTGACCAGTGTAATTGGAGGTAGTCACTCTCTATACCACTTTAAGGCCCTCACACTCGTCTGTGTCTCACTGTTCATCCATCTGCTATTTCTGCTTTCTCTTTTTCCCATATCTTTCTCCAGCTCTCTCACTTCTTTACAACTGCGTGTCTCCTTTCCTTCCAAGGCCAAGGTTCATTTGTCTTCCTCTGTTCCCTCTCTCTCTCTCTCTTTCTCTCTCCCTCTCTCAGTGAGCCACAGGCAGCCCTTGAACTCATTTGCACTCTTGCTGGGGTGCCTGCAGTGCTGAACTGAGTGGATCTGTCTCTCTCTCTCACTCTCTCTCTCACTCTCTGATGAAGAATAGACCTGCTGAGGGCTAATGCACTTTCAGTAGGGCACTGTGCTGCTCTCTCAGTATGGCTAGAGAAACAGGCTTGCTGATGCCCAGTAGAAAAGCTCCATGAAGTTCACAGCATGACCAGACGACTCCAGACCTGGCCCTAATAAACCTGTCCCCTCCTCTGTAGATATTACATTCTCTGTCCGTGAAGAGTCACGGCGCATGCTGCAGCGCTCATGGATCAAAACTGCCTGAGATACAAATATTAGCTCTGAGCTTTCAGATAAGATCTCGTGTAACAAACGCTTTGGGGAAAGCTGTAGTCCAGCAGACCCAAATGAGGGAAAATCTCGAATAACTGATGTCAAAGACTGGGCGTCTACATGTAGAATGTAAATAGGGGTTTGGGTGCTAGTATTTGCATATTAAGCTGCTTTGTGGAAATAATACTAATGGGTCCCACATCTTGCAACTTGGAGCAGCTCGTCTGGTCAGTGCTGTGCCAGATTAGTGCCACGCCTTAGCCAAAAGTAAGCAACTCTGCTGTATGTGTGCCAGAAGTGGGCCAGCTCTGTTTTCAGACATGTGGGCCAAATGCATGCTTTAAATTTGTGGGCCATATGTGGGCTAGTGCTTTGCCAGATGTGGCCATCCACATGCTACTTGGGCAGACAGACCTTGGGTTTGGGTTTAAAGGGCCGCACCAAAAACTGGACTAAGCTGGTTGGACTGACCACATTAGCTCAATTACATGGTAGAACAACTGCTCCTGGTCTGTCCTAATATTGCCACTGTAGGACACTTCCTTATTAAACTAAACAGTGTTTCCCAACATTCTGTAAAGTTTGTCCAACCTAGCAACAGTTGCTATGTAAAATGCTGGAGCACACTCTCCTCTCAATATAAGGACATTTAGATTATTTAATTATGTTCAACTCATTCGTGTTTTATCTTCAGTCTTTCAGTCTTTTTAATTTCATTTTGTGAGTTAATCTGTCATTCTCTCAGATCCCCTCTGTCTCTCTCTTTCTTCTCTCGTCTTCACTCTTCTCTTTATCTTTCTCCCTTTTTCTTACTCTCTTTCTCTCTTTCTCTCTCTCTCTTTTCCTCTCATAAACTTTCAACCCTTTCTCTTTCTCTCTCTTTCTCTCTCTCTCTCTCTCATTCTCTTCCACCCTTCATCCCTTTAAATGTTGAGCATTTCACTACCTCTCCCTCTCTCTCTCTCTCTCTCTCTTTCTCTCAATCCAAAGCTTCTCTCAGTGTCTCTCTGTGCAGCAAATCCTATAGCATCTTACAGTACCCTCCTTTCCTACATCTGTCTTTTATCCCTCTCTCTCTCTCTCTCTCTCTCTCTCTCTCTCTCTCTCTCTCTCTCTCTCTCTCTCTCTCTCTCTCTCCCTCTCTTTCTCTCTCTCTCTCTCTCTCTCTCTCTCTCTCTCTCTCTCTCTCTCTCTCTCTCTCTCTTTCCCTCTCTTTCTCTCTCTCTCTCTTTCCCTCTCTTTCTCCCTGTCTCTATCTCTCTCTCTTTCCCTCTCTTTCTCTCTGAAGTAGTGTTTTTAGGACAGAATGCCAATGACTGGGGTTTTTCATGTTCCTCTCTTAACAAAAGAGTGCTAGAATAGGTGGAGATTAAAGGGTTTTGCTGCTGAGTGGCAGAACACACACACACGCCCCCACGTACAGAAGCCTCAGTATGAGAGCAGCCAGCATTTTGATAAAATCCAGCGGCCCTTTTCTTTCTCCAGAAGAGCTTTCATCAGGCCTGGGCCCAAGTGCCCTCTTCACTCAGGCCCCAAATTAGCAGCAGCTTAGTAAGAGGGATGAGATGGCCTCCTCTTGTCTCTGTCTCGTTCTCTCTCCTCTTTCCTCCCGTGCTGTGTGCTGGGCCTGCTGAGGAATCTTATGGTTTATTGGTGTGGAGGGGTGTGAGTGGTGAACTGATGAACTCTGTCTGGGTCGTGTTCCAGTGCAGTTTTCTGATGGATTTCTCCCAGCAGGAAGCCACAGGAGCTGGTATGATGTACGTAGCCTCACCATTCTTATCGCTTCTGCATTTCGCTGATGTTGGCATCACAAACCCAAAGCAAGGATTAGCAAGTAAGTGAAATTCATGTCCCTTCCCTGCCTACACCCCCCACCTCCATGTCTGCTGACACATTAACCCCTACAGGCTGATAAGACTATAATGGATCACTGCGGAACATTTGTGCATCGTATCATAAATTACTGTCCAATTTCCACTGTTGTGTCGAAGCTTTGTCTGTATCACATCTTCCATTCCCTCCCGGAGACCTGCTCTCAGTTTCATAAGGGAATACACAGGGATTTTGTTCAACACCTCCAAAGTTCAGTCTTAGAAGTTGGAAAGTTTTGGAAACACTTATTTTCTCCTTCCCAGTCAAGTCAATCATCTCACACTCATCATCAAATAGTTGCACTCAGAAGAACTGACCGACAGCCACGACTGCGGACATTCAGCGAGCACTGATGCCCTCCCTGAGTCATCCTGTTAGTGCCAGCACCATTGGCAGATGGCTGCACAATGCAGGACTACATGCATGCAGACCGTTACACCATGTCAGCATCGCCAAGGACTACAACAGTGTCGTGCCAGACTGTCATGGAGTGACTCCAAATGGCAGCAGCTCATCTTGAATGAATCTGTGCGTGGGACACCGTGGTCAGCACCACGATGAACAGTTTGCTGTCACACATCACTAGTCCACTAGTCCTACTAACCTGGTGTCACTCCACTTCCACCCATACCACAAATCTGCAGGAACTGTGAGGATATTCAAGCTGCATGAGATAGATTATCACAGGACACCATTAGGAGCCTCTACAACTCCATCCCGAGACATCTGGAATGTTGTGTTAGCAAACATGCCTGACAACGTACAGAGAGACACTACTTCTGTATGTGTAGCTCAATAAATATTCCCCATAGGGGTCTAAATTTATCATCATCTATTGTTGGTTCCTGGTAACCTTTATCTACCTTCCCAATAGCACTTCCAATCTGACAACTGTTCTGTTGATGATGAGTATATCGTCGCTGTCCAACAAAAAACATGTATCCCCATTTTTGTCCATTTTAACCTTTATGCTTCATTTGAAAACAGCCGCTGCCATTTACACACTGTGAGATTTGCATGATGAACGGACCAACTGAAATGGCCCAGAAGTGCTCAGAAGGATGTCTGGTTCCATTGACTTACATTAAAATCGAATGAGGTTTTTGGCCTCTCCTGTAAAGTTGCCATTTTGGAGATACTTGTTTTTCTTTGGACAGCGACGATATACATACATATATATATATATCGTCGCTGTCCAATGAAAAACATGTATCTCCACTTTTGTCCATTTTTACTTTTATGCATAATTTGAACACAGGGACTGCTGTTTACACTGAGTGAGAATCTCATGATGAATGGACTAACCGAAGTGGCCCAAAACTGTTCGGAAAGACTTCTGGTTCCATTGACTTGCATTAAAGTTAAATGAGGTTTTTGGTCTCTCCTGTAAAGTTGCCCTTTTGGAGATACTTGTTTTTCTTTGGACAGCGACGATATATAAAAAACACTCTGTCTAATACGGCTTATCAGTGCTCACATCAGCAACTGTTGATGGCCGAGTTAACTATTGTGCACTAAGTAGTTCCCACAGGTGCTGAAGATATTTATAACGATGAGAGAATTTTCTATAAGCTGCCAGCAATTGTTTTCCTTTTGTTTCTGGCAGAGTTATCAGTAAGAGATGTGTTAATTGTTTTGAAAAGTATGTGACAATTGACTGAAAGCTATGAGAATGCATTTACATGTTTACAAAACAACACTTCTGCTTCGCTAAGAAAGCGACAATGAAGATTAAAGGTGCAGTATGCGATGCTGAGGACCTCAGCAGGTGAAAACAAAACAACCCAGCAAAAGTTCATTCAATTCAAATATCTCATCACACGCCTCACATACACATGGGGAGATGAGAAAGTCCTTCCTCATGTCATTAATGTGATGTACAGTATAATAATCTTAGACTAACAGACGTGTGTGCATGTTATATGCCATCATTGCAGTGTATATGTCTTTTAAAGCTGCACTGCTTCCTTAATAGACCTATGGAGATGTGAGTCATTTTGTCGCTGGCCTGTCGGCCTTATTCCCTTGTTAGAGACTCTAGATGTAAGCTGGTTTTCCATATGGAAGTAAAGAATGTAATTCCATGCTGACATGTTCCTGTAATAACCTAAAATGGTATGTTTTGCCGTACAGGCATTTTCCTCTGAACGTCACTGTGTTCTATTAATAAAGGGCTCATTAAGGTGGCGAAATATGACGGTAGAAATGTGCAAGCTAACACTGCAGCAGAATTAGACTGGGGCTTTTAATAAATAGCGGGACTTTTACTGTGGTGGTGTGACGTCTTACGTCAAAGGTGTTGGTAAAGTGGTGCACGTAGTGCGTACGAGACTTGTGCACTGAGAGATCCAACTGCTTTACCAGCTAAGCAGTGCACGCTGGGTCCAGTCTAGTATTCACTGTCTAAGTAGCAGAACTGGGATGCAATTAAGGTTAGATAGATAGATAGATAGATAGATAGATAGATAGATAGATAGATAAATAAATGACTGAATTAACATCATAAACATGTGCATATACTGGTATTTAAGTGGAGTGGAGTGTCCAGGAGTTCAGATATACAGTATATACAGTAAGTGTCCAGGAGTTCAGATATACAGTATATACAGTAAAGTGTAATAGTGCATGAATAAGCCTATGCTGGGAGGAGTTGAAGAGCCTGATGGCTCTGGGGACAAAGGATCTCCTGAGTCTGTGCGTGGAGCAGCTCTGTGACAGCAGCCTGCCACTGAACTTGCTCCTTCTGTCCATGATGATGGTGTGCAGTGGGTGCCCATCATCATCCATTATAGACAGCAGTTTGTGCAGTGTCCTCCGCTGCGCCACCTTCACCACAGAGTCTAGCTCCACACCAACAACTGACCCTCCTTGCCGGACCAGCTTGTCCAGACGCATCTCATCTCTTTTCTTGATGCTTCCTCCCCAGCACATCACAGCATAGAAGAGACAGCTGGCCACCACAGTCTGATAGAACATCTGCAGGAGCTTCTATCAGACTGCGGTGGCCAGTTTTAAGCCCACTGATAAATACAAGAAGGGCAGGGCAGGACAGAGTGTCGGAGTGTGCAGTGTGTATTACTGAGCAGCCCACCCAGCATTAGAGAGTATGCACGCCAACACATCAGATTCAGAAAAGCAGGATGTAAAAGAGAAAAGCTGTCGCCCTATAAAATCCACATTACACAGTCTAAACACCAAGATAACTTCATCTGACCTGCGTTTCCATAACCGCAGACCAAACGTGCGCATACTAAATCAGGTATATGCCACTACTGAACCGCTCATCTCCAGATTATGACATACTGGCGCCGTATGAAATGTAAATACACTGTTGTGTCAGAGAACACTCAAGGTGGCAAATCCAGCGTGATTACCCTGGGATATATGAAATAATGCGATGTCCTGCTGAGAGACTGGCGGGCGGTGGAAATATTTTATTTGCACATAAATTGCATTAGATATGCAGCGATAGATCACGTGAGGGATGACACTTAGGCAGGGAGGAGATGAATCAGACCGTGACACGGTATGATGAGAAGGCGTGTGTGTGCGTGTGTGTTTGTGCAATGTAACACACCTCTGTAGGAGGCAATGACAGCTCTAAAGACGCGTACGCAGCAGGGGTCTTTCTCTGACACGTCACCTGCAGATTCTGTCAGCGCCGCGTGCACTGGTTAGGTTTGATGTTTAAAGGAGAAGACACCGCAGTCAAAGAGCAGACAAGGACCGGAGTAGTGATAGCATACTGACAGCGGTCACATGGGCCAGATCAGAGTATGCATGGCCATGAGTGGCCCATTGCTTCTTTTTTAAAAAAAATACATATTAAAAACACTGAATATGCAAAAAAACTGATAAAATAGACCAGCGTTCCATAAATAAGTGTCATATTAGTCAGCCTTATTATTAGTGACTGTGTGTGTGTGCACCCTGCAATGGAGCGACCTGTCCAGGGTGTTTCCAGGCTTATGCCCAATGAGTGCTGGGACATGCTGCCGCACGCCCTGGGACCTACAAGGATGGAGCGGTTTTGAAAAGGACTATTTGCATACTATCCTTTCACCCAAATAATTACGCAGAACACCACCTACTACCCGCTTGTTACCTACAGAGGCTGGACAATGAAACTGAAACACCTGGTTTTAGACCACAATCATTTATTAGTAAGGTGTAGGGCCTCCTTTTGCAGCCAATACAGCGTCAGTTCGTCTTGGGAATGACATATACAAGCCCTGCACAGTGGTCAGAGGGATTTTAAGCCATTGGAGGTTCGTCCTTCTTGGTGGTATGCTGACATTACTCTACTGTGGCTCTTGATACATCACAAAGACTTGCTGTCTTGGTCACAGATGCGCCAGCAAGACGTGCACCAACTATTTGTCCTCTTTTGAACTCTGGTATGTCACCCATAATGTTGTGTGCATTGCAGTATTTTGAGCAGAACTGTGCTCTTACCTGCTAACTGAACCTTCACACTCTGCTCTTACTGGTGCAATGTGCAATTAATGAAGATTGGCCACCAGGCTGGTCCAATTTAGCCATGAGACCACCCACACTAAAATGACAGGCGTTTCAGTTTCATTGTCCAACCCCTGTAGATCCCTTGGCACTGTAAAAGTGAGCATCACCAATTTTTAAATATGATTATTATGATTTGAATATGATGTCAATTTTATACATACAGTGTAAAGACAATGTCACAACTTCCCAGTCCTGGTTCTGGACACGACTGCCTCAACTCCTCAACAGAAAAGGCCAGAGTGGAACTGAACCACATTAACAACCGAAGCAGCCAAGTTAGCAGTTCTTCTCCAAACCCCAACAACAAAAAACAGGACACTGAAAGTATACTTAGTACACTGGATATATGAAATTACATATTAAAGTGCATTCCAGTACATTCAAATATACTTATTTTTACCTGGGAGTGCAAATTAATATACTTATACTAAGTACACTAAAGTCCTACTGCGGTAAAACATGCACTTGTTACTACATTTGTAACATGCAAATATATACATCTAATTTTCAGCCCCCAAAACAATAATGTGCTTAAAATGTACTGGCTAATATTAAAATACATCTCTAGTACATTAAAATATTAAAATTTTACCTGAGCACAAACACAGGCATGTACTAGACATAAACCCCCCATATCCGATCTGTGTTAGGACTTGCGGACTAGGGTCAGGGATGGGGATGCCATACTACCACACTTCACATCATATCTCACTGACGTTTTCAGCATCCAGTCATCGATCACCTTACTAACTTCTGCTAATGATGCACCACGTTCTAATTGCTTTAGTGCATATGGCTCTTAGTGCTAATATGCTACAGTGGGGCACGAGGAGCCAGAATTTCCCCAGACGGCTCTCGGGCGTCAGTCTGATGAAGAGGGCTTCACACTGGCATAATTGCAGCTGCCACCAGTTAATTCGGAGGTGAAAGGGGGTCGTAATGGGTTCAGTAAAGCAAATAATTGGGACAAATAAGTAATTAAGAGATTGGAAAGGGGTGAGATTAAATCTAAAGGACCTCTAATTTAACATGATTATGAAGTTCTCTCCTACCTCTTCAATCAACCCGGGCGGCGCCGTGATAGGCTCTTACGGCTAATGATTTCCCGGTGGTTTTGGCATCGCTCGAGTGAGATGGGAGTCGAGGCTTCAGAGGAGTCATAAAAATGTGACGCGATGTAAATTACGCTATGGCACACTCAGCCGCTCTCAAGAAAAGCAGTAACTGCCGCTCGCTTTTGCACCTGCGTTCCCGGGATTCTAAACCGGGATGCCGCCTCCTCCTCTCACATACACACATGCTTCAAGGAATGCTCCAGCAGTTTCTTCCTCGTCTCATGATGCTGCATCAGCATCATACCACTGAGAGCCACATACAGCAAAGCAGCAGCTACTCCCTGTACTTAGTAAAGGAGCTATTCATGTTATGCACATGTGGAGTGCCAAGTCTTTGTTCTCGGGATTTCCACCTTACATAGAGCAGCTACATTCTGACACCTCGACTGCTTGTTCAGATTTTCACATCCCAACTTCAATGGTACAGGAGTTCCATGCTGGTGCCTCAGTCTACCTGTCTTGCTTCTTGCTTAAACTTTTCATTTCCACCTTCAGTGGTGCTGCAGTCACAGTTTGGTGCCTGCGGCAACAGAAAGCATCTTGTGATACTGCATCAGTACCGTACCATTGATAACCACAGGAATCATGCTGCAGCTATTCGCTGTACTTAGTGAAGCAGGAATTCAGGTTATGTTTTTCTTCTTCAAAAAGGAAAACACATGCACTGCACAGGCCTTGGGATTTCACAGAGCATTTTTTGAATGCAGCTTCTGGCTGCGCATCTCCGTGTTGTTAAACCAGAGTGGTGCCAGAACTGTCGATCAGCTGTGCAAGCTAGCTATTGTTCTAATCCTTAGAGATCCCTGCTAGGTAGTAGTCTACGTGAGCCAGAATCCTGGAATTTGTGCAGATTCCAAATGCTCCCATCAAAAATTGGCAACATTTGTCCCACCTTTCCTCATAATGTAGATATATCAGCCCGCTCGCACCCGCAGTCCTGTATGAGAGTAAATGACATTCAATTTGTGACATACTTTTATTCACACATAAATGAATTTCTGCTGAAATTATTATGAATGCTGTATGTCAGACTCTCCTTTAATGGGCCTAATTGTGGTGTGTACGCCTTTTTCCTCAGAGCACACTCCTTAGCCGAGGCCTACTGACCATCTTTAGGCTCAAAATTGCAAGTCAACCAGTTTATGACTTCCTTATTAATATATATAGCTGATATGTATCTCCTTATGTTATCTATGCATGCTAACTATGGTGTGACTAGAAGCATTTTATAGAGACTATTTATTATTTGCAGGTCATTCAGTGTTTTAGACTTGTAAATGTTGTCTCACGCTCTCTGGATTAGTTTACCACCTGCTCCGTCTTCCCAGGCCACAAGATATTGCGATGTGACCCACAAGTCCCGTGAAGTCATGAGACAAAGCAGCCCCAGATGGCTACTAACTTTCTCTGATATTAGCACGAGCCATGCCATTAAGTGAGCAGAACTAATTACATTTATTTCCAGGCGTTTGAAAAAGTGATTGATGCCCTACTAACCACCACAGTTACACACCATTCATCAACCATTCAGCATTGATGAGTGCTGTGTGCGTCTGTACCTGCTGACCCTACAGGCCAAGAAACAGCCAAAGAGGAGAAGAACGGAAGAACAAGTACCACGAAACGAGGTCTTAGATCAGGCGAGGGTGAAGAGCCATGTTAACATTAATGAGCTGTTTCAGGGGCTGAGAGAGCGCTGAGAGGCTGACGTCGGCTTCTATCCTCCAGCTTCTTGTTAGAATTTTCCTGTTGCACCAAAATGTAGTTGCAGCATCATTTAAGGTGGAACTGGAAAGTTCAAAGGTCAAGGTCAAACAGGAAACTGGACGGGGAGACTGAAGCACCAGCATGGAACTATTTCACCATTTAAAGTGGAATGTGAATAACTGGACATAACACTGAGGTGCCAGGATGTAATTACACTATTTAAGGTGGAGCAGAAAAACTCTGTTTCAGCTCGAGAGGTGGGAAACATTTACTTGTGTTTGCTGTTTCACAGAAACAATAGGTCAGTATGGTTATGTCCTGTTTCAGCTATAATGTTGGTAATAATAACTAGTTAGCATTGCAGCAGTTTGCTAACCCACAACCTAGCTAACATTAACTAGCTACATTTCCCACTATGTGCAACGGAGGAAGGGGCTAAGCCCATTAAAAGCTAAAAAAAAAAAAAGCTAGCTTACTAGACCAGTGTTGGCTACTCTTTGTCAATGCTGGCTAAGAAGTTCAGGACCCACACATTCTGAAGGAGCGCTGAAATGAGGGGTATGTGTTTCGCAGTTGAAATTAGTCACTAAGTTCTGATGTTTTTAGGATGGTAATGACTTCAGGCTCCTGGAGATAGTGTCAAATGAGGACGATAGGGCTATAAATATCTGCAGGGTGAAGAAAAGAAGTTAGGAAAGGTGCTACAGTGCAGGGAATGTCTTGTTCCATGTGTGGAAAATGGCTCTAAAGCAGATGTAAACGACTGGCTAAAAGGAGTGACTGCATGTGGGCGTGCCAAAGACCATAGTGTGAGAGAAGTAGCGTACGGTCATACGGGTCTACCAGCAGTGGCTAAAATCCCAGTCTACAGGAAACTCCCCTCAGAATTGTGCCAGGGAAGGCATCCACCAAATCTGATGCAACTATGCAATTCTTTGATGCAAGAGTGGCTGAACACTGATGTGGCCTACGTCCAGTCCTGTCCAGTCCATGCCAAATCCAATCACCGCTGTTACTGGTGCTAATGGAGGTATTACACACTACTAGGTACGTTTCAGTCACATATGACTCATTTTTTGTCAGGTGATCTTTATAATACGCCTTTAAGCTACATCATTCAGTCAGTGTCAAACAAAGAAAGGTGTCATGATCCAATCAAACCTGACCCTGAAGTCCACAGCTGTAGTCGACAGACACCTTTTGGAGTAGGTCTCATTTATGTAGGCGTATATCAGATGCTGAGCTTCTTTAGGTGGCCTGTAGCCTTATGAACACTGGCCCACAGTTAAGTGTCACCATATTTAGTTCTCAAAACAGGCAGTTCCCTTCAGCTTGGAATGAACAGGTTCTTTGCAAAAATCAGTGGCCCTCTGTGTGCTGCAGATGATCCATATAGATTAGATTGAAAAATGAATGGCTGGCTCCTTTAGAGGCAATAAATGATCTATGGAACGCTTTCTGGTATTGTAATGCTGTAAGATGCATCGAGAGAGAAGCTGCTGTTCTTTGTTCCGTGCTGTGTGAACCTTGATGGAGTGAAGACTGGATAAATTGCAGTAATGAGGATAATTAGAATGATGAGAGTAATGATAGCAGAGAGGGAGAGCAGATGGGACTCGTTCTGGTGCACTCTCGACAGCATCGGTGTCTTGATAGACAACATGCTCCCGCTCTCTCTCTCTGTCTCTCTCTGTGTTGGCAAATTGGAGACGGCAGCCTCAAGCGCTCTGTATGTTTGTCTGTCTTTTGTTGCACATCGCTGACGGGACTGAGTGGACTTCTCTTTCTCTCTCTCTCTCTCTTTTTCTCTCTCTCCCAGACACACACACACACATAGTAAGATGGTAAACAAAACACAGCGCTTCTGCGCAGGAGTAAATTGCTCCCGCTCTGGGCTCAGTCCTGCACACAGGAGCAGATGGTGTGTGAGGGTGTGTGTGTGTGTGTTTGATGGGGGGTTGTCATCATCTGTGGCCCCCTCCTCACTCTCATGATTAAGGCCCCGTCTATAACAGCTTCTGTCAAAATTTGTCAAACACCATTCATATCATGGTTCACGTGCTTCACCTTAAAGCAGACTGTCCTATTTAGTTCTGCAGTCAGGAACACAGGAGCACACCTTGTGCCGTTGTATGCAAATGTTTTGACACCCCTGGCCAAATGAAATGTCCTGTGTTTGAGGTGAAACGAACTGGATAGGACCTCTGTAGCAAGTCCTTTTAAGACAATAACATCATGGCAGGTGCAGAAGTTTGGATATTCGTCCTGTGGCGCCTCAGAACTTAATTATCTGGGCTAGTGCGGGCTAGTGAGGCAGGTCAGGAATTGTTTCTAGGAGCTCTCGCATGATGAAAATTCCAGAATTAAAACCTGAAAATCGGGAAATGTTCTAAACGTTTGACTGGTCCCTTATGAAACGATAATATATGGCAATGTATAGAATATTTTCATACATACATGTGGCAATATACAGTATGTATATATTCTCACATATATAAAACTATATATATTATCATATATGCAAACACATATGGAGAAATACATATGATGTCTATTACATATAAAATGAAATATATTACAATATATAAGTAAATTTATATTATACTACCATACATACAATATATGAAAAGCGGCAATTCCTTATGTATTATACAATATATTGTAATATATTTATCACTATATAAATATATGCAAAATATATGCACTTGTTTCCCATATATGACATTATATTATTTAATATATTGCACTATATTTTCCAATACATTGCCATATATTATCGTTTCATAAGGGGTAGTGTATGATGATTTTGTATGAAACCCATTTTGCAACATGCCATAAATCCAGAATATTTGACTTAATAAATCACTTAAACCTTCATATCTGTCAAAAGTACTAAAACATGACAATTAATGTTTTAGCTGATGAACATAATTGTGTTTTGTAATTCTAGTATTTATTTATTTATTATCAATAATGAGCATGTGCATAATATTAAATTTAGGATTTGCAATGCACTCAGTAGAGTTGGGACTGAGGCATGTTTACCACTGTGTTACATTACCTTTTCTTTTAATCCCACTGTTTTATGAGGGAACTGTGGATACTCTCAGTTTTGCAGGTGTCATTTTTGGATGATATAAGACTTTCAGATGCTCAGCAGTCCATGATCTTGGTTGCCTGATTCTACTTATAATGATGCACCACAGAGACGAATGAAGACTGCAGGCAGGCCAGGTGAAACACATGCACTCCGTGTCTATGAAGCTGTATTGTTGGAGCACATACAGAATGTCCTGCTGAAACAACTCTGGATTTCCTGGGAAAAAGACGTTGCCTTGATGGTACCATTGGTCTCTAAAATCCCAGTATATGTTTCAGTGTCAGAGTACCTTTACAAGTATGCCAGTGACACCTGCAGTGGACACTGAGGACCTTCTACCATGATTGACGTTGGCATTTTGCCGAACCCTTAATTTGTGGCATGAGGAACTCAACAACAAAAGTTTCTTTCCCCAAAACATGATTAGACTTGGACTTATCTGACCCCAGCACACATTTCCAGGTCTTTTGGACCATCTTAGACGAGTTCAGGCCCAGAGAACTCGGCGGCGTTTCCCATTACTGAATGGCTTTCTCTTTGTGTAATAGAGTTCCAGGTGGTTTTCCAAAGTACCCCCAAGCCACTGTGGTGTTTTTTCACGTAATGCCATTGAGGGGCTCCAACATCAGACTCACAGAGTTCTGTCTTAAACTATTTAACAGTTTTTCGCATGAAGTTTGGCGGTAAGCCACGATCCGTCTTCGACCACGGACATGCGTGTGAAATCATTTGTAGTGGATATTGTCACAGTTTCTGTGAGTTTTATTTGTGCGCTACAGTTTCTCATTTGTTTGAAAGGAGATGCTAGCCAATGTTCTGTCAAGCTTGTCCAACCTGGCAACAGTTGCTGTGAAAGAACACATGTGTGAGTGGTGCATGGGCATTTCAATGATGTGCTTGTGCCTCTCCAAAATCATTCCCTCATAAATGTGTTTCAGGCTTGTATGGGCTCTACCCCTGTGGTATAGGCCGCACACAAACGCACACACACACTTTAGGCTAGGCAAAGGGAGGGCAGACAGTAGGGGCAGGCAGGAAAAACAGGCTGGGTTAATGTCACTGGACACATGTCAAAGTTCCAGGCCACAGGCTGAGAGAGCTATACAGTAGGTGACAGCAGTGTAGCCATTACACGCACTCACAAAGAACTCCCTGTTAAAGAGGGAGGCAAAGAGAGGGGGAGCGTGTAAAAAGAGCAACGGGTGAGCGAGAGAGAGAAAGAGAGAGAGAGAAAAAGACTTATCACTTCTGATCCACTGGGGTAAATGCTTCTGCTTTAACTGAATCACCATGGCACTGAGCTTTTGTTCCAGAGCAGGAGACCGGAGAGTGAGTGAGTGTGTAAGAAAGAGAGAGAGAGGGAGGGAGGGAGAGAGAATAGACTTCGGTCATTAGGAACCATTGTTAGCATTGCACGCTAGCATTACCAGTACACTGAGGACAAAGGTAACACCTAATGAGGCTAATGTAGCTAATAAGGTATATAAGCACGTACCTACCTGTTAGCACAGTTAGCAAAGTTACAGGGTCGTAGTAGCAGCATCCATCTTTGTCCATATCTCTAGATAACAGTGTTCCATATGGTAACAACTACATAATCAAGTCTATTTAAGATTATTTTGCAACTCCACATGATTTGATGCAAGTAGTAGTTTGGGTATCATCGCTGTCCAAAGGAAAACAACTTCACCAACTGGCAACCTTACAGGAGAGGGAGAAAACCTGGTTTAATTTTTAAAAGTTCACTGACTTTTTCTCCCAAGCCATTTCTGTTGTAATTAAAATGCCACACAATGTAAACAGCATCTGCTGTGTTCAAATGACATATAAAAGTAAACATCAACAAAAAATACAGCTATATGTTTTTCTTTGGACAGTGGCGATGTGCAGTTGGCATGATGATAATGATTAGCATCCAGTATGTTCTAGCCAACACTGGTCCCATAGCTCCAAGTACAAAGACCACAAACCTACAGTAACAATCTTCAGACCCCAAACATGTTCTGGCTAATCTACTGGACGGGGAACTCATAATTAGATTTTATGCTGAACCTTCACCTTAACATATCATTGAGGGAACTGTTAGGATTATGTTACGAGGTGATGTCATCATGTTACAAAGAAAAAACTTGAAATGGATGATAGCTGAGATATTAGATATTACCGTTCACATGCACCAGCAACTACATACCACACTAAAGGAAAGGGAACAAACAGACAAGCATACTGGGTCCCACCTAAATACATTAATCACTGCTTTAAAAACAAAACAACATGAGTTTAGATTTAGTGTAAAGATAACTGTTCTCTCGTGTTGTGAGGAGGGTGGGATAATCCCAGCTTTGAGGCATTTATGAGTGTTATTATTGCCGGAGCACATGGTAACACAGCCTGGTACATTACTAGTTTAACTTTCCCTCATACCATTTCCATTGTAGTTGGTGTGGCACAACGGATAACACCACTACTCACCAGAAAGCTACCGTCCCATGTGGGAGACTGGGGTTCGATTCCTGTTCTGGGTGACTATGCTGTGCTACACCAATAAGAGTCCTTGGGCAAGACTCCTAACCCTACACTGGCCCACCTGTAATATGATTAACCTTGTAAGTCGCTCTGGATAAGAGTGTCAGCTAAATGCCGTAGATATAGATATCTTCCATTATATCATCAAATTTAGATAATTGGGTCAATGTATTTAATACACACACAAGATTTTAAACCCACGAAAGTAGACACTAAATCTGATCTTCAGATCTGTGTAATATGACCAATGTATAGTTTAAATAGGGTGGCTACACGTGCGGTTGTAGTCCAGACAGTCAGTTTTTCAACTCCCAGTTCTCCTTCCGGCACAATACCTGGATAGACACCTATTAGCCCTCTTTTCAGGATGAACTAGTTACAATATTCACTCGCGAACAATATTATGTGTGCCATTGGCTCACGTCCGTGTCAAAAGACATGACTTGCATTTCATTGGTTTACCAAGGTCACAACGTGACATCATGACTCACCTACAGAGGTCAGCAGGTCAGCCCTCTAAATAGTCTATTAGTAAGCTGTTCTAGTACTGTGCCTGGCCCCCGCCTCCCTTTATGACGACCTCCTTTTGGACGCGAAGTGTCCTCTGTTTTGGGGTTATGAACGTGGCCACCCAAGATTTAGCACGTGTATTGAAAGGGCTGTGAGGGCTAATGCTAATGCTAAGACTAAGTGCTTACATATCACTGTGGAACTACATTCCAATGCAATGACAGCTCTGGTGTGAGCAGAGTGTTTTTGTTCACTGGAGTTTAGAAGGTGGCTCCTGCTGTGTGTCTCTCAGAGCAGCTAATACGTTCCATTGTGTGTGTGTGTGTGTGTGTGTGTGTGTGTGTGCCAGGTAAACACAGCCGGCAGGCGGAAGAGAGACAGAGAGCCGAGCTATAGAAGGGCCTTTCCCACAATATTACACCAAACAGCAAACAGCGCCTGATTACAACTGTAGGATCAAGAGCTGTGTGTGTGTGTGTGTGTGTGCGCGTGTGTGTGACAGACAGCAAGAGAATGGAAAATCCCTGAAGTTAACGAGCGTGATTTGCCAAAGCGTGCTTGTCTGAACTGTGTGGCATCCCCGGTACAGTGTGCCAGGCTGTGTGCCCGCGCTGGGCTGGCAGAGCGGCGGAGTGTGTGGCAGCCCCTCAGGCGCTGGCACAGCTCACACACTCAACTGGCAGACCTTCAGTGGGCATATTGTCTGTCTTATTCCATCAGTGTAATGCTCTCATCGCTGGTGGGTAGGAGGGGGGTAGGAGCATGTCTGTGTGTGTATGATGTCAGGACTGGCGGGTTAAAGGCTCTGATTTAATCTTTCACGTTCGGTTTATTTGATTCTTTGCTGATTCGAGGTTTGACTCTCTGTTTTGTTTGGTGTTGGTGTACACTCATGAAAACTATAGTTGGACAGATGGTTGAAATCAACCGACAGGAATAAAACTTGGCGGGTGGGTCTGACATTGTGAGAGGTGCGAATGACAGACGTGTGGACTCGAGTCACATGACTTGGACTCGAGTCCAACTCGAGTCACTAAACTGATGACTTGTGACTTGACTCGACAACATTACTAAAGACTTGCGACTTGACTTAGACTTTACCTTTACTGACTTGGACTTGGAATCGGACTTGAGCTTTAAGACTCGAAAAGACTTGACAAACCTACTTTAACATAATGAATAAGTAAAACTGAATCACGTAACTGGATCATTTTATATTAAATGGCGCTGTACTGCTAGGGAGCTGAGCCGCTCAGCCCAAATGATCCGTAACCTAGCAACAAGTAAAGCCGTAACCGTACAGCCAATCACGGGAAGCTTTGACGGGGGCGCCAGTGTTGAATTTGTGCGGAGAAGACGAGTAACATGATCCCAAAAATAATCCTGTTCAACTACAAAGATTATAATGTAGTAAATAAAAGAAGAACTGCTGTATGCAAGACATGTGGAGTCAAGATCACAGATGGAGGTGCAACCACTTCAAACTCGACATTTGAGGCTGCACAAAGAACAGTAAGTCTGTGCTGTGTATATTTCGCGTATAGCAGTTAGCAAGCTAGCAAACGTAGCGACATAATAATAAACAACAGCGAATGTAAACAAAGCTGTTGTCCTCTGTTCGTCCCTCTCTCACACCGTTCACTGTGAGAGATTTTACTGAAAATTAAAGTGTTTAGGAACCACAGCATCTCAGCCACGACGTGGTGAATTAGCATAGAGCAGAAAAGTGTCAAACACAGCAGTTCATGACAGTGGATGATCTTCAGTGATGTACCAGTATCAGTGCCAAGATGAACGGTTTTCTGTCACGTGTCAAACGTCCAGAAGGCCTGATGTTGCCCCACCTCCACCCCTACCGCACAATCTGCAGGAACTGGGGGAGAATATTCAAGCTGCATGCATGGATCACAGGACACCATTAGGAACCTCTACAGCTCCATTCAGAGAGGTCTGGCATGTAGCATTAGCAAACATGGTGGCCTGATGCCATACTGAGAGACACTACTTCTATATCTGTAGCGCCAAAAATATTAAACCCAGCAGTCTAACTGTATCATCAGTTATTGATCCTGGTAGCCTTTATCTTCCTTCCCAATAGCACTGTAATCTGACCTGCCCCTCCGGGTGCAACTTTTAAAAAAAAAAAAAAGTTATTATAGTGCATTCTACTGAACCAAAACTATGGCTATCCATTCTGAACAATTCAAAACGACACACAAACAAATTAAAACTATATAAATATTCAACTTTCTTCATTAGGATAGTTATCTTAATACATTATTAACAGAGAGCAGCAGAGCTGTACAGCAGGCATGGCCAGGCCTTCATATTAGCATGTATAAGTTACTATTTAGATTGTTATTAATTTTGTAATGCATTTTCCTAAATTAAGGCTTTAGAACAGGACAGAATATGAAAATCATGATTAACTACACAAAATAATGCGATTAATCGCCAATAATGATCAACTGATGAATGTTCATGTCATCGGTAGTGCTTTCTATTATTGTTGCCATTGCTATACACTGTCATGGTTACCGTTGTTACGTCATCATTATCTCCAGATAAATTCCACATCATGTAAATTGAGTGTGAATGTAATACACTGTGTAACTAACTCTGTTATCGATCATATTCATAATCATATATCTGTGATTACATTTCAATAGTATAAAAAATGACACTAATGTCTGCTATAGCTCTCTCTCTCTCTCTCTCTCTCTCTCTCTCTCTCTCTCTCACTCCCTCTCTCTCTCTTCTCTCTCTCTCTCTCTCTCTCTCTCTCTCCCTTCCTCTTCCTTCTCAGTCTCTCTCTCATTCTCTTTTTCTCCCCTCTGTCATTCTTGATCTATTTCCCCTCTCTCTTCCTTTTTTCTCTTTCTGTCTCTCTCTCTCCCTCCCTCTTCTATCTCTCTCTCTCTTTTTCTCCCCTCTGTCACTCTTGATCTCCTTTCCTTCTCTCTTCCTTCTCTCTCTCTCTCTCTTTCTCTTCTATCTCTCTTAATCTCCTTTCCTTCTCTCTTCCTTCTCTCTGTCTCTCTCTCTCTCTCTCTCTCTCTCTCTCTCTCTCTCTCTTTCTCTTCTATCTCTCTTTCTTTTTCTCTCTTCTGTCACTTTTGGTCTCTTTTCCCTCTCTCTTCCTTCTCTCTCTCTTTTTCTCCTCCTCTCTGTCACTCTTGATATCCCCCCCCCTCTCTCTCTCTGCAGTAATGACAGGGGGTGTGTGGTGTTTTCTTTATCTCTCAGTGTGAAATTGCTGTGCCGTTGGGTGGAGGCACCAGTAATCTGTAGCAGCAGCCTCATCTCCATCACACTGGTGTGCAGTAGTGATTGTTATTGTTAATCCTTCATTTGTTTGCTAATGTGAGCCTATCCTGTCTTCTTTAAGCCATGACACACTATCTCTCTTTCTGTCTCCCTCTCTTTCCCTCTCTCTCCCTCTCTCTTCCTTTTCTCTCTCTCTACAGAAGAAAAGCCTTTGTAATTAGCCTCTTTTCAGACAGAGTAAGCCAGTGTGTGTAATTATCAGATGCACTCGAGATGACTTCTTCATCACTGAGATGAGTATATACGTGGTTGTTCTCTCCGCTCCTGCTCTCATGTATAGTGTTTGTCATGCCGCTGCTTTGGTACATGCTGTAATGTGTGCCTGTTATTTTCCGTCGTCCTGGCGAACGTCACTGTGGCTGATGACCTCATGTCCTGAAGGGCTCTTAATTATGTTCATGTGTGAGGAGGAGAAAGACGTCTGTGGCAGAGCCCCCCAGCAGGGGACCCATGCGGGCAATGTGTTATTATGTAAAGAAAACAAAGGATGCCCACAAACTGTTCTAAATGCACCCGAAGTGGCTTACTTCAAAATGAGAATGTTTTGACTCCACGTGTTCTATGAAGACCTGCTGAAGAAGCAGTTAAGTCGAAACACTGTCATTTTGAGACAAACGACTCAGAACTGCATTTAGACCTGCGTGCAGGCCTTCCCGATGCGATTACACAGCTGCAGTCTGAGTTACAGTTGCACTATAATAAAACATGCGCTTTTGATGTAAAAAAAAAACTGTTGAATTTACAGTTAAGTGCAGACGGGCTTAGATGCTGGCTAAGTGCTGTAAATACAGAGTGCTGTATCTTTTGATGACAGAGGGTGGAATCTCACTGGGGTCTAACATCTATGAGGGACCGCTCATGTGGATACAGACTGACTTATGGCTCATTTGGCCAGGGAGGCTGTCAGACGGCTAATTTATGATTGTGATCCAAACAGGTAGCTTTAGGTCGATGTTAGATTCTACTGGGTGGAGTGACATTCCTTGGGGACATCGATGTGTTCAAGACACAAACACACTGTAAGCAAGGTAATTATATTGTATCGTTTATGCATTGTATTTTTTGTCTTGCTCTAGGGCCCATAAGACTGTAGGATACAAACTCCATTTCCAGAAGAAGCTGGGCCATTTTTAATGCATTGAAATACATAAAAAACAAGATTCTTTGATTTGTTAATCCCTTTGGAACTTTATTTAAATGGCCAAAGGACTTCCAGCGTTTTCATTGACGGACTTGGTGTATACCCAATAAAAGCTGGGACAAAGGCAAGCCTACTGTTTTACATTGCTTGTTCTTTTTATGTCACTAAGGATACTAATGGTAGCTGTATTGCATGTGGAAATTTTGCCCATACATGCTTGATGGAAGACTGCTCAGTTCATGGCCACTGTTGTCTAATTCTCCACCATGCATTTTCAGCAGAAGACAGATCCAGACTGCATTCAGCCCAGCCAGGTCCGCGCATTGTCTACGAAGCCATGTTGTTGTAGCACATGCAGAACGACGCCTTGCACTCTTCACATTAAGCAAGCAGGGACGTCCTGGGACCACATGTCGCTATGATGGCACCATATGTCTCTTTAAAATCCCAGTATACACCTCTGCATCAGTGTTGCCTTCACACATACAGTGAGAAAAATAAGTATTTGAACACCCTGTGACTTTGCAAGTTCTCCCAATCATAGAGGAGTCTGAAATCTTCATCTTAGGTGCATGTCCACTGTGAGAGACATAATCTAAAAAAAAATGCTACGGAAATCACAATGTATGATTTTTTAATAATTTATTTGTGTTACTGCTGCAAATAAGTATTTGAACACCTGCCAATCAGCAAAAATTCTGGCCCTCAAAGACCTGTTAGTCCGCCTCTAAAAACTCCATCTCCACTCCACGTATTTTTCTAAATTAGAAGCACCTGTTTGAGGTCCTTAGCTGCATAAACACACCTGTCCACCCCACACAATCAGTAAGACCCCAACTACTAACATGGCTAAGACCAAAGAGCTGTCCAAAGACACCAGAGACAAAACTGTTGACCTCCACAAGGCTGGAAAGAGCTAGGGCAACTGTTGGAGCAATTATTAGAAAATGGAAGAAGCTAAACATGACTGTCAATCTCCCTCGGACTGGGGCTCCACGCAAGACCTCACCTCATGGCGTATCAATGATCCTAAGAAAGGTGAGGAATCAGCCCAGAACTATACAGGAGGAGCTGGTCAATGACCTGAAGAGAGCTGGCACCACTGTTTCCAAGGTTACCGTGGGTAATACACTAAGATGTCATAGTCATGCATGGCATGGAAGGTTCCCCTGCTTAAATCAGCACACGTCCTTACATTTGCCCATGACCATCTGGATGATCCAGAAGAGTCATGGGAGAAAGTTCTGTGGTCAGATGGTCTTAATTCCACTCGCCGTGTTTGGAGGACGAAGAAGAATGATGTCTGATCCACTTGTACCAGCACAGCACACACTAACATGCCACCACCACATCAGTTACGCCCGTGTGTGTGCCTCTGTCTATAGCCGAGGGTGCCCTTCATCTCAGGTCTCCTCTCGTAGAGCTACAACATTAAGGACAGCGCCATTAACAAGACCAAAACATTAATCCCTGGTTAGAGCTTGATGAAGCCAGAGAGGAAATTAACAATGCACATTAACAAATCACATGGCTGTACTGGCACTGAGTCTCCTCTTAGCATCCTCTTAGCCATCCTGTCTTTCTCTTAGCAAGACACAAAACAAGTAGTGCAGAAGTGACACAAGAATGTGTTGCCAGAAAGATCGAAATAAAGGCCAAAATGTCTCCTATTTCCAGTTTCCTGTTCGTGGGACGGCATCGTCGCTGTGATTAAGGAATCAGACCTGCTTGGATTAGCATGAGAATGAGGCTGAGTTCAGAATGCACTCTGAGAGGGGATTGGGGGGATATTTAGAGTCTATTCAGGGTGTAACAAAGGCAGGGCGATCAGGCGGGTGGGTTTATCCTGGCCTTGATTAAGCAGTGGGGAGGCCGTGCCTGGAGCAGTGAGAGAGCGATCATTTGGAATGCTGGAAAGATGAGGGAAGCAGGACGAACTTTCGAGGAGAACAAGGCCAACGGTATAGGACCCATAGGAGAGATGACTTTGATTTGCACTTGTGCTTTACTCCATAATCAGGCAGTGATTGGAGGCAGCCCTTCTTGTTTGCTTCTTTAGTTTGGCACTGTAGCTTTCAGGCTAATTTAGGGAAGACATAATGAAAGCTCATAACACAATTAGGTCTGTGCTAACCACAGCTATAACATTTACACACTTCCCTGATGGTGATGTGGGATTATGTTAGGCATATAAAGGTTAATAAGCTAAAACCAGTATCTTGTAGCTTGAATTTTGTTGATCTTTTTAGATAACAGAACACCAGAGCGTCACAAAACACCAGTGTTAGCATAGTTACTGCATCACCAGTAGCTATTTACTCCCGTCATACAGTATAGCCGACAGAAGTGCTAGTGGAAGGTTAAATCATTTGAGGTAGAGGGGTCTCTGTTCTTCAGGACCTTATCTGTGAAGTGCATAACTAGATGCTTTGACAGACTGTTTGTCAAGTATATGAAGGTTTTAATAATATAGTGAATAATAGTTAAAAAATAAATAAATAAATAAATAATATATATATATATATATATATATATATATATATATATATATATAATATTATTATTATTATTATTATTTATTAATATATAATTTATTATTTCTTATATATGTATAGAATATCTATATAGTGGAAATGTATGCTTAAATGAGTAATGCATATTAATATTGTTCTTACAGAGACAAATGAACAACACAAGTAGCATGATTTTTATTAAGCCTCCATTAAGCCTTTTTGGGTCTCTGGGAAATGAATGCTGGTCTATGTAATGGCCATGCAGTATATGTAATATTTAGTATGTAGAAAGTATAGTTGAAAGCTAATGTCCCGGTGCGGCACTTTATGAGAACAGCACAGTATGGAAGTTGTATCCAGGCTATAAAAGCTTGAGGGTTTCTGATCACCTTCTTATCTAATGATAATCTATCTATTTTATGATGCTATGCAGTAATTTAACCGGCAGTGGTTTGGCACTTTGAGTGATGACGGGTTGGTTTCATACTCAGATTGGATTCAGAAAGATAGTTCTTAGGCTGCATTCAGATGGTTCAGACCACACATTTAGACCTGATTAAAGCCCAGTGTGTGTGTGTGTGTTTGTGTGTGTGTGTGTGAGAGAGAGAGAGATAGAGAGTATGCAGACGTGTGTGTGTGTGTGTGAGAGAGAGAGAGAGAGAGAGAGAGAGAGAGAGAGAGAGAGAGAGAGATAGAGAGTATGCAGACGTGTGTGTGTGTGTGTTTGTGTGTGTGTGTGTGTGAGAGAGAGAGAGAGAGAGAGAGAGAGATAGAGAGTATGCAGACGTGTGTGTGTGTGTGAGAGAGAGAGAGAGAGAGAGTTTGCAGATGTGTGTGTGCGTGTGCGTGTGTGTGTGTGTGTGTGTGTGTTAGAGAGAGAGAGAGAGAGAGAGAGAAAGTATGCAGACTTGTGTGTGTGTGTTTGTGTGTGTGTGAGAGAGAGAGAGAGAGAGAGAGTATGCAGACGTGTGTGTGTGTGTGTGTGTGTGAGAGAGAGAGAGAGAGAGAGAGTATGCAGACGTGTGTGTGTGTGCGTGTGTTTGTGATCCATTTGTCTCTACACCGTTAATCTGTTTTATCCTGATGAGGAATCATTCGAAGACTCTTAAGATACTCTTTAATCTGATTTTGTCAGTTAACTTTGTGTGTGTGTGCGTGTGTGTGTGTGCATGTGTGTGTGTGTGTGTGTGTGTGTGTGTGTGTGTAATGATGTCAGAGGATTACTAGGCAGCTTGAGGGCACTTGAATGCTGCGTCTAGGAGGTAGCAAAGGGCTTGCTTGTGTGTCACTGTCTGGGTATTGCTAAAGCTCATTGAGAGCGATGCGAGTGCTGCGGCAGCTTATTGTATAACGGCTCATGGTCTGAAAGACTAAAGGTTGGATTAACCCATATCAGTAATCTCAGATGACGTGTGTTATTCAGATAACTGACCTTTAAGGTTCTAAAAAATGAGCCGCTGTTCACTCATGAAGTTACTTTGATGAAAACTTGTACTGTCCACTAAAAGTCTAGACCTGTGCGGCAGTAGCCTAACCCCTAACCTAACCCCACAACTGCTCCCTGGGTGCGATGGACCATATAAGTGTGCTCACTGCCCCTTAATGTGCGTGTGTTCAACAGTGTTACAAGTTTCAGGTTTATTTGTCATTTGCACAACATGTCAGGACATTTCTGCATTGGAACGCTTGTGTTGAGGCTCAGGTTACTACTCTACAGCAGGGCTGCAGTAATATACATACTAACTAAAAACAATAAAATAAGAGATATAAAAGAGATATATTAAATAAACACAAAACATATAGAGACAGGAAGGGTTTGTAGAAATTCTCTGATATGTACATTATATTAGACAAGGATAATTTGAGGGAGAGCAGAGATCAAAACTTGACTGATTCCTCTTATGCATTCGATGTCAGGCCTTCTTGTCAGATCCTGAAGTCCCAAAAAACAGAGAGCTCACTTAACCACATAAACCTAGATACCACAGAGAAAAAAATACTTTTGAGTGACATTTTTTCTGCTGGGCATTTAAAGAATCGATCCCTTTTGTTTCCATCCAAAGCATAACAATGACACATGAGTAGTACTGTAACATCTTAGAGACTTTAAATACCAGCCTGAATCTATAGAACAAAAGTGAACTACATTTTACAGACTTGTCTTTTTTTGGTTCCCAGACATGATTGGGCCTTCTCTGAATACCTAGAACTTCCTATGGGTTCCCCTCTGCTGATACTGTAACCTTGATTTGTTGGCTTTTACCATATTGCTACTTTCTTGGCTGACTTCTTGGCTACCCGACTTAAACAGACCGTCTAAATCAACGTTTTTTCAGTTAAACTTATTAAACAGTGCAAAATCATAAGAGTGTGGTTAAAGATAAAGCAACCGTTAGGCTGCATGTGATATATTGTTATTAATTCAGTTATTAATGTACAGTATATGACTTACACTTATTTATATTTTGTTGCACTTCATTCTAGTTATATTACATAATCTGATTGGATTCATCCTGTTATTCTTCTCCTATGCTACTTTGTCTGCTTCCATACTGGTACTGGGTATCAGATCAGCGCTAGTTTACAGCTGCCAGCTCTCCTAGTAATGTTATACGAATCCTCACAAAACTAAATATCTCCCTTGAGTCTTGTTTCCTGCATCTGTTGTTTTGTGTAAGTCTGGGTTTCCCCTGCTTTTATGACCAGGACTACTTCTTTTACCCCCGACCCACTTCTGCCGTAAGCTATAAAACTGGCTACAATGACATACAGTAAGCGCACACATCCACAGTGCTAGGCTTAGCTTAACACCGACTCCTCTCCAGCCCGGCCTGTGCCAGAACAGAAGCCTTTAATCGGAGCAGCAGCAGCAGGTCAGACGGACCTGTGGAAGCAGGTGTTGACAGCACGTGAGTCTCCGTTGGAGACGCTAGCTGCCCTCTCCAGGGCTCCTCAGAGGAAGCGAAGGGGCGGGTGAGGCGTGTGAAGCCAAAGCCTCGGGGAGCGTGGCACGCCCCGTAAGTGCAGTCTGAAAAGTCCTTGTTCTTACAACTGTTCCATCTGCGGAGATCTGCATTTACATCTCTGCTTTCGCCCTTGGGACGGCTGCCAAAAGCACTACAGCTGGGCAACTAGCAGGGGGTGAGGGGGGTGTGGTGGTGGGATGAGGCAGAAGAGTAATGCAAAATGGTCGTGGTGGGTCGTTGAGGAAGGGTGTGGCTTTTTTGGTGGAGTCATAAAAAAGAATAGAAAATGTGTTCCTTTGTTTTCGCTGCATTGTGCCACAATGGTGATGTCAGTTTTGAGGAATTGTTCAGCTAAACATCTAAATGGCATTTCAACCCTAAGTCCTAGGTCTATACGTTTGTTTCCCGCCCACATTAAAATGCTAAAACACGTCGCCAGGCAACAAGAGCATGTTGGCCAATGGGAGGCCTGGCTGCATCCCAAACCGAGCATGTATATTGTCACTGTCCAAAGAAAACATGTATCTCCATTTTTGTAAATTTTTACTTTTATGCATACTGATGATCCAAAATGGCCCAAACTTGCCTCTTTGAGCTACATTAAAATCAATCAATTTTCTCCTGTAAAGTTGCCATTTTGGAGATACTTGTTTTTTTTTGGGACAGAAACAATAACCTTGGTGCACCACTTTACGCACCATTTAATGCTGTAGTGTGCATTTTGAAGGGTCCACAACAACAAAATGAAGATACATTGAAACTGATATGGGTAATATTTATGGAGCTACACATGCAGAAGTAGTGTGTCTCAGTATGGGACCAGGCAGCCATGTTTACTAACGCGACATGCCAGACGTCTCAGGATGGAGTTGTACCGGTTCTTTATGGTGTCCTGTGATAATCCATCCCATGCAGTTTGAATATTCTCACACAGTTGTGGTAGGGGTGGAGGTGGAGTGACACCGGGCCTTCTGGATGTGTGACGTGTGACAACTAATCGCTCACCCTACATACATGGATCTGTTGGTCGTCTCCACCAAGACAGAAGCGGGACTAATCACTGAAGATGACCTACTGCCATTCTGAGTCACTCCATGACAGTCTGGCACGACACCATCGCAGTCTTTGGCAACGTTGACCTGGTGTTAAGGGCAATGGTCATAACATGCATGTAGTCCTGCACTGTGCAGCTGGCACTAACAGGATGACTCATGGTGGGCATCACTGCTCGCTGAATGTCTGCAGTCGTAGCTGTTGGGACAGTCAGGTACAGCGCCAAGGCCCTTCCTTACTTATGCCACATGCACAGCTGAGCGTGAAACTTCCTTCCCATGTCTAACAATGCCAAACCTACTGACCAAGTTTCACCCCTGTCGGTTGATTCCTTCTTGGTGCAACTATGTTTGCAACTAGTCTTTTGACGGTGGGATATATCCTACCATAGGAAAGTGATACACTGGAAATAACTAGCATTACACTTGTGCATCTGTTGTTTTCAAAAAAGCAAAGTAAAAAAATCTGATGTTTTGATACGCTAGCAACAGTATCTCAGCACAACTGCGAGCAATATCTCCTTTATTAGTGTCATACTACTGCTGTGTGTCTGTGTGCCTGAGATTTTTCCTTAGTCTTTAATTGGCGTGCTGGCGACAGAAAACACAGCTGTAATTATAAGGTGCTCTCACTTCCCTCTCAGGATTTGTCAGTTATAGCTCTCACCATCTGCTCTGTGTGGACACAAACACACACACACGCACACACCTGCTTCCTTCTGTCCCTGAATGCCAGTGAGTGTGTTACAGGTGTAATGCCCGTGAGGATGCAGATGACCGATAATTAGTCGACTCTGTCTGTCAGCTTGGCTGTTTTCTTTGTCTGTTTATGTTTGTCTCCATTCAGGGCTAAAAAAAAAAAATCCCAGCCTTTTTTTCCCGCGGTGCTGCTTTCCTGCATCAGTGGCAGAAGTCTGTGAGTGTATATGTGTGCATGTGACCACTGCAACCCCATAAACAGTAGACCACCACCCACCGGTGTGCACGCTCTCCACCGCCCTCTTCCTTCCACGCTTTGGTGGGACACACCCCTCAGGTGGGCCGGGACAGAAGCGGCAGGTGTGAGACAGACAGTAATAAGTGCCTGTCTCTTTCTCTCTCTCTCTCTCTGTATTTTGCTCCCTCACTCCCTTTTACCCTCAGCAACAAGTGATTTGTTGTTTTTACTTGAAGCTGTTTATAACCTAACTTTTAGCTTGCACCTGTTTAAGATTCCTCATACAAAATAACAGCTGCACAAATAGCTGCACCCAGAAGTAATCAACCAACAAGTATGAAACTTGCTGGGTAGCTTTGACATTGTGAGAGATGCAGTGATTCAAGTTTCACGCTCCACAATAAATATGACTGACCCACCAGCCACGTTTGTGGACGTTCAGTGAGCAGTGATGCCCTCCGTGACTCATCCAGCACTATTGCCAGACGGCTGCACCAAGCAGGACTACATGCACGCATACCCTTAAGGGGCAGCCAAAGGCTGTAATGGCGTTGTGCCAGTCTTGGAGTGACTCAGAATGGAAGCAGGTCATCTTCTGTGATGAGTTCTGCTTTTGTCTTGGTGGAGGCGACCAATGAATCCGTGTGTGGAGCCATCGTGGCTAGCAGCAAGATTAATAGTTTCTGCATTGGACTGATTTTCACAGGACATCATTAGGAACCTCTGCAACTCTGAGGCCTGGCAGGTAATGCAAACATGACAGCCTGACACCATACAGAGAGACACTACTTCTGTATGTGCAGCTCAATAAGTATTGATCATATCAGTCTAAATGTATCATCATTTACTGTACCTGGTCACCTTTATCTTCCTTCCCAACAGCACTGCTATCTAACGTCTGGTTCAGTCAGGTACAGTGATAAGGCCCATCCTAGTTTACATCACATGAATGGCTAAGCGAGAAAACTTCATTCAAATGTCTCACAGTGTCAAACCTACCCACCGAGTTTCATTCCTGTAGGTTGATTCCTTCTGGGTGCAACTCTTTGTGCAAGTATTCTTATGATGATGAGCATAATTATAAGGATTTATATAATTCATTATTATAATAATAACAATAAGAAGCTATTAAAGCATAAAATGTCCTGCATTTATGTATTTCTGTTGTTATTTATAATTTTTAATCAAATTTGTCTGGTTTAAAAATCTGATTAACCCTCTTTTGGAATACTTTCAAGCTGGTTATTGCAAACATTCAGAGCTTGTAAATGCTGCGCTACTCAGGGGGTAATAAAACAGCTCTAATAAAACTAGATTAATAAGATCAACAGTGGCAGAAAAAAATGAGGATGAATAAATTGATAGCAGTAATAGAGGCAATTAGCAAACATGTACTACTTTGACAAGATATTAATATTGTTAAGCCAGAAACTAGTCTGGATTAATTGTTATATAAGCTTATTAGTACTCTTATACGCAGCATATGTTCTGCACGGGTTATTTATGGAGGTGTGCAGCAGGTTTGTGCTTACTGTGAGTACAGAGAACAGTTTATTCTGATTACACTCGTTTTCTTCTGCATTACGCTCATATTTCTGTAATTGCCTGGAGTTGCTTGGAGAATTAGTGGGTAAATGTAGCTGTGACTCTATTATTGAGTGACGTTAAGCTCCACTTTGTTTAAGCTTTATGTGACTCTGCTTGGTTTGCAGGGTTCTAGCTGTGTTGGCTCAGTGCTCTACAGGGAGGAGGCTTTGGTTAAATATGCAGGCCCAAGTTTCTCCCCTCTCTACTGCAGACACTAAACAGCTCTGACATCTCAACACATGACCCTGTCGAGCAGCTCCTTCTCCAGGCTGCTCACACACACACATACGCACACGCATACCCACAAACACATACACGCGCACACACGCACAGACACACACACACACTCTCTCACACAAAACACACACACACGCACACACACACACACACACAAAACCCCACATGTCAGCTCAGTAAAGGCATAAAAGCATTGTCGTCTGGAGGGGGTTACACGGGGCAAAATCTGTCCCAGCAATATTAGAGCTGACACTCAAGTGTGTGTGTGCGTGTGTGTGTGTGTGAGAGAGAGAGTGTGCGTGTGTGTGTGTGTGTCTGTCTGTGTGTGTGTGTGAGAGAGAGTGTGCGTGTGTGTGTGTGTGTGTGTGAGAGAGTGTGTGGGTGTGTGTGTGTGTGTGTGTGTGTGTGTGTGTGTGTGTGCTTGTTTTTGTGTATTTTCAGGACAAACATATCCTTGATTATAGGAAACATATAAAACACTACACAACAATGCTTCTTCTTTGTAAAGGTATTTTTCAAAGTAAAAAGGTAAACTCATGTACATGTTTTATCTATCTATATATCTATCTATCTATCTATTAATAGTTAATAATTATAACATTTTTTATTAGAGAAAAGTAAAAAATCCTGTCATTATGTTTTTTTTAACAATAATCATTTAATCATATTTATTAAAATTATATATAATTATATACCATTCATCATCTAATTTTTTACTTCCTTCCTTATACAGTATATATGAATAAACAATAACTATAACTTATGTGAATATATTTAGAAGTTCACTGGACAAAACATTAGTGCACTGTGACTGAAACCTGTCTAATAGCATGTAATACCCCAATGAGCACAAATAACCTCTGCGGTTCAATTTGGCATGGACTGGACAGGTTTCTAGATGTAGGCCACATCAGTGTTTAACCACTCATGCATCAAAGAATTGTGCAGTTGTGCCAAATTTGGTGGATGCCATCCCTGGCACAATTCTGAGGAGAGTTTCCTCTAGATTTGGATTTTAGCCACTGCTGGTAGACCTGCATGACTGTACAGTTCCATACACCTGCAGATTCAGCTACTTCCTTCACACTATGGTCTTTGGCCACGCCAAAATGCAGCCACTGCTTTTAGCCAATCATTAACATCTGCTCTGGACCCATTTTCCACACATGGAACAAGACACAGATTATATATACTGTATATAGCTGCATATAACGATGCTGCCTAAACAAAAACCTTGAATCTCCAATTTTGTCATGTCTGACAACATTGAAAATGTAAATATTAAGATGAACAGACCAAAACAAATGGAAACACATGTATTCTGCATTGCATAGAAGTACACACATATAGGTCATATAACTACATACAGGTAGTTACAAGCATACATATATACACATATACACGCACACGTGTGTGCGATAAATGCTACATCCAATGTCCTAACAATGTAAACAAAAAAAGAAAATGAACACTGACACATTTCTGTGTCCCTGCTTGCACTTCCCTGCAGCTCCACTCAAATGGAACCTAACAGCACTTAACACCAAAAATATTCCAGTGCCACTCCACTGCAGAGGCTTTGCTCCTCACTTTGTGCTCCGTTTTCCCTCTGATCTGCACGCTTTAGCCCCTTTCTGCATATTCCCAGCACCGAGCAAGACATGACAAGATTTGCTGCCTCCCTCCTAATCTGTTTGGAGTAATCTGTTTGGGGATGTAATTCACATGGTATGTCTTTTGATTTGGATTAGCACACCCAATCCTCTTAATGCATAGCTCAGTGGAAGTTATCAGTGACAGGGCTATCCCGGAGAGCCGCACAAATCCACTACACCAGAACCAGGCAGCCCATTAACTCCCTATAATTCTCCCCTGCCCCAATCCCTCCAATCTCACCCTCCAAACCCCACACATGCGTCTTAAAAAGTGCAGCGAAAGAACCACATGATGAACTTATAAAACTATGCCGTAGTTAAAGTAGCGTTTGCTTGTTTTGCTTGTGATATGATTTGATATGTGGGAATGTATAAATGACTTTCGCCTAATTGTTACTTAATGTTAGGCTATAGGACATGTGTATTCAAACAGTTTATTTGTATTGGTTATTATACAGAGCTTTGAATAGCTAGAGGGTCTGGAATGTCTTAGCCACTCATTATGGCCAGGCCCCTGTTCTCAGTCCTGGTCTTAAAGTACTTCTCTAACGCAACCAGTTCATTATCAATATCATGGACTCATATATAGACTATATGGACTGGAGAGTGAACGGTACGCTGCTTCCATACTACATCAAGTTCTTTCCTTTTAACAATAAAGGAAATTTGTTTTCTAACACGTGGGCCTGCTCAAATATGAAATGCTTGATTTCTATAATATGGGCCATTTATGTAACCCTAAATAGACGTGTTAATGTGGTTTTTGAGACTGTGCAACATGCGCTTATCTACAACAATTTAAAAGTATTGGCAAAAATGAGGTCTCACACTGATGCATACTGTTTACAACTATACAGTGTGATATTGTCTGTTTGAGGTGGGAGATTTTTTTAGGTGAATGGATTTTTTGAATAAGTATATGAATCAAAGTTGGAGTTAAAAGCACATTTTGACTTTTTGAAAAGTCTATAAATCCTGGGTGTGTAATTATGTTTGTTATATGTTAATTATATGTTTATGTTTATTTTTTTAAAATAAAAGTACATTGGCCTGTACATCACTAGCAAACACAGCTTTGAACAGGTTAATCCCACCTTATGCTTAGGCCTGCGAACGGCTGTACGGCTGAGGAAATCTTTCTCATGAAGCTCACAACAGTTCTTGGATGTGATTTTGGCAAAGGTGCCATCCTATGACTTCACCAGTCACTAAGTCCTCCTACTGCCTCCTACGTTTGTATATGGAGATTATATGGCTATGTCTGATTTTATACACTGCTAGTAATAGTAGAGTGCATACATGTAGCCATAAAATGTACTTTAAAACAATTTGAACAATGTTTTACCTAAAACGTTTATTATTATTATTATTAATAATAATTATTAAAATAAAATAATGATAAAAATAATGACAACAACAACAACAACAACAATAATAATAATAATAATAATAATAATCATGATTATAATAATAATAATAGTAAGCATGATAATAATAATAGTAAGCATGATAATGATAATGATAATAATAATAATAATAATAATAATCATGATAATAACAACAACAACAACAACAACAATAATAATAATAATAATAATAATAACAATAATAGTAATAATAATCATAATAATATTCACAATACTAATACTAATACTAATACTAATACTAATACTAATGACCCCTAGTACTCAGAATAGAATGTACATTTTGGGTACATCTAAATCCATGTCTTAGGTGTAATAGATCATAACAGAATGGCATATTGTAAATTTTTTTGACAAGTTAACAGTTCTCTGGGGTCTGTGATCCCCTCTCACTCTTGCAAATAGCCCTATTCCAAATAGCAGTTTTCAGTGCACAGTAATAGTGAGCCACTGCTTACTTAGCGGGGTGTGTCCCAGTGCCAGTACACTGTCTTTATTCTCATGTTAGTCATGTGTAGATCAGATGAGATTCATCATCCAATACAGACATCCAACTAACAAACGAGCCACACTCACTAGAATCTTACATCCCCATTAATATGTTAGCTGAACTGTTAGCTAGTGCTAAACGGCCAAAGAAACGATGGTTATTTGTTTATAATTGGACAGACGAGGTCGACTTCTTCGACTTATTCACCGGTTTCTTATTCTCATTTCTTCATTCCACCTTACGTAGTGCCGCAGTCACATTCTGTGGCCATTCTGTGGCCATTCTGTGGCCATTCTGAGGCAAGGGCTGTTAAAGACTTTACTATTTAATGTGAAATTAAAAATTTGAACAAAAAGCTGGACAGCAACTGCTGCTTTGTGTCAGATGCACCAAGTGGTCAGCACACGTACATGTATTTGCCAGTAGCCGGACACCGCCATCGAAAATAAGCTTTGTTCACTGAAGTGGAGCCGACAACAGAGCAGTCCCTGTGATTACCTCTTAGCTTCTACATAATGCTAGCGGCTCTGGTGCTTCCCCGGAAATAATGACACCCCTTCGCAAAGGCAGTTCTGAAGCTCTGGGTGGAGTTATTCGGACGGGGGTGGTATTATTACAATGAGTCACTATGCGATGTAGCAAGGCGAGCCAAATCTGAACGACTAGTTAAGCCCATGTTTTATGAGCTAGACAGCCTACAGGAAACTGACCGGGTCGTAGTGTTAGTTCACAGTGTGTGGGTTGGGAAGCGCTCCAGATACCAGATAAATGCACACAGTATATGCATAATACGTGCTCTTTAGGAGTCAGTAGTTTCAAATGGCGTTTGCTAAGGTGGTTCTAATAAGGCTGAAAGTTGGAATGTCCTATCATCATTGGCTATATAGAAATAGGAGGTGCTAAATATAGGCAGATGAGTGCAGGAGAACAGAGAATAATTATCGGAACGCTGAACTCTCCTTAATTTTTGCATCTTATTCCCATCTCTCTCTCTCTCTCTCTCTCTTTCCCTCCATCTATGTGTATGAGTCAGTGTGCTTGAGTATTCTCTTTAATGCTTTCCGCATTTGATCCCAGCGAGGCCTGATCCCGGCAGTTCTGCGCGCAGCGCCTGCTTGAAAGGCCCTTGATCCGAGCCAGTGGCATCTCCTCCGTCGCAGATTTGCAAAAGCTCTCAGACTTTAGCGTGATCCCGCTCTATCAAATAACTATGCAAAAACTACCATGAATCATTTAAATCCTTCACTCAGTATTCCTGATCCTTTCAGGTTCTTTATAATTTAATAAACAGGATTAGAGTCATCTGCTGGAAAGGAGTAGTCCTGTTCCAGAACATTCTCTCTCTCTCTCTCGCTCTCTCTCACTCCCACCCTCCCTCGCTCTGTCTCAGAGTGCTGTCTCTTATTAAGCACTGTAAGATTACAGCGGTCTAATCTGTGCGAACACATGTTGGCTGGAATAAAAGCAATTTTTTATTTGCGGAAACTGCAGTGCAAGTTTAGCAGGAAACGAGCTTGCTCTATAATCTCATCTGCGCCTTTTTCTTTCCTCCCTCCTTCCGAAAGGTCTTCTTATGGAACACGCTGTGTGTGTGTGTGTGTTCACGCTTTTGCACACAGCACAGCGCCTTGTGAGCAGAAAAACACTCTAGGCTTCTAGTCTTTTTGCTGGGGATGTAAATCCACCTGTTTTAAAGGAGCTTTTTTCCCCCTCATATTTTTATTCTCTGCCTATGCCTATGCCTCTCTCGCCCTTTCCCTCTCTCTCTCTCCCTCTCCTGTGCGATGTAAGGGATTAGTGTTGGTGTTGGCTGCTCTTTGGGAGATGGTGGTGAGAAGATGAGGATAAGTTAAGCTCTAAATCCGAGTCTTAGCTTTCTTATCCTGAGCTGCAGGAGGGTGTGTGCGTGTGTGTGTGTATCCGTGTGTGTGTGTGTGTGTGTGTGTGTTGGGGGGGGGTTGAGTTTTGCCGCTTTAGTGGAGATTCTGCAGGGTCTAGCCTCCCTCTGCATGTACATTAAAGCTGGCACATCCGTTTTTTCCACCGTATTTGACAAATTAAGATTAAAAGCTTTAACAGAATTAAAATATCTCTTCACTATAAAACGTATGGCTTGGGGTTCTGACTGTGCCGCAGTGCAGGCTGGGGAGTTTGCCGTGCCTCTGTGTGTTTATAGACCATAACAGTCAGCGTCCTTTTCACTAACTCTGCTCTTGTACCTGTGACTTGTGACCCCTTTTAGAGATGCTTTAATGTGCACCTAGAGTGCTAATGGCTCATGTGAGCCGGTGAAAATAATAGAGGTGTCCCTCATTAGCGATTCTGCCTGCATTCTTAAGGTTTTTCATAAAAGGCTGTTTAAATATCTCTCCTGAATACTTGAGTACAGACCCGGGCCTTAGAGAGCTGTTCCGCCGACAGGAACTGGCCACCCTGCCAGTCATCATTATATTTTCACACAGTGCTTTTGTTCATGCAAGATGATAATTCAGTCACCAGGGGCTGCAAGGATGTGTAGCTGCTACTGAGCAAAGAAAAACTTTGCACTAGGAAACAGCCTCATGGCCTGGCTTGGACTGGTTTAGATTGACTAAATTTGCAAATACTTGGATTGTGAGAAGCAGAAACTGCATCTAACTTATTAGACTGAATCTGGTGATAGTAGTAGACTGAACTTGGTGGTAGTAGAAAGAACTTGGTGGTAGTAGGAGAAAGAACTTGGTGGTAGTAGTAGACTGAACTTGGTGGTAGTAGAAAGAACTTGGTGGTAGTAGGAGACAGAACTTGGTGGTAGTAGTAGACTGAACTTGGTGGTAGTAGAAAGAACTTGGTGGTAGTAGGAGACAGAACTTGGTGGTAGTAGTAGACTAATATTGGTGGTAGTAGACTGAACATGGTGCAAGCAGACTGAACTTGGTGGTAGTAGTAGACTGAACTTGGTGGTAGTAGTAGACTGAACTTGGTGGTAGTAGACTGAACTTGGTGGTAGTAGTAGACTGAACTTGGTGGTAGTAGAAAAAACTTGGTTGTAGTAGGAGACAGAACTTGGTGGTAGTAGGAGACTGAACTTGGTGGTAGTAGACTGAACTCGGTGGTAGTAGACTGAACTTGGTGGTAGTAGTAGACTGAACTTGGTGGTAGTAGTAGACTGAACTTGGTGGTAGTAGTAGACTGAACTTGGTGGTAGTAGTAGACCGAACTTGGTGGTAGTAGACTGAACATGGTGGAGGCAGACTGAACTTGGTGGTAGTAGTAGACTGAACTTGGTGGTAGTAGACTGAACTTGGTGGTAGTAGACTGAACTTGGTGGTAGTAGTAGACTGAACTTGGTGGTAGTAGACTGAACTTGGTGGTAGTAGACTTAGCCTGGTGATAGTAGTAGACTGAACTTGGTGGTAGTAGACAGAACTTGGTGGTAGTAGTAGACAGAACTTGGTGGTAGGAGACTAAGCCTGGTGATAGTAGTAGACAGAACTTGGTGGTAGTAGACAGAACTTGGTGGTAGTAGTAGACTGAACTTGGTGGTAGGAGACTAAGCCTGGTGATAGTAGTAGACAGAACTTGGTGGTAGTAGATTGAGCCTGGTGATAGTAGTAGACAGAACTTGGTGGTAGTAGATTGAGCCTGGTGATAGTAGTAGACAGTTGGTGGTGTTTACAAGAAGCATGGACAAATGTGCATGTAGATTTCATGAAAAATACTAAGAGCAAGTCTCCCAAAGAGAACAGAATCAGAAATAATCCTGAAGGGTGGACAAACTGAACACTGAAAAATGGCTATTACAAGTGGTTATTATGGCTCTGGTGTCATTTCATGTTAAATATGTTTTCTCCGTTTTTTGCGCCGACCCTGAAAAATGACTGCTGTATACTTAATGGGCGTTTGTCTCGGACATGAGATTAATGAAAGCATGGACTTTGGCACAGTACAGTATATCTGTCTAAATGAGCCACATGCTCGGAAGAGAATCAATAGAGAACCACACTTACAGAAAATGAAAAAGGTTGTCTGATTTAGGAGCTGATCTATCTCCACACGATTTACAACACATCTCTCGCATGCAGCCAGTACGAAGTGCTGCGTGTTCATGTTGGTAGTCTCCTCATGTTTGACAACACTTTGTTTTTTTGCCACCTGCCACTGCGGAAGCATGCACAAATGAGTGGGGTTCAGTGGGGCATGATGATTGGCTGGTGGGACATTGCCCCGCTAAATGACCCCCTGAGGCCGGCCCTGCCTTTATCCTGTGAGGAAACATTTGTATCCTGATGAAAGTGGTTTCTCCCAGGATGCCCCCAATCACAGAGCCAGAGGGGTCATAACCACATGCATATACACAGACACCCATTGGTTGGAATGTCCGTCAACCTGATTTCCATCTCTTGAATGTAAATGCATCTCTAACAGTGAACTCGCCTCTAGTTATCGGTGCCGTGCTGTGTCTATGCCCTTGCTCATGCCCCAACGTCCTCTCTAGGCCGGTATCTGTAGCCCCCACTTCCCTCCCCGTTGCAGCTGGGAGTGTGTCCCGCGCACTCAGGTGCAGCGTAATTGTAGTAATGAACTCCTAGGTAGACTTACACACTCCACTGCTTCCTCCCAGACACAACGCCAAAACAAATCTTGTCATAATTAGCTGTAATCCTGCTCATTACTGCTGGCTTAATTAGCCTATTAATAACACATCCTGGGAGAGCTTGTTTGCTGTGCAGGCAAATGTTTGTTCCTAAATTGGCAAACAAGGAGACAACGGCATTGTTCAAACACAGGCACTCTGACAATGCAAAGCAGACAGGATTAAAACCAGTCAATGCCAGGGCTTATTTGTGGGTAAGTGAGTGTGTGTGCGCTTTGTGCCCTAGGCTTTAAAGGCAGGTATATAACAGAGGCGTGGAAATAAGTCACATGACCTTAACACATGACTCGAGTCAGGAGTTTAAAAGAAGACTTCACACTTGACTTGAACTGAAACACTTTCAATGCCTCAGACTTTGACTCGGGCTTGAAAGGACTTGTGGGACTCTCTACAGTTGGGAAATTTTTTATGTAGGCTAAATAAAACCTAACTGCATCAGTAGGCTGGGATATAAACCCCTGTCACTGATATAAACCTATAACAGCAACTTTCAGCAAATTTCACTTGGCATTTCAAGTGTGCCTAACTTGAGACTTGCTTATATTGAGTGTGGTTTAACTTGAGACTAGCCTGTATTGGGCGGTATGTGTATGGATGGTATGGCGTAATGGAGCAACAATGCTACCTTCCACTCAGTGGTTTGATTCCTCTCTTAGGCAAGAGCACCACATTATACTTCGGGCAAGACTCTTAATGCTACATCTGCCTAACATGATTAAAACTGTAGGTCCGGCTGCCAAAAGTCATTCATGTAAACCCACTGTTGTTTGCTCTCTTTTCTGTAAACGTAGGTCAGTGCGGTTGTTTTGGTTTCTTGTGTTTCTCGTCTAAATTGATTTGTATTGTTTGCAAGTATGGGCAACCCAAGCAGGCAAAGCCGCTAATCAGCCATGTTTATCATTTTTACCCAGCGACTAAGCTTAGCAAATTTGGAAGTTTGATGAATAAAAAAAAAAAAAAAACATTGTCAGATTAATACATCAACACAGTGCTGCTCTTTTCAAAATGCTAACTGCTAAGAGAAGGACAACACAACACTTTATTTTTGATGTAAGTCAATGTAACCCGGCTTTTTTTTGTCATTCATCATAGAGTATACACATAATACAAAGGACAACCAGCATTTTTTTAAAAATTAAAAAAAGTTTTTGGCCTGACAACAGCGCTAATAATAATAATAATAATGCTACTTACATGACACCAATAAAAAAAGATGTATTAGTGTTACCCTATTTTTTGGTGTTCACTCTCAAAACGGCATTACATAAAGAAGCATACAGTTTAAACCCATTAAAAAGCCTCACAGAGGTAGAGAGAGAAACTGCCAGAGAGCAACTAGCTATTGCCACAGTAAACATTGTCCTACACCTGTAATAACACTATTTCTCAATGTTGTTGTTGCATTTACTTTACATGTGGTTTGCTTTCTTTCACGGTTTGCTTTTATTGTCATTGTGATTAATCACCTGCTTACTGTACTGAACCACCCCCTGAATGAGCTTCCAAGTACAGTACAGTGCATCCAATAATAAAGGAAGCAACGTGCATCTTTTATACTGTGATAGGAAACATGGTAGCAAACAGAGAGCTCTGCTTCAACACACTATGGCCACTCTATGGCCACTGTTGGTCATTGCTTCAGTCTCAACATATATATGACCAGTGTGACTTTTTTGTTATTTTTGAATTTTGAAAAGTTTGTTATGTTGAATTAACCCAAAGGACCTTCGTCTGTTTATGCATATTGCTCCATAAGCACAGGCTGATTAAAGCAAACAACACCGGGGAAGTTCTGGAAATTAAAGCAATTCATTGCGCTATAGACAGTAACCGAGCAATGCCTCCAGATGATGTAACAGGGTTGAAGTTCAGCAGTAAGCAGAGCATATGCAGCAGGCATTGTAAGCATGTTCCCGGAACGTGCTAGGAGATACAAAAGCATGTTTAATGTTATTTTTCGGTGGAGTTTCCCTTTAATGGGGTTGAATTAGGCCCATTAAGTTTCTTTGGAAGCAACAATCACATTACAAGCTTTTAAGCCCAGGGAGGCGTCTCAGGTTCCATGACATTATGCCCAGTGAGTGGCCTCGCTGGCTCCATTTTCATAAATGTCTCTAGGTCTTCTCTTACTGTAGACCTGTCTGAGCTCCTACTTATTAAAGGACCTATATCATGGAAAAGGTACATATAGTTAAAGCTCCAGTGTAAATAGGTCAGCCCACAGCCTATACAGTCCGTTTGCACTCATCATCAAAAGAACAGTTGCACCCAGAGGGAAGGGTCAGATTGTTATTGGGAAGGAAGATAAAGGTAACCAGGAACAATAAATGATGATTCATTTAGACTGATATGGGAAATATTACACATACAGACATAGTCTCTCTCAGTATGGCATCAGGCGGCCATGTTTGCTAATGCAACATGCCAGATGTCTCGAGTTATAAAGGTTCCTAATGGTGTCCTGTGATAATCCATCCCATGCAACTTGAATATTCTCACACAGTTCCTGCAGATTTTGTGGTCTTCTGGATATGTGACGCGTGACAGCAAACCAGCTTTGTGCTGACCATGGCGCTTCCACACATGGATTCGTTTGTAGTTTCCATCAAGACAAAAGCTGAACTCATCACTAAAGATGACCCCCTGCCATTCTGAGTCACTCCATAACAGTCACCATCCTTTTCAACCCTGACATGGTGTTTAGGGTAGTCTTTGTAACAGAATGACTCATGGAGGGCATCACTGCTCGCTAATGGCCCCAAACATGGCTGTTGGGTCAGTCAGGTACAGCAAGGATGCCCATCTTGCTTACATCACATGCATGGCTGAGCCTGAAACTTAAATCATTCCCATGTGTCACAATGTCAAACCTATCCATCAGGTTTCATTCCTGTTGGTTGAGTCCCTCTGGGTGCAACTATTCTTTTGAGTTTATGAACCTAAGCTTGTAAAATGCATCCTCAGGATTATTATATAGGACTTATTTTGCACTTGTGTGGATCTGTATTCTGCTCCATGGCATGCAAGAGATATTGAGGAATGACAGTAAAGGCTGCTGGATTTGACTTGAATTCATAAATGATGCTGAATGTTTTAGTCCACTAAGTTGAGCATTAAAAGTAGATTGATGTTTATTGGTGCTCTTACTGGAGCATATTCGATGTGGCACAGTTGCACTGTGTACCAGTGCCGGAGTGGGTAATCGGGGGAAATTCCCAATGGGCCAGTAGCACTTTGGTCCACTTACTGTGAGCTAATGAATAGTCTTGCACATAAAAGCATACATACACTCAGACAAACTTCAAATGTTACTACTGGGTTAATGCAGGCCCGGTTTGCTGAACGGATCTCAAACAGCAGATGGAGATTAGATAAAGCTTTAGATAACTCATTTCCCATTCCACCTTAAATAATATAGCAATTACATTTAGCTGTCTTTTTGGGCATGCACATGTAATTGTAGAACATGCACTCTTTAAGGTGGAATGGAAAATCCAATAGGATGCTAAAATAAGCCTTGAGAGATTATCAGATGTAATGTGATGATGTGGTACTAGCTAACGTGATGAACAGTGCTCCTCAGATTTTATTAATCTAGAGTTTTCACAATTACCATATGGGAATTATGTGAAGATTGACAGCAGCAGCAAGAACTGGAGAAAATACAGTTGTGAATAAGCCAGTTGAGGAGAGATCCAAGAAGGTGGGAAGTGAAACGATGACAGGTTGTTAATTTAAGTTACTTAGCTAATGTTAGCATTGTTTGTAGCATATCAGCTGTCATGAAACTGTAAGACAAAACATTTATCAGATCTTAATTTATTCACTATCCAGCCCCATTGTTTATCCTAGTAAGGCATGTAAATGAAACTATGACATAAAATAAGAAGAGAAGATATTACAGGGGTTGGAAACTGAAACACCTGGTTTTAGACCACAGTCATTTATTAGTATGGTGTAGGGCCTCCTTTTGCGGCCAATACAGCGTCAGTTCGTCTTGGGAATGACATATACTGCGTCCTGCACAGTGGTCAGAGGGATTTTAAGCCATTCTTCTTGCAGGATAGTGGCCAGGTCACTACGTGATGCTGGTGGAGGTTCGTCCTTCTTGGTGGTATGCTGACATTACCCTGGATACCGTGGCTCTTGATACATCACAAAGACTTGCTGTCTTGGTCACAGATGCGCCAGCAAGACGTGCACCAACAATCTGTCCTCTTTTGAACTCTGGTATGTCACCCATAATGTTGTGTGCATTGCAGTATTTTGAGCAGAACTGTGCTCTTACCTGCTAACTGAACCTTCACACTCTGCTCTTACTGGTGCAATGTGCAGTTAATGAAGATTGGCCACCAGGCTGGTCCAATTTAGCCATGGGACCTCCCACACTAAAATGACAGGTGTTTCAGTTTCATTGTCCAACCCCTGTAGGTCAGGTTGCATAAGGGTAATGCTGTGTCTATAGCGCCGCTTCCAGTGTGCTGTAGCTTTAACATGGTACTTCATTTCTACCATGTCACCCTCAACACACACACCCACACACACACACACACACACACTTGAGCACGCGTGTGCATGCCCACCATACACTGACACACACTGGCTCCCCTGGGTGCATTCAAGTGCATGCCGGGCAAGTGTGTGTGTGGAGGGTGTGGGGGTGTCAGTGTGTGAGTGGCGTGTACAAGCTACATAAATAAAGCATGGGCTTACTGCTCACTGACATACAGCCACTGTAAGCAGACACTGCTGATACAAGCCAGGCCACATTCTCTCCCTCTCCCTCTCCCTCTCTCTCTCTCTTCCTGTCGTTCGGCCTCTCTGTACTACTGATATAATAAAAGCTAACACCCTAACACCCTCGTCTGCCACACACACAGACCCTAGGCATTGCTTTTAAAAAGTTACTCATATGTGTTTCTCTTGGTACTGGTCTAAAATCAGCTGTACTTGTTTCACTCTGTGGGCGCCACATAGCTTAGCAACTTCAGCTAGCTCTGAAAAACGGCACAGTATCCCGTAGCATGTATGCATATTTCAATACTTGGATGATTTCATTCTGGACTGGACATTCTCTGACTGGTTGAAAGAGTGATTTGTTACAATTTCCTAAATCAAAGACAACTGCCTAACGGACAGCGTATTGCAGCTATGTGGCTGCTTGGGACGGCTACTTGAGGGACAGTGTACCACAGCTATGAGCCTGGAACTGGACACTGCACTGCAGCTATGTGGCTGCCTGGGCGAGCTACCTGAGGGACTGTGTACCACAGCTATGAGCCTGGAACTGGACACTGCACTGCAGCTACGTGGCTGGCCAGGCCGGCTACCTGAGGGACAGTGTACCACAGCTATGAGCCTGAAACTGGACACTGCAGCTAGGTGGCTGCCTGGGGCAGCTACTTGAGGGACAGTGTATCGCAGCTAAGAGCCTGGAACTAGACACTGCACTTCAGCTACGTGTCTGGCCAGGCCGGCTACTTGAGGGACAGTGTACCACAGCTATGAGCCTGGAACTGGACACTGCATCTCAGCTGTGTGGCTGCCCAGGCTGGCTACTTGAGGGACAGCGTATCGCAGCTATGAGCCTGGAACTGGACACTGCACTTCAGCTACGTGGCTGGTCAGGCCAGCTACATGAGGGACAGTGTCCCACAGCTATGAGCATGGAACTAGACACTGCACTTCAGCTACGTGTCTGGCCAGGCCGGCTACTTGAGGGACAGTGTACCACAGCTATGAGCCTGGAACTGGACACTGCATCTCAGCTGTGTCGCAGCTACTTGAGGGACAGCCTCGCAGCTATGAGCCTGGAACTGGACACTGCACTTCAGCTACGTGGCTGTCTAGGCCAGCTACTGAGGGGGCAGCTAGGCAGCTGTGTGGCTGCTACTACATGAGGGACAGTGTATCACAGCTATGAGCCTGGAACTGGACACTGCACTTCAGCTACGTGGCTGGCCAGGCCGGCTACAAGAGGGACAGTGTATCACAGCTATGAGCCTGGAACTGGACACTGCATTGCAGCCAGGTGGCTGCCTGGACCAGCTGCTTGGATGTCACTGCAGCTGCAGGGGTGCCTGGACTGGCAGTGTTCAGCTGCATGTGAACACTTCATGTGAGCTCTTCCCTGCAGTAAGGACTCTTTCCAGACTGGCTGTGGAATCCCCGCTAGCTGTGCAAACTGTTGTGTCCTGTTGTGTCATTTACTGTGGGTTAGGTACTGTATTCTGTTACCTTGGTAAAGTATCTGAATGGAAAACCTCCTTGAGCATTGTAAGCAGCCTATACAGTGGTCATGATGATGATGATGATGATGTAGTCCATGCAAACCTTACTGAGTCATTTCCTTCTTGCATTGAATCCAAGCCTCTAGAGCAGAAAACACGAGCAGAGCAGGTGGACTACAGTGGCTTGGAAATACTGGGCTGCTTTATAGAGTATACATGAATAATATGCCTCCCGAGTCTTCCTCCCAGTGAGTGCTGGGATAGGCTCCAGCATCCCTGGTGACCCAGAAGAATAAGTGGCTCAGAAGATGAATGAATGGATTTGCCTCCCACCCTGGGAAGATGTATCTAATGTTAGTGTGATGAAGAACATGGTAAATCATCTCTGCCTCTTCCAACCCAGAGAACAAGCTGAATGATAACATGCACACAGCATCCTAGTAGCGGGCCTGGTGTTCACTTTCGTGTGTTAAATGTCATGGAAAGTAGCGTTTGTGGCTACTCAGCAGCTCCTCCATGGCCTGTCTGTCTATTTCTCATGGATAGCTGTACATGTGATTGCATCTTATTGTGTGAATGTGTAGATCAGACACTTCTAGCTCTGGCCTGGAGCTGCAGCTCAAAGGAAGTGAAATGGATCAATAGCTTTTTTTTCCCTCTTGTTCTCTAAAAAAGTGAAACTGGCAGGCCTATTGAAATTCTGTTGTAGATCAAGTGAATAATTTATGCCGTATCTCTCTCTCTCTCTTTCCTTTGTGCATGCGTATGTGTGTGTGTGTGTTTTGTGTGTAAGAGAGTTTGAATTACAGAGGCTGAATTGTGCAGACTATAGTTTACAGTATTAATCATTCATACATGAACTAGAACTGGGCTTGCTTACAAAAGCAGTAAATAATCTCTTTGATGCAGGAATCCGAGAGTTAGGCAGGTGACTGTGTGTGTGTGTGTGTGTGTAGGTGTGTGTGTGTGTGTAGGTGTACCGTGTGCAACAGCATTGTAGTGTGCATAAGCACACAAATCTTTTCTCTTGTCATTACAGATCATTTCGCTCAGCAGATAAACAGTAAGTAGACTAAAAAGGGAAAGGATGATGTGGTGCCGGCATACAATAAGAAGACGCCGGGGAACATAGCGCTTTAGACGAGGGCTTTTTTATTGAACCAAAGCAGCAGTGGAGACTGCCGGCCATGTTGATGCTGTAACAGCATGGCCCGGAAGCAGAGTGGGTCAATTCCAACCACACTTCTCTAGTTCATTGTAGACCCCAACCCCCACCACCCAGTCCAGCAGCCCAGCAAAGAATTTTGCATCCAGCAGTGCAAACCCCGTAATGTCCAACAAACAACAACTAACATATCTTTGAAGGCTGTCTTAACGCAGCGGCCACTGGATACTTTCCCTTTAATGTCTATATGAAGCAGAGGGTGCTGGAGCCTATTCCAGGGCTCCCTGGGTGAGAAACAGGAAATAACCTGGACAGGCTGGCAGTCCATCTCAGGGCTGTACACAGCGCTACCCACTCCTTCACTGTGCCGCATATATATATATTTATTGTCATGCGTCTCATGTCTAGAAGGCCTGCCCTTATGAAACGATAATATATGGCAATGTATTGGAAAATATAGTGCAATATATTAAATAATACAATGTCATATATGGGAAACAAGTGCATATATTTTGCATATATTTATATAGTGATAAATATATTTCAATATCTTGTATAATACATAAGGAATTGCCGCTTTTCATATATTGTAATAGACATATGTATTTCTCCATATGTGTTTGCATATATATATAGTTTTATATATGTGAGAATATTTTCATACATACATGTGGCAATATATGTATATATTCTCACATATATAAAACTATATATATTATGTTATATATATATATATATATATATATATATATATATATATATATATATATATATATATATATATATATATATATGCAAACACATATGGAGAAATACATATGTCTATTACATATAAAATGAAATATATTACAATATATAAGTAAATATATATTATACCATACATACAATATATGAAAAGCGGCAATTCCTTATGTATTATACAAGATATTGTAATATATTTATCACTATATAAATATATGCAAAATATATGCACTTGTTTCCCATATATGACATTGTATTATTTAATATATTGCTCTATATTTTCCAATACATTGCCATATATTATCGTTTCATAAGGGTGGTGTCACTCCTACCGCACAATCTGCAGGAACTGTGTGAGAATATAATCCATGGGATGGATTATCGCAGGACACCATTAGGAACAGCTACAACTCCAAGCATCAGAGGACACCATAGCAATCCAACACTTCCTTCTGAGTATAGCTATTCTTTTGATGGTGATTGTATATAGCCATGTGTGTGTTTGAGTTTGAGTTCAGAAAAAAAGGTTTCAAAATTAGTTAAACAAATAAGGTTCACTTATGGATGACAGCTGATGTTACCACCAGTTTACAATAGCATACTGTAGTGATTCCATAAAGTTTGAACCGTTAAAATGCAGGATATGGAACCTTTAATGCATGCTGTTATACGGGTAAGTGCCACTGAACATGGACCAGTACAGTGTTATTATATAGATAATCTACCTCCAGGCTCTCAGAAAGCCACAGCCATCAAATCAAAGCCAAATTACTGCTCACTAATACACAGTGCGGCACAGACTTATGAAGGCTGTTGAATAAAATGAAAACAGCAAGTGATTTGGAAAAAATCCACCTTATTTAATGGCTCTGGCAGAAGCAGACTGAATAATTGAACCATATAATCCCGTAATGATGATGAGCACTTGCACCGGTGCTGACTGAGAACAAGTACTCCTTTATACCTGATCAAATGAGCTCTGTTTCCACCCAAAAGGTCGTTCCCTAAAAAAAAGTTTGACGGTTTTAAAACTGCTCAACTTTGGTGGCAAACTGTCTGTTGATTCCGGTAATCTTGCAAACGATAATTGGATCACCTATAACTTTAATTTCAGTAATTCAGTGTTTACTGACAGATTTCACAAATTCACACCGGAAACCACGGTTGTGCGCAAGTTGTGTCTGAGTGAAGGCCTTTAGTCCACTTGCTGTCCGACCTCTGAACCAGATGTATGGCCTCTTTGCTCTTACACTGCATTTCCTGCATGTAGCTCTTCCTTCTCTCCCTCAGACTTAATAAAAAGGCTCTTTCTTTAAGGCGCTATCAAACATGATGCCACTGCAAGCTGCAGGAGAAAGGCAAAGCAGCAATGACTGTGTGTAACTGTAGGACAGCAGGCACCTGCCACATTAAGGCTAGCAGTGCCAATTTGGTGGTGTTTTTTTTTCTCAGGTTGAAATTTCATAAGCCATAAGTCTCCAGTTAAGTTTAATCTAAAGGTGAGTCAGACGGCCCATGCCGTCCTCCACTGTGCCTCGCCATTTCCCCATGGAAAAATCCCTCATGCCTTTTTGAGGACCGCTCCATTACTTTACTAACTCCAGTAAGGGGTGTTAGATGAGCACTCCAGGGGACGAAGGATCAGGTCGACAGAAGAATCAACTTGAGCAGCAGTCACTAACCATTCGTTCTGTTGCGCATGACTGCGATACTGTTCTCTGACAGCTTGATAGTTAGCCTGCTAAAGGCTACATGGCTAACAGCAACAAGAAGAAAGACAGTAAATATAGACAGAACAAGCAAAGTATTGTTATCTGATGGCATATACCTCTTCTTCCTCTTCTTCTTCCATATTTTCGGTCCGCTAGTCCCACTGTTTTCAAGATATCAACACCGATCCAACTCCAAATTGCTCAGTCTGATTGGGAATGGTGTGCTTGTACACACCTTTAAAGTGCATGCCCAGCTACTGTACTTTTGATCAACCTAGAGACACCATTTCTGATACACCACTTCAGAACAGAACCACAAGCACATATTCAATGGTAGTCCGGTACGCACTTTTCTGTTTTTCTCATCCCTCGTTTCTATACATTTTCACCCCGTTCAAACCATTTTGCATTTCCTTCAGTAAATGAACTTTTTTAGCTATTGCTGTATATGTGTGATGTTCAATCATTTCAAAAAAACATTATGCATTGAAAGGTTTGCATGGCTAGCCTGTTAGATCACTGAGCCTAACCTGCCTAGGGCCTTCTGTTTGAATAATGCACTCCATGCCTCCTCCTTATCCATTGATGAACCCAAAAGAGTCAACATGTGACTCGAGTCACTGACTTCAGTCCCCATCTCTGCTAGAAACACAGATATATCCCAGAATGCAGTGGGGCCAGTGAAGGCAGATGGCTTGTGTGTGTCCTGGTTGGCTCCTAAGTTGGCAGTAGCCCAAAGGTGGCACAGGCGCTGGGTTTTTGATGAGCTCGGCACATACAGAACTGCAACATCTGGGTCTGCCATGTGTCCTTTATACACCGCCAGAACACTGTGGCCACAACACACACACACACACAGACACACATACACACACACACACACACACACACACACATACACACACACACACACACATACACACACACACACACACACACACACACGACCGAGCCAGCTGCAGCCAACCTACAGAGAGCTAAACATTATGAATTATGTATATGTGTGCATGTGAATGTTGGGGCCCAGCACTGACTTTGATTAAAAATCTAAAAAGGCCATGAATATTCAAAAGGCATCACAGCAGCCAGGAGCAACTGATTTGTCAATTGTCCGTATTTCATGGAGATTGAGTAGCACCTCCGGGGTCTTCTAATCTGAGAGAGAGCAGGAGACTAGAGAGGAAAGGAAAGGTGAGGGAGAACAGAATAGAAGAGCGAGTGAGGGAGAGAAGGAGAGTGTGAGAAAGAAATGAAAAAATAGATTGCGGGGACTGTGGGAGAGAAAAATAAGACAAGGGTGAAAATTTGAGAGTAAGTGAGAGAGAGACATAACACGTCTTTATTAAGCCAAAGTTGTCACACTACTACGCCATAAAGAGAGGGAAAGAGAGAGAGTGAGAAAGAGCCAGAAACAGAGAGAGAGAGAGAGAGAGAGAGAGAGAGAGAGAGAGAGAGAGAACAAAAGACAGGAGAGAGGGAGAGGGAGGCCTCTCTGTTGGATTGTTGTGTTATCTTAATTATTAAGCTCGTCTCAGGTCTAATGAGTGATTGGCAGAGCTTTAAAGACCACTGAGTGGGACTGGTGTGTGTGTGTGTGTGTGTGGGTGCGTGTGTGGGTGGGTGTGTGCACCTGTGACTGAAAATGAATGTTTTTGTGGGGGGTGGGAGGTGGTGGGGGTTGTGCATATCAGAGAGAGAGAGAGAGAGAGAGAGAGAGAGAGAGAGAGAGAGAGAGAGAGAGAGAGAGAGAGAGAGGGTGATGGAGTATGTATGACTGTGTGAGCTGAATGTTAACTCCTCTCTGTTCACTCTGCTCTCCTCAGAGGCTGAGCTGAGTGATTCACGGCCGCTCGGTGGCTCCGCATCCATTAGATTGTTTTAATTAAGCTTAATTAGAGTCGTGATTACAATCGTGGGCTTGATACCTGCTATTAAATCATCCATCCATAAATGTTGTGCTTAAATGGTTAAGGGGGAGGTGGGGGGGTGAAAAGAAAATGAAGAGTGTGTGCAGGCCATGCTGATGGCAAACTGCCTGCCATTAGCAGTCTGTGTGTGTGTGTGTGTGTGTGTGTGTGTGTGTGTGTGTGTGTGTGTGTGTGTGTGTGTGTGTGTGTGTGTGTGTTTGAGGAGGTTTGTTTTTGTACAATTTCAAGACAAAAGCACTCAGATGATAACAGTGCTGGCCTTCAATATCGGGAGCAACATAATGATGCACTGTTGGGTTGCTGTGCAAAATGCAAATGAAACAGGATGCATTGGCATGGAAATCATTTAAACCCCATATTTAATACACTCACAGGACAAAATATAGTCCCCTTGGTTATATAAGGTGGTGCATGAGGTGCAGGCATTGCATGAGGATGATCTGGCTATAAATACTTGCAGGGCTTAATACATAGACTGAGAAGAGGTGGTTCAGTGCAGTGAATGTGTCATTCCAAACGGCTCCAGAGCAGATGTTAATGATTGGCTAAAAGGAGTGAGTGTGTATGTGTATGTGGGCGTGGCCAAAGACCACAGTGTGAAGGAAGCATCTGAATCTGCAGGTGTATGGAAGCGTACGGTCATACGGGTCTACCAGCAGTGGCTAAAATCCCAGTCTACAGGGAATTATCCTCAGAATTGTCCCGGAGAAGGCATCCACCAAATCTGGGCCAACTGCACCATTCTTTGATGCAAGAGTGGCTGAACACTGATGCAGCCTACATCCAGATCATGGCAAATTGAATCGCAACTGGTATTCATGGAAGCATTGCACAGTTTAGAACGTTTTAGTCACGGGGAAGGTTGAAATTGAAAAATGTTTTTGTTTGTTAATATATACGGTTATTTTTAATTTGATGCCAGCAAAACGTTTCAAACACTGAACACCTAAATGAGCTTCTCACAACCAATTAGATTTAATTCACAACAGGTCAGTAACATGACTGAGCATAAAAACAGGCTGAGTCTTTTAGAAGTAAAGAGGGGGAAGGACTCATTTGTTTCTTCATGTGAAATAATAAAGAAGAAAGGCAGCATTGCGTTTAAACTGTTAACTCTGTAGAGGCAATCACGGCTCACAAGCACTTCTCTAAAACATCGTCTATAAACATAAGACGGCGCTCTACCATGCAGAGAAAGAACCAGATATAAACAAATCCAGAGCACCTTCCGCTTTCTTTGGGCCTGAGCTCATTTAAGATGGACTAAAGGGAACTGGAAAAACAGCCTGTCGTCTGCTGAGCCAGGTTTTCATTGTGAAAATAATGCATGAGGTGTTCTTCAGGAGAAGACTGACTGTCCGGCTTGTTATCAGTGAGCAGTTTAAAACAGTGACATGCACATAAATTACGGCTCCAGTAATAATGAAAACTCTAGGGCTGCCCTCTAGAAGTCAACAAGTTGAATCGTCAGTCGGAGACCCTTTAAGTCGACTGAGACCCTTCAAGTCAACTGACAACAGTGACCTTTTTTTTCTTCCATAAAACAGACTAAAGATTACAAAAATGCACAAGAAATTTAAGAATGTAAAAAGACATTTTAATAATGATTAAAAGGGGATAATAAATATATATTATATATAACTATGACGCACGCTTGCTAAAAAATGTAATCCACGTGACAACGTGCGCTAGCGGTTCACTGCTGAAGGCAGCTGAAGCTGTGAAGCTGAGAAACACGGGTGGAACGATGTCTCAGAGAAAGCCTTGAAGAGAATCTGAATAAATTAAACCTAATGCTGCTCTTCATTCAGTCAGACATCTGCTTCAAACGAGGGAGCTGACTTTCGGTTTAGACATAACGGCTGTTTGCGGTGAAGGAAAAACAGACCGGAGACGTTTGTTTTATTATAATTCCATTATTTTAGAACCTAAATTACAGATATTTATATTTATTTGTCTACAGATAAGTACAGTCACTTAATACGCCTGTCGATAAACGAGAGATAATTATTTCAGCGCGGGGAATATAATAAACGGTTTCAGGTCTACCATTCTTCTTTTCATCTAAAAATAATTTAAATATTGATTAATTTGGTTTTATTTATCAGTTTATTATTTATGAGAGAAGAAAGATGAAGGGTCCTCCTACTGAAGAAGCTGTTAGAAGTGAAATTAAAAAGATTAAAAGACTACAAGCACTAATGTTCAGCATGAATACAAGCTGCCGCCCGGTGCTGTATCCTGTAATTAAAGGCTCCAATTCAGGTCGTTCATCATACGCCACGTCTCTCTTAGTTCAGAAACATGTTACCGTGACTTTCTAAATGAGGAGGATCAGATCTGAACCGTATGCAGGTTGATTTACTGATTACTAGATAATGTACATGGAGAAAAAAACGTGAACGAATAGTCGAATCATCGACCAGGACGGGCGAATTCGATTAGACTGACAAAATTCGGGTACAACTCTAGAAAACTCATGCAGATTTTGGAGTAACGTGTGCTACAATCCAGACGATGTTTTTCTCAGGGAATTTCTCAACCCATCCTCGCTCATTAAGGACTCTTAAGCCTTTACTATCAGCTGTTTTGTTAGTATATTATTCTGCAGTATTTAATAGTTATTGTTAATTGTAGGCAGTCATAGGCTGGAGGTTAGGGAGCCAGCCTTGTGACCGCAGGGTTGCCGGTTCAACTCCCTAAACTGACAGTAACGACTAAAGTGCCCTTGAGTAAGGCACCTAACCCCCAACTGCTCCCCGGATGCCATGGATAGGGCTGCCCACTAGTGTGCGTGTTTCACTTCATGGATGGGTTAAATGCGGAAGACAAATTCCCCTGGCTTAAAAAAATGGCTTAAAAACTCTCTACTCAGAGAATGATTGGCCTCGCCGATTTAGATACGTTTTAGATACGTCATAGTTAATAATGTATGTGGAGGAGGAAGGAATGTGTTATGATCAGGTGTGTTCAAACGTTTGTCTGAGAGTGATAGTAAAAGGTAAAAGGCACTGTTTCAGAAGAAAGAGGGGTGAATGCATGAAGGAAAGGAGCAACAGGGAAAATGAAAATGAGAGGGAAGATGGAGGGATGTGGTTAGAGGAAGAGACGAATAGAAAGAGTTGGGGGGATATTCTGGTAGCCTCTGTGGTTTTTAAGTGCCTTGTAAACGTGTCAGTGATATTAAGTGCTCGTTAAATTCTGCAATGCTGTAAGGCAGCTCAGCTCTGGTTAGTGCTGAATAGGAGAACTGCAGGGTGATGCGTCTCCTCCAGAGGTGTAAAACTGCATTGATCTGACGGTGGCAGTTCAGCTACATCTACTTAGAAACGTCAATGTAATAATTTGTAAAAATGCAGTATGTGCGCGTTTAATGTTTGGTGTTTGGAAGTTTTTGAAGTTTATAAGATGAAACCTAAATATAGTACTTGATGGCATTCTATTATATCCAGGTGTGAAGAGCATAAAAACACTTAACTGATTCAAGGAATCAATATGACAATGGGATAGAATTATATTTTGCCTATCAAAACAAAATAAAATAAATAAAAGTAGCTTACATGACCAATCCTTAACTGTTTGGATCCAGAAATGTTACTGTGAAATTTTCCTTTGTGTCGCTCACTATCTTTTATCTTTCTCTATCTATTAGACTAAAATACAAGATTTTAGCTCCCAGCTTCTGTGTGTTATATTCCAATTGCTTATGTTTAAAAACTTAAAGAAACCCTGCAGGATTTATCACAAACTTTGATTTTGTGACCAGGACAATGAAAGCCATGTCTTTTAAGTACTTAGTCATGTGTAAGATATTAATACAGTGTATAAAATATACATGGTAATGTTGGTAATGTATACACACACACACACATATATATATATATATATATATATATATATATATATATATGTATATATATATATATCGTTGCTGTCCAACGAAAAACATGTATCTCCATTTTTGTTGATTTGTACTTTTAAGCCTCATTTGATCACATGAGCTGCTGTTTACACTGTGTGGAAATTTCATCAATAATGGACCAACAGAAATGGCCCAAAACAGATTGGAAAGACGTCTGGTTCCATTGACTTCCATTCAAATTAAATGAGGTTTCGGGCCTCTCCTGTAAAGTTGCCATTTTCGAGATACCTATATGCATTTTGGAGATACATATGTTTATGTATATATGTTTATGTTTATGTATATATACATATACATATACATATACATATATATATCTATATATCTATATATATATATATATATACAGCTACCAGCAAATAATGAGAGCTTTAGACTGATACGTGCAATATTTACTGAGCTGCACATACAGAAGTAGACCACCAACTTGCAACTTGCACCTAATGCAACATGCCAGACATCTCGGCATGGAGTTGTAGAGGTTCCTAATGGTGTCCTGTGATAATCCATCCCATGGAGCTTAAATATCCTCACATAGAATTTGTGGTAGGGGTGGAGGTGGAGTGACACCAGGCCGCCTGGACATATGACACGTGACAACAAACTGTTCATTTTGCCACTCCATGACACCATTGCGGTATTTGGCGGCACTGACATGTTGTTGAGGGCAGTAGTCATAACTGTAGCATGTAGCCCTGCGTCGTGCATCTGTCTGCCAATGGTGCTGGCACAAACATGATCTACATGTTCTTACGTATCACTGGTGCATGCCATCTTCTTTCCACAACCCAATGATGCAACCCCACTCTAACCATTCTAACTGCTTGAATTGCTATCAAACTCGTCTCGGAGGCATCCTTCACTTGCAAATGGTGCTACCAACCAAACACTACAGCCAGGTACAGCGATAAGGCTTGTCCCTGCTTACGGCACATGCACGGCCCATGTCTCACAATATAAAACCTAACCACCAACTTTCATTCCTATCAGTTGATTGCTGGGTGAAACTATTGATGAATGTCAATACACTCAACATGCAAATCATTTTAAATCGGAGCAACATAATGAAATCAAATCGTCCTTGAGATTTCAGCAGGGTCTCAAATCGAGCCACTTTCAGTGCAATGCAGAAGTCATATAGTGCACTGCACCTGAAGTTCTAGAAGCACTGAAAAAATGATAAGCTGTGTGGAACTTTTCACACTGTTTGCCTGCAGGCTGCCATATGTAACAGGAGTGGAGGAGCCGTCCAAGGCTGCCAGAGATTTACATTCGTATTTGAAATGGCAGATTCCCCAGGTGGGACTGCCAGTGTAAATCAGGAGCAAAAAGTTGTGGCTGATCATTTTTTACTTTCAAATTTCAGCATGGAGACGTTTTAGTCATGATTCCGTGACTAGTCTCATTGGGCCTCGTCTCGCAGCGAGAATACACGCCTGGGAACAGCCTGTTAAACTTCTGGTGCCTAATTGAAGCAACTATATTTTTTATAACGTGATCCCCATGTACCCAACACATCTACAGGCGTAAAATGAAGGTCTTATGGGGGCTTTTCTGCCATGCTAGCTTACTGTATATTACATCCACAGGCTAACAACAGGCTTTATGTCGATCAGACAATGCTGATGAGCACTTAACCCCCCAACCACTTAGCCCCATATTTATCCTGAGATGTCTGTCTTCACCAGATGTGTTTATGAGATCCAGTCGGGCTCTATTAGACTACTCAGTGACTTGAGGTAGATATGTGATTTCCATTTGTACAAAATGTTGTTGTTTGATTCACAACTGCAACTAACAATCATTATTCTATTGTTCTGTTCTATTCTATGAACTTCTCTGATTGGTAGGTTCATCTAAACGATTCCTTTTCCTTAAAAAAATCATATATGAAGTATATGTGAATACAAATTCATTATTTGTATTGTAGCGTACAGGATCTCCTTGAATCATGGCTGTGGGGCATTACTGCAGTATTTTATTCCAAGAGTTCCAAAACTGCAGAAACAGCGAAGAAAAAAAAGATGCATCCACACCTTAGCAAGAAGTTAATAACTTTGTTTACAGGCCTCTTCAAAATCAAAGTCATTATCCACTTACTCAGCTGGAACATGAACTGAAATGGATGTTTTAATACATGTGAAATATACAGGGGTTGGACAATGAAACTGAAACACCTGGTTTTAGACCACAATCATTTATTAGTATGGTGTAGGGCCTCCTTTTGCAGCCAATACAGCGTCATTTGGGCAGCCGTGGTTTTATGTTTTTTGGATACAATCCTGGTTAGCACCCGAACATCCCTTTCAGACAGCTTCCTCTTGTATCCACAGTTAATCCTGCTATATAAGATATTAACACAGTGTATAAAATATACATGGTAATGTTGGTAATGTATATATAAACATATATATGTATATATACATATATGTTTATGTTTATGTATATATATATCATATATATATATATATATATATATCTATATATTATATATATATAAATATATAATATATATATACATGTATATATATACACAGGGTTGGACAATGAAACTGAAACACCTGGTTTTAGACCACAAATCATTTATTAGTATGGTGTAGGGCCTCCTTTTGCGCGCCAATACAGCGTCAGTCGTCTTTGGAATGACATATACTGCGTCCCTGCACAGTGGCAGAGGACTTTAAGCCATTCTTCTTGCGCAGGCAGCCGTGGCCAGGTCACTACGTGATGCTGGTGGATGTTTTTCTTCTTGTGGTATGCTGACATTATCCTGGATACCGTGGCTCTTGATACATCACAAAGACTTGCCCTTGGTCACAGATGCTCCGCCAGCAGCGTGCATCACCAACAATCTGTTCTCTGTGAACACTATGAACTATTTTGGAACTAGTCACCCATAATGCTGTGTGCATTGCAGTATTTTGAGCAGAAAACTGGCCTCTTACTGCTACTGAACCTTCACACTCTGCTCAGTGTGCAGTTAATGAAGATTGGCCACCAGGCTGGTCCAATTTAGCCATGAAACCTCCCACACTAAAATGACAGGTGTTTCAGTTTCATTGTCCAACCCCTGTATACTGCTAGGTATACTACTGGACAGTTCTAGAAAGTTCTAGACAGATCTATAAACATCTCAAGAGTTCTTAAGAGTTCCAGAAGCTTCTTTTTCCAGAGTTTCAAAAACTGGAGAAATGGCAAGGAAAATGAGCTAGAACTCGGAACACATCTACACCTTAGCTAGAAGCTAGAAACATCCCCTAACTCGGCTAAGCAAAACAGATTTACACCACTCCCTACACAATGAGCTGAAATAAAATAATTAGATAAGGCACAAGTCCCCTCGAGGTGCACAACCACCACGGGAACTCCAAGGCAGCATTCAGACGGCTTTATAGCTTTTGTTGTTTTCTGGTGGTCCATCATCCAGAAGAGCCCCTGTGTGTTTTCCCTTCTGGTGCTTGTGCATTGTGCTAGTACTGCTATGGTATACCATCACAGCCTTTCACAGTGTGCAAACCACTTTCACATTGAAGCATTGCAATACTTTCATCCTGTGGTCTTTGGGAAGTTTCACCACCGAGTCAGAATCAGAGCTGACCAATGGATGAAGCCCAAACTGACTAATGTCATGTACCTAATTTACACAGTGGCATTGTGGTAAAGCCTTTGTTATTTGAATTAAAGTGCATGAAAATAATTTTAAAATGATGTATGGGTTTTAAATATCGATGTTGATGCATTTGTAGCATTGATGTCATCAATTATGTATGGCAGCCCTAATTTCTTTGCATTGCTGCGGCATTTGATACTCCTTTACAACAATTCAGACACTGCACAGTGAACTGCATGTAATGATATTGGGTATATCATATTATGATACAAATGATAATAAGCTCATTGGACATGTAAGTCATCTTGCATGATTAAGGTGGTAGTAATTTCAGGTTCCTGCATATGGGGCTGCACAAAGATGGAGCCATAAATACCTGCAGGGTGTGAGTGATGGGATTCAAAGGATGAGAAGAGGTGGTACAGTCTCGTTCCATGATTGGCCAAAAGGAGTGACGGCATTTGTCGGCATACAGTCATACAGGTCTACCAGCAGTGGCTACAAACTCAGTCTACCGGAAACTCCAAATCCATCCACCAAATCTGACCCCACTGCACAATTCCTTGATCCAAGAGTGGCTAAACATTGATGTAGCCTACATCCAGAAACTTGTCCAGTCCATGCCAAATCGAATCACAGCTGTTATTGATATTCATGGTGGTATTACATGCTATTAGGCCGTTTCAGTCACAGTTACCTAGTGTTTTGTCTGATGAGCTTATATATGATGATATAATAGCAGGCTTACAGTGTACGAATATAGTACGTTGGAATATTACATTCATGTTTCATTGAATGAAGACTATGTGAGGTCAGAGATTTACATGCAGTGTCTAGTTTAATATCCGCTGCAGCTGGCAAGCTCTCAGTGCTAATATGCTTCGAGTGGCTCAAGCTGGCTAAGTGTTAGAATAGTAAAGGGGAACGTCTAGTCTGCCAGCACTGTAGGTGTGTGACTCTGTGTGTCAGTGGCATGGTTGAAGGGCGGGCAGATCTAGGGTGGGCGTCTCCAGCTGGCGGGGTCAGTCTGGCAGGACAAGCTGAACGGTGCTGGTTGGGAACTGTTACAGGCTGTTATCACACAGCGCAGCTGATGCTGTGGCAGAGAGGCCTGGCAGAGAGCAAGTCTGCAGGGAACAATGAGGGATCACACACACACAGACTCACTAATGTGAAGTAATGCAGTCCGAGGGGCAGCACTGCCTTATCAGGTGGGCCCGATTGCTGTCCAGTAACTGTGTATGTTAGTGCTTGCTGTGTGTGAGGTGAATTTAAGTTTCGCTGCCTAATTGTGTAGATGGACAGTGCAGTGGCTATTACCTGATGGAGGTCAGGATTACTGAAAGCTCATTGTTTATGATTACTCCTGCTTGGCTCTGTTCCCGTCAGCAGAGCCGCACAGCGATCAATCTCTAAACTGCACTTCCCATCTACTCGCACGCAGCCCTACTCCATCAGCTTGGCCGTGCAGGAATAATGATACCAGGAAGATTCATTGAGGGCTCAGATCCTCAGTGTAATTCCTTCTAATTCCTGAGTCTTTAGTAAAGTGGCTTAGCCTGCAGCATTTCATCATGTGAGTTATGGTATAACAGATACTCACTGTGTAAAAAATAGTTGCACCCAGAAGATTCAACCGAGAGGAATGAAACTTGGTGGGTAGTTTTGACATTGTGAGACATGCCGATGATTTCTCATGTGACGTTACCAAGGACAGGGCATATCACTGTACCTGACTCACCCAAAAGTCACAATTTTGGACATTCAGTGATTACTGATGTCCTCCATCAGTCATCCTGGTAGTGCCAGCACCATTGGCAGATAGCTGCATGGGGCGGACTACATGTACGCAGTTGCCACGACTGCCATTAACAGTACGTCAATGTCACCAAAGTCTAAAGTGACTCAGAATGGCAGCAGGTCATCTTCAGTGACACAGAGTCCCACTTTTGTCTTGTTTGAGGCACCAGGCGGAACAGTTTGTTGTCTCCTGGGTCACCCGTCCAGAAGACCTGGTATCACTTCCCCTTCATCCCTTCTGTACAATCTGTAGGAACTGGGTGAGAATATTCAATCCCAAGGGATGGATTATTACAGGACACTAGTAGGAACCTCTACGACTCCATCCCGAGAGGCCTGTTTTCATCCAAACAGTTTTAGAGCTTTTTCCTTGATCAAAGTTTTTGTACAGGCATGCAAAATAGTATGAGGGGGAGGCCCCCAGGATGTTGCATGGGCTGGCTGAATACCTTCCTCCTGCAGCAGAAACAAATACATGATCTGCTAATATGTTCCATGGTCACAACTGTTTTCAATCATGCTATGTGCGGGAATATGGCAATGCAAACAACATGCAAACTCCAGCGTATGTAAAAGCTTTCAAATTTACATGGGAAAACGCCCTGCTCTGGGTTGTGTTTTGCACATGTGGTCTATGGAAATAGTTTGGTATTGTACTGCCAGCAGAGACAGATTTTAATATTCAACACCCATGGCTCTATCAGTGTATTTTCACAGTTTCATTTTCCCCTGTTTACATAATTTAGCACAGTCTTAGAACTCAAAGAACAAAGAAACGTGTTATTCAGTGAATGTATTATTCTAACTAATGACTGACTATGCAAACCCTTTTCAGGGGGCAGAAACACAGACGTCTTTTTCTCAGGAATACTTTCCGTGTATTAGGTCAGGTTAGGATATGTTTGGAATGGGTTCACTGGCTTTCAGAGGATGTAGGAAGAAAGTGGGTGTGTGTTTCAGTACTTTTGAGGAACTCATGCAAGGGCATGATATATTTTGGTTGTGAAGTTTTCTTCTTTGCGCTTCACTGTGAATATATAAAGAAACTCTTTCCCACAGAAACCACTTTTCTTAGCCTTCTTGAAACACCATGTTGGAATTCCAGCCCTTTTCTCCATTACAAGATGACATCATCTTGTAACACAATCCTTATTGCCCTCCTACCAGCAAGCTTGGTTCAGCTCAATCCTGCTCCAGTCTAGCTTGTGATTGTCAGTTGAGTCTTCAGCTTGTTCTATTCCACTTACAGGATTGACTTTTCAGTGGTGTGGGTGCGACACCAATCAGAGCACAAAGGACTTATTTGGATGGGGGCTCTAACAGAGCGTTTCAGACAGATGGTGAACACAGCTGCACAGAATGAGAAAAATACTGTGTTTTGGGAAAACTGAAAATCTATTCTAGTACACCCCAAAAATAAAAATAAGCATAAAAGATTTAGAACTTTTTAGAGTTCTAAAATATTCTGAAAATTATGATGCTGCTGAAGGCAGTTGTAGCATCCTAAAACCTGACTTTATGACGATTCACACTGCAGTTTTCACAGTTCTAATAGGTAGGTATAAGTTTCTATCATGTGTTAGGTACACTATCATTGTAATTATAGATAGACAGACAGACAGACAGACAGACAGACAGACAGATAGATAGATAGATAGATAGATAGATAGATAGATAGATAGATAGATAGACAGACAGACAGACAGACAGACAGACAGACAGACAGACAGACAGACAGACAGACAGACAGACAGACAGACAGACAGACAGACAGACAGACAGACAGACAGACAGACAGACAGACTTCCCGTTTATTGACTTTATTGCACATTATATGGCAGGGCTACCACTTTGTTGGTCCTAAATGACAGAGTATCTGTAATCCATCTTAAAGTGAAGCTGATATAGACAGACCTCAGGAGTCCTCTCCAGTTATTAAAAATGCAGAGGATGAAGTGTAGCTGCTCCAGCCGTAGAGGTATGTAGACACGGTTGCGTATGTTTGATCTTTTGCCTTACATTCCAGATGAGACTGTCTGAGCTTTATCGGTTTTGCCATCTCGGTCTTTCTAAAGAGAATGCAGAATGTGTACAAGAGTCTGTATGTGATCCTAGTTTGCCAATTTGACAAGGGCCTAGAATGTATTCAGTTGGGCTCTGAATATAGCTATAGCTTTCTCAACTATGCCAACATGGCTTGAGGATGATGATGAAACCACTGTAGCAAAAAATTAGCATGATGTCATTGGTTTCCTATATATAGATGGAGATAAGAAATGCTTCACTGTAGTGAAATGTGGGAGGAGGACTACTGTATGTCTGAAGCTCTACCACCATCTAACCTACCTATTCTAATCTACCACCTGTTTTCTATATTTTTGCACCCCACCACCATCCTCCATCTCCTACCTGTTCATCAGTCCTATCTCTCAGTCTTCCTCTGCTCATCAAGCGAACTCCTTCAGTCACAAAGGCTGCTCAGCTGGCTAGTGGTGAATAAAAACAAAGCCACTGGTCTACAGAGATGTGCTCAGATGAGTAATCATTCACCATGTTCTCCACAAGTGGATGAGTGCATGTGTACATCAAGAGAGCAGTACAGGCCTGAACGTTGGAACCCAGTGAGGGAGCTTTGTGCTGTTGTAGGGGCATATTGCTAGTATGGGTGACTGAGAGTGAAGGGGCACTACAAAGCCATTTTGAATGATTACCACTCCTATGATGAAATAGTTCCATCCTAATGGGAGTGGTCTCTCAGAGGATGACAATCAATATACACTCAGAAGAGACTTTACTTTGATTTAAAACTGTGCACAATCAAAGGAATTGATTGCAGACAGGAATTCTGTCATTCCTGACAGGAATAACATGAATTTGATAATCCTGGATGACGGTGAGTGGTTCCTTTAGCATCCCAATGCTGAAGAATTTCCACTATTTTCTGTTAGTTGCAGCTTCACAATAGCAGCGGACTTCAAACTGTTCTGTGCAGTTTCATCATCATGGCTAGCACTTTCAGGAGCTGAGTTCCAGAGGAGCTGAATTCTAATGTGTTAGATTGACTGCTACCGTGATTAAAAGTGACAGCGGAATCAACCAATCAAGTTTTGATTTATAATGAGTGGAGCTAATTATGTGTGAAATAAGCATCATTATAGGCCTTCACGAAGTCCTAGATATATCACTGACTGCACATATAAGAGGTAGTCTTGCCAGGTTTCAGTTAGAAATGGAAAACACCAGCAGCACCAGCAACACCACAAGCACCGTTAAAAATAAAGGGTATGTAAATATGTTGGTAGCAAGTTTTAATTTTGTTCATGATTTGCTGCATGCTTAGAGCTCTATCTATCTATCTATCTATCTATCTATCTATCTATCTATCTATCTATCTATCTATCTATCTATCTATCTATCTATCTGGTCAAATGAGTACATCCTTTACCATGTTCTCCACATGTGGATAAGTGCATGTGTATATCAAGACAGCAGTGCAGCCCAGAACGTGTGGACCTCAGTGAGGGAGTCTGTTGGGTCTGTGATGTTGTACTACTTTTGAAAAATAGTGTGTGTATATGCATGTGTGTGTGTGTGTGTGTGTGTGTGTGTGTGTGTGTGTGTATGTACCCGGTATATATACATACTGTATACACAGCCAAATTTGGTGGATGCCTTCCCTGGCACAATTCTGAGAAGAGTTTCCTGTAGACTGGGATTTTAGCCACTGCTGGTAGACCCGTATGACTGTCTGCTTCCATACACCTGCAGATTCATCTACCTCCTTCACAATATGGTCCTTGGCTTGCCCGAATGAAATCACTCCTATGTTACCAATCCTTAACATCTGCTTTGAGACCCATTTTCCACACATGGAACGAGACATCTCTTCTCAACCTATAAATCTCATTGCACACCCCGCTGGTATTTATAGTCTGCCATTCCTCATGCAATACCATCTGCAAGGAGCCTGAAGTTACTACCAACAGGAGATAATCACATTCCTTTCCCATAGGTCTACATCCTTTAAATAGAAATGCAATTATATTATATGTGTTTTTTTTATATTTGCATGTTTATTTGCAAGATTATCCTTTAAAAAAAGAATACCACATGTGCATATTAGTGTGTATTAGACAAACAGGGTGCAAGTGTGTGCGTGTGTGTGGGTTTTGTCATCATGGTCCTACTAAAGAGAATGTCTGACTAGAGGATCAAAGCAGATGAATAATGATCTCGTCTCCGTGCCTTGTCTTTCATTTATTCTTTTAATCTTTCAAGTGTCTTTTTCATCACAGAAAACCACTCTGCCCTGACAGGAGCCTCTGCGCCTCTTCAAGTCCAGACAGAGCCGTTTAAGAGTTTTACAGCTAAGCTAGCTCAGTTTAGCTGGAGCATCAATTAGCAGAAGTTAGCCACAAATTAGCATTGACTAGAATTATATACATTACAGCAGGACCATGCTGTGCATACTGCGTACTACAGTAGTATGTACTACGTAGTGTATACGTCCCCTGTGTGTGGTATACAGTACCACAAGTATTGACCTACAATGCAACATACTAATACGGTACCTAGTTACCTCACATTCACCTCAGAGTTCTAATAACTATATCACTGTTTAGAGCTAGCTGATGCTAATGATGCTAAATTCAGTTAAAATACAATTAGCCTAGCTGTTAGCTAACCTCGTCTAATTCACTCTAAAACTGATCCTGTAAAGCGAGTTCATCTTTTATTAACCTTCAGACCTGTATATTTTAACTCTCTGAGGCTCACTCTGATGAACACACACTCCATTACAATCACTACACCCACATTTACCTCAGAGGTGTTATTAATTCACTGTTTAGAGCTAGCTGATGCTAATGCTACTCAGTTAATTCTAAATACCATTAGCCTAGCTGTTAGCTACCTTTAGCTTTTTTGTTTTTAAAACTGATCTTCTAAAGCGAGTTCATCTTTCATTAATCTTCAGACCTGTATATTTTAACTCTCTGAGGCTCACTCTGATGAAAACATACCCCACTGCAATCACTACACCCACATTTACCTCAGAGGTGAGGTGTTATTAATGCATCCACTGTTTAGAGCTAGCTGATGCTAATGCTACTCAGTTAACTCTAAATACCATTAGCCTAGCTGTTAGCTAACCTCGCCTAATTCATGCTAAAACTGAACCTCTAAAGCGAGTTCATCTTTTATTAATCTTTAGACCTGTATATTTTAACTCTCTGAGGCTCATTCTGATGAAAACATACCCCACTGCAATCACTACACCCACATTTACCTCAGAGGTGTTATTAATTCACTGTTTAGAGCTAGCAGATGCTAATGCTACTCAGTTAACTCTAAATACCATTAGCCTAGCTGTTAGCTACCTTTAGCTTTTTCGTTTTTAAAACTGATCTTCTAAAGCGAGTTTATCTTTTATTAATCTTCAGATCTGTAAATTTTAACTTTCTAAAGCTCATTCTGATCAAAAAAACTCCCCACTACAATCACTACACCCACATTTTCCTTTAGAGGTGTTATTAATTGACTGTTTAGAGCTAGCTGATGCTAATGCTACTCAGTTAACTCGAAATACCATTAGCGTAGCTGTTAGCTAGCCTTAGCTTTTCATTTTAAAACTGATCCTCTAAAGCGAGTTAATCTTTTATTAATCTTCAGACCTGTATATTTAACTTTCTGAGACTCATTCTGATGAACACACACTCCATTACAATCACTACACCCACATTTACTTCAGAGGTGTTATTAATGCATCCACTGTTTAGAGCTAGCTGATGCTAATGCTACTCAGTTAACTCGAAATACCATTAGCGTAGCTGTTAGCTAGCCTTAGCTTTTCATTTTAAAACTGATCCTGTAAAGCGAGTTCATCTTTTATTAATCCTCAGACCTGTATATTTTAACTTTCTGAGGCTCACTCTGATGAAAACACACCCCACTGCAATCACTACACCCACATTTATACTCTGAGTTGCCTGCATTTTGCTCCCAAGTGCTACCCACCACCATTTTCTATGGCTGAAACAGGCTAAGAGTGGATGATGGGGTCCAGTACACAATGAAAATAGACCCACTTGTGTACTAGAGACTGGAGCAGTACATCATCTGGATATCTTCAGTGTGCTACAGATCTACTACATACTACTTTTAGTATATGAACAGTATGTAGTGTGCCATTTCTAATACAGCCTCTTTGTTTCTACGGCCCAGCAGAACAAACAACTAAACAAACAAATGATGTTCATTCTCTGCAAGATGGTGAGTAAATATCCTCCTAAATGTTTGTTTTTCTGCTTTGGATTTTACATATGCAAAACACACTTGCTGTACCTCGCTCCAGGAGGTTTTGCATAATGGTCTGATACCTGCTTCAGAAGGTATGAGAACATAGTAGGGGCTAATCTCATAAAGCCCAGCGTAATTCAGCCGTGAGTGTTTTTGTTTTAGCAGTGTCCTGAGGCTAACACCCCGACACCTCCAAGAGTCCTATTCTATCTGGTTCCTTATCTTCCAGTGCTTTCCCTACCCCATGCAAATACACGGCAGGTGTGAAGGCCGGGTCATTTGCACATGGCGCAGGCAGGAGTGTGTGACGCTCTGGTTCTAACCGCACCACACTCTCATGCAAATCTGGCGCAGTGCTGCTGATTGTCCTGCACACATTTCCCTGTGCTTAAATATTAATACCTGCGGCTTGACTCTGGCAACCATGCAAGATGGTTTATGGGAATGGATGGAAAAGCGGAACTCTACACCAGCAGTTGGGAACATTCCAATCGCACAGTGTGATTGGTGGCCGGCTAATCGGAATGTCAGTTAGGCGGTTAAGGTCCGGAGGTCGTCCTCATTTGTTATTAAAAGTTTGCAGGTTTCCACTGGAGCTATCGGCGTTAGCCTAGCAGGTTTATTCAGCCTGTTGGTTTCTCGCTCTTGCTCTCTCCCCTTCTCTCACTTTCTCTCTCAGTTTCTTTTTTCTACCATTCTTAATTTTTTTTCTGTTTCTCTCCCTCCGGTGTCTGTATTTTAACCCCCGTCTCCTCCTACCTTACAACACTTCATATGTCTTTCTTTCTCTCTCTGTCTTTACATCTCTCTCTACCTCTAACTTTTGCTATTTCTCTCTGGCTCATTTTTTCTGTCTCTCTTTTCTTCATTTCTCTTCTTTTTTCACTTTCTCTCTCTTCTATGTCATTCTTCATCTTCTTATGCTATCATTCTCTTGTTTTTTTCCTTTCTTTCTTTTTTATATCTCCCTTCATTCTTTTTTTTATTTAATTATTATTTAAGTTTCTCTCTCTCAATTCTCTTTGATTTTTCTTTTTCTCATTATCTCTCTCTCTCTTTCTCTTTTGATGTTTCTTTTTTGTCTTTTTTGTTCTTTTTCTCTGTTTTTCTATATTTTCCTCCTCCCCCTCTCTTCTTTTTTATCTAACTTTATCTAAATTTTTCTCTCTTTTATCATTCTACATACTATCTCTTTTTCTGTGTTCTGTGTTAAGTCTTTCTCACTTTTGCTGTTTCTTTCTTGTCTCATTTCCCTTTCTCTTTTCTCCATTTGTCTCTCCAACTTTCTTTTTCTATCTTTCCTTCACTCCCCTGCCACTTCATTTTCTTCAGTTCTCTCTCTCTCTTCTATCATTCTCCAGTTACCGCTCTCTTTCTGTCTCTTTTACATTTATCTTTCAATCTCTCTCTCTCTCTCTCTCTCTCTCTCTCTCTCTCTCTCTCTCTCTCTCTCTCTCTCTCTCTCTCTCTCTCACCCCCCACCTCTCTCCCTCAAATTCTCCAACCTCTCTCCATCATTACCCAGTGCCTCCAGCATGGCGGTAGCTGCCAGTAGTCGAGGGCATGAGAGACTGCTGAAGCATTTCTGAGGCGATTCTCAGCTCTGCCCGGCAGCCATTACGCGGCCTGATAAAAGCCTGTTAGAATGGAGCTCAGTGGGGTGGTGTGGGGTTCCATCGAGCACAGAATAGCTCTCTGGAGACTGAGAGTCAGAGTGGAGTGTGTAGGAGGGCTGATGGAGGAGGGAGTGGGGGGCCAGGGGTGGGGGTTTGGGTTGGACCCTAGGGATAGGCCCACAAAGACCCAGCGGGGTCCCTGTCATTAACAGGGCTGAGACCCAGCCAGCCCAGAGCAGAGGAGGAGGATGAGGAGGGGGAGGCAGGAGGTGGTAAATACAGGTTGCAGTAAGGCCAAAGACTTACTGTGAAAACCTGGACTGGAGTCCAGTCTCGGCCTTATCGCTGTATCTGACTGAATATATAAAGAGTTTGCGATTCAAGCAGCTGGAGAAGTTGGAGGGGGTAGCATCAAAGGGCTTGGCAAAGCGGGATGGTCTTATTGATTGGTGCGCCATACCAGTCGTGCAGATACTACCATGCACATTGTTGGCAGCAGTAGATAGAACAAGGTTACCCAACGACAACATGAAGGATCTGGGAGACCTACAAGAACCACGGAGAGGGAGAACTGACAAATTGTTTGGCATTTATAGAAAAACATTGTGCTGCTGATACAGAATAAGATATGGGAAAGAGCTCACTATGTGACAAGATATACAGTTCGTCAGTGTTATTTAAGAACTGTTGATATCCATGAAATTATCATCATCAGGTGAACAGTTTCACCCAGAAGGACGGTTCAGATTGCAATGCTTTTGGGAAGGAAGGTAAAGCTTACTAGGAACCATAAATGATGATAAATTTAGACTGATATGGGCGATATTTATTAAGCTACACATACAGAAGTAGTGTATTCCAGTATGGTGCCGAGCCGCCATGTTTGTTACTGACACGCCAGATGTTACAGCATGGAGTTGTAGAGGTTCCTGATGGTGTCCTGCGATAATCCATCCCATGCAGCTTGAATATTCTCAAGCAGTTCCAACAGATTTAGCAGGAGGGATGGAGGTGGAGAGACACCAGGCCTTCTGAACATGTGATACATAAAAGTTTTCACCAAGACAAAAGCTAGACTCATCCCTGAAGATGACCCACTGCCACTCTAAGTCACTACATGACACTCTGGCACGACACCATGTCCTTGGAGACAGTAACATGGTGCTAATGGCAGTCGTTGTGACGGACATGTAGTATATGTACTCCTGTGTTTTGCAGGTGTCTGCCAATGGTGCTGGCACTAAAAGGATGACCCATGGAGGCATCACTGCTCGCTGAATGTCCACAATGATGGCTGTTGGGTCAGTCAGGTACAGTGATAAGGGCTGTCCTTGCTTATAGGTATATAGTGTGATGTTATATAAGAACACAGAACTGATAAATAACTCCATATTGCCCAGCCTGTCTATGTTTGTGAAACTAAACACCAACACGTGTGGAGACTCTACTATATAAATGCAAGGGACTGAAATTATTGACACTGTCATTGTGTTAAGAGACCATGGCCGTGTGTGCATGCAAATGGGGGCTGCTTAAGCACAGATCACGGCTGTGTGTCTGGATAGGGGGCGCTTAAGAAGACACACACAGTGTGAAACGGATACTTTATGGAAAGTCGATCCATCATGCCGGCACTGTTGATCTGCATACAGGCTCTGATTATGCTAATTCCAGGCTGTGTGTGTTTATGTGTGTGTTTGTGGGGGAGGGCAAAAACAAGAAGCAAGCAGTTGATCTAGTCTGTAAATAGAATGATTAAAGAAGCTTAGACTTACATTTTTTTTCCAACCTGGCCTACTGTTCTCTCTCTTGCTCTCTCTCACCACCCATCATCACGACTGCTGATTCCCTCTCATTGCCTGTCAGCCTAATCCTAGCAGGAACACAGAGGTGAGCGATGGTGGGTGTAGAATTTGATAAACACAGTGAGCAGCTAAACCTCCTCCTGTTCTGAACTTTCTGATCTCCTTATTTATAGAAATACAGTCTTTTACAGACTCGTTTTGCTGTTATTGTAGTAAGACTGTACGACTGTAATAAGACTTTACAAGATAGACTTTATAATTTAAGACTATATTAAGACCTTATAGTAAAACTTTAGCATTTTATACTCTTCTTCTTCTTTATCTTTTGCTTATTCAGCTCATACAAACATTGCTTACTTAACTCTAGAAACCACTATGTTATTATTAGTAGTGTTATTGTGTTATACTGCATACTGACTTTTTACTGGATGGATGGCAAGTCAGATTAGGAACGTCCATATCTCCCGTAGTGAGCACTGTAATCACTTCCTGTGGGGTATAGCTATTGTTTTGCTGGTGAGTGCATCAACAGAACAGTTTTCACAGTGCATCATGGTGCAGAAATATCTACTGAATTAGCATGCTAACCAGCTAGCCTCAGTCTCATAACACCCTTTGTACCCAAAGAGGCAAAAATGAGTCACTATAGCATTGAGTCTTCCATTAGTCCAGCAAGAGAGGATAAAGAAGGTGGTGCATGGTGCATTCTAGCCATGGTGCATTCTAGCCATGTGTCAGTCATATTAAAGGTCCTGATCCAGATCACCACCACCCTCCACTCTCAGCAGGAAACCACTTTGGCAGCACACAAAAGAAGCGATATGAACAGAAACAGAGCGAGAGCTGAGAGATGGAGCAGTGACTGTGTTGAAACACATGTTCCTTCATTATTTGTAATTCTTTATGACTGAATGCTTAATGCAATATAAAGGATGTCTCCTTCCAAGTGCATTCTCCTCCACAGACAACGGAAGAGTTCCTTTATAGGTACAGTACCTTCCCTGACCTTCTTCATCATCGCAGGAGGAGAATGAAGCCACTCGCCATGCATGAATACTGTGCAGGACCAGAGCCGAGGCATTTAATTGCTTCGATGCTAACAATAGCAGTGGAGAAAGAGAGAGAGAGGGAGACAGGGTGTGTATGTGCTCACTGAAGCCCATCCAGACATTATGACATTTGAATCGGACACACGCTAGGCTGAAGTTCACCACTGCTGTTACTTTGCTTTAGCTTTTTATTCCCTCATGTTTTAATGCATCACAGCCGTAGACCCACTGGAGGTTATTTAAAGGGCCAGTGTCAACGTCAGTGTACTGGAATCTATTATAATTCATTTTTACATCATTATCTTTCTTTATCCTTCCATCCTTAATGGTACAATTACTGAATTTAGACTAACACATGTACATGACCTTGTTTCTGATTGTCTGCCCTGTTAGTCGCCATCTGGGCTGCAAAAGTCCTAATACTTTTTATATATATATATATTTGATTTTGTTACTGTATGCATATATATATATATATATACTGTATATACAGTAACAAAATAACAAAAAATCTTAAACATAAACTATTATTTTTTTATTATTAATTTTATTATTATTTATTAACATTTAAGAATTGAACATCCACAGAAATGTAAGGCATGGGCCCTTTAACTGATACCCCCACAGATGTATAGAGTGAAGCTCTTTAGCACGACTCCTTTCAAGCCATGGAGACTCCAGGGTCCTTTTCACTGATAAAACACACAAGATGCTCTCTCCTAACTAAGCCCACCTGCCCAACAACACGCACACACACACCTACTCTACAGCCAGCTGTCTCCCACCCAAACCCAGAGTGATTTGGTATTAATAGCACAAAGCCATTATCCAGATTCACCCTGCGTCCATGCATCATGTACACTTAGCTGCAAATTACCGGCCCGCTCAATAACCAGTCAGCTCACAGGCCAATCGATGGCTGCACTAGCAGGGGGATAAGGGGGTCGGGATATAATGACGAAGCATTGATTTTATAATAACCGCTTGACTTTCAGAAACACTAATTACTGTGTGGTTCTGGATGACACCTCCACAGAGGGCCTTAAATCAGGCCTTCAGCCCTCTCTGCTTACCGGGTGTGTAAGGATACAGCAGTGCCCATCAAAGCATCAGTTCATACGACTGCAGTCCCGTCTGTTGATCTGTGTTTTGAAAACCACGTCCCTATAGCGCAGCATTATCATATGCGTATCGCCAGATGAATTTGTAGCCGCCCAATTAGCAAGGTGGAAATCAAAGTGTCATTTAGACGTCAATCATTACATCCATGTTATTACAATTACTAGCCGTGGTAATATGACACTGGGTACATTTAGTATTGACTAACTAGAAGTAACTAATGCATTAGTTATTATCTGACTCCTATATTAACAAAGGCCAAGAAATGTTAAGTAAACATGAAATAGTGGTTCAAATTAATTACGCATTATAACACATTATTAAATGTTAATGAATGTTAATATAATGTATTAACTATTAACTAATGCATTCATGTTTGTTAGTTAGTCAGTACTTCATGTAAAGTGTTACTTGACACTATTATATTAATATATTAATGAACAAACTCATTATGGCAATTTATGTGAATGTTATGCATTATTATTATTATTATTATTATTATTATTATTATTATTATTATTGCTGTTACTATTATTATTATTATTATTATTATTATCATTATTATTATTATTATTATTATTATTATCGCTATTATTATTATTATCATTATTATTATTATTATTATTATTATTATTGCTGTTATTATTATTACTATTATTACTATTATTATTATTATTATTATTATTATTATTATTATTATTATTATTATTATTGCTGTTATTATTATTACTATTATTACTATTACTATTATTACTATTTTTATTATTATTATTTTTATTATTGTTGTTGTTGTTGTTGTTGTGATGTAATAATAATAATAATCATCATAATCATCATCATCATCATCATCATCATAATAATCATAATTTATTCTTATATAGCGTTTTCAAGAACCCAAAGATGCTTACAACTGTTAGTTTAATGGTTTAGTTTTATATATATATATATATATATTTCTATAATTAAAGTTTTATTATGTAATAAACACATGTATATAAATGACATCACTGAGCCTGAAACACACAGACACTTTTACCAAAGCCCTTTGTATTTTCTCTATCGCAGAAAATCAGATTTCCATGGTAAACCCGATTTCCATGGCATTTATTATGAACTGGAACAGCAACATAAGCAATGTTTGCTGAGGGTATCGATCACATCAGCCGTACAATATATTACCGAGAACTGTATCTCATCACGTAGTAACGACCTCTCAGCAAAAATTTGCCTTGCAAATAGAAGTCTTATTGCGCCGCGGCAAAGCCTGAGGTTTATCCCACTGTTTACCACTGCAACCTTACACCGCAGTCAGGTCAAACGATCAGCCTTCAGTGAGGAACTTCCTGCGGAAGGGAGGAAGAGAGGGAGGCGGGGGAAGACGAAGAGCATCGATTGGGGGAGCTATCACTGAGGATGGATACTACTGGCCTGCCCAATAACACTACTCAGAGCATGGGCGAGAGAGAGAGAATGAGAGTGACAGAGAGAGAGAGAGAGAGAAAGAGAGAGAGAAGGCAGGATAGATGATGAGAGGAGGGATAAAGCCCCCCACTGTTTGATAGTGATCATCAGTCACAGGGCAGGAAGACTGCAGCTAAGCCTCCTCACTCAGGGCAAGAAGGGATTTGTCACAGTCTCCATGAAGAATATACATGAAATACAATCACTTCGCTTCGGAAGGTCCGGTCTCTGCTGACAACAGCACACACCCTCCCAGTGGGACACCAATGCATAATCAATACTCACCCCCACCTCCTCCCCTGCCTAGCGCTTTATTTTCAGAGGGATTAAATGAATAGGTTTACACAGAGGCAGATTGCATCAATTACACAATCCCAACAAATAACCTTAATGTAGATGAATGAGAGACCAGTGCAGATAAAAACCTGCTGTCCAGCCTGCTCATATTACCCGCGTTAGTCATTCTCAGCAAATCATGAAGATTCCCAGCATTCCTTACAAAATCTGAATGCGCTTCAAAGCCTGAAAGCAGTCTCGATTAAGAGGGTCATGATATTGTTCTGGTAATCTGTTTATACTTTTAGCTAAAGGGCTCTGCAGTACAGTACTGTGTGAGAGGTAGGGACCACCCAGTGTAATGGATCGACTCATGTGGGCTCATGGGAAGTACTGGACTCACAGTGACAGAGGCCTAAATAGTGGTGACTGTGTGCGCATTCAAGTAGTTGGGGCTGTGTTAGTGTCTGACATGAATGGAAGATGTATGGCTGTTGGTGACTTGCCTCCTTCCTGGTCATTTCAGTTAGCACCTGTGGTGGCTCTTGTTGCTGCCGTGTTCAATAAAACAATTTTTTATCTGTAGACTTATGGTTCCCGAGTCATCATCTTCCTCACACCACCCTTTGGTGTCAAAAGAGGGATTGCCCCCCCTAGCAATCTGGAGGGGAACACAGTTGAGAAGTATTTGGCTGAAGACTGCAAGAGTGAAGCAGTGCAGCAAAGACAAGCAGCTAGGACTGTGCAACAAGGGCTTGCCAGTGGAGCTTGGCTTGTGGTGCAAGGATGCCTGGATGGTGGCTGGCCACGGGTCGTCTTCTTCACTCTGTTGCTACAACAATTTTTGGACTTTGCTTGACTTCCAAACTGTTGCATACAACATATATGTTCATATATGTCCTACCACTGCTGCTGCTGCTGCTACTGCTGCTATCTCATAATGCCCAGAGCTAGCAACCATGGCTGAAGATAAGCCGCACTGAGATGGCATAATATTTACACCAGCCTGAGACGCTCAGTGCTTTTATCCCTTATAAGAGCATTAGGACCTGGGCAAGGTGCCCTGAACCAGGCCCTGCTGAGAACCCACTAGCCCTTACAAAGAGTGCAGGGAACAGTCCGGTGTCTGGCAGAGCGCCTGATTGGATGTGACAGGACGGCGGAGCCCGCCTATTGCTGTTTCAACAGAGGAGCGGGTGAGTGACACGCTGACAAACAATTACCGCAGCCGACAGCAGCAGGACATGCTAATTAATGAGAAACGTGTGTGTCTGGGTGACGGGGTGTGTGTGTGTGAGTGTGCATGCGAGGGGAAGAGGCAGGAACGCTGACTGAGAGATCTCTTCATTTATGTATGTATTTGTTTACTTCAAGGTCTGCACCGGTGCACGCAGCACGGCAACTGTGAAAAGCGACACAGCATAGGCATTTACTACTGAAGCGCTTGTTGCACCAGATGCTGCATATTTCTATTCATTGTTTTTGTTGAACTGAATTGAATCACATGCTGTTGGGTTGGGTTGGGTTGGGTTGGGTTGGGTTGAGTTGAGTTGAGCGGAACGGAACTGAATCAAATGCTTTTGGTCATAAAACTACTACAGATCATGAGTCTTTAAACTTTAGAGTGAGTTCAGATGGCATTGCATTGGACTAAATGGAGTTGAGTTGAGTTGAACTGAATTGAACTGAATTGAACAGAACAGAACAGAACAGAACAGAACTGAATTGAATTGAATTGAATTGAATTGAATTGAATTGAATTGAATTGAATTGAATTGAATTGAATTGAATTGAATTGAACGGAACGGAACTGAATCAAATGCTTTTGGTCATAAAACTACTACAGATCATGAGTCTTTAAACTTTAGAGTGAGTTCAGATGGCATTGCATTGGACTGAGTTGAGTTGAGTTGAGTTGAGTTGAGTTGAGTTGAACTGAGTTGAGTTGAACTGAGTTGAGTTGAGTTGAGTTGAGTTGAGTTGAGTTGAACTGAATTGAATTGAATTGAATTGAATTGAATTGAATTGAACTGAATTGAATTGAATTGAATTGAATTGAATTGAATTGAATTGAATTGAATTGAATTGAATTCAATTCAATTGAATCGAACGGAACGGAACTGAATCAAATGCTGTTGGTCATAAAACTACTACAGATCATGAGTCTTTAAACTTTAGAGTGAGTTCAGATGGCATTGCATTGGACTAAATGGAGTTGAGTTGAACTGAATTGAACTGAATTGAACAGAACAGAACAGAACAGAACAGAACTGAACTGAACTGAACTGAACTGAACTGAACTGAATTGAATTGAATTGAATTGAATTGAATTGAATTGAATTGAACGGAACGGAACTGAATCAAATGCTTTTGGTCATAAAACTACTACAGATCATGAGTCTTTAAACTTTAGAGTGAGTTCAGATGGCATTGCATTGGACTGAGTTGAGTTGAGTTGAGTTGAACTGAGTTGAGTTGAACTGAGTTGAGTTGAGTTGAGTTGAGTTGAGTTGAACTGAATTGAACTGAATTGAATTGAATTGAATTGAATTGAATTCAATTGAATTCAATTAAATTGAATCGAACAGAACGGAACTGAATCAAATGCTGTTGGTCATAAAACTACTACAGATCATGAGTCTTTAAACTTTAGAGTGAGTTCAGATGGCATTGCATTGGACTAAATGGAGTTGAGTTGAGTTGAACTGAATTGAACTGAATTGAACTGAACTGAACTGAACTGAATTGAATTGAATTAAATTGAACAGAACAGAACAGAACAGAACAGAACAGAACAGAACAGAACAGATTTGAATTGAATTGAATTGAATTGAATTGAATTAAACTGAATCGAATCGAAAACCTACCACAGATCATTATTCTTTAGACTTTAGAGTTCAGATTGAATTACATTTAATGCAATTAACCTGAATTAAAAAAGAATGCTATTGGTCATCTGTTCAATGGACTATCATAAGACTACCACAAATCATTAACCCCTTAGACACCAATAGAATTCTAGAACACAATTATTTCCTGGTAAATTTCAAAGTCAGTGGCTTAATGATCACTCATTTAAACAAAACTCCCGGGAGAGGAATGTCGTTATAAATTGATTTGATCAGAAAGATGAGTGCCACATGTTTAATAAAAACACAAAGCCAAGACACATAAATCAATGAGGCCAGGACAGAGGAGCAACATGATGGGCAATGCAACCTTAATTTTGAAAACACATAATACATAATATATAGAGAGGGGACATAGAGAGGATGTAGAATACACTACGGCTCATGCTTGCATGTTTCAGAAGGCCTAGATATGTAATACATAGAATTACATTAAAAATTATTAACATACTATTAAATATACTCATCATCAAAAGCATGGCCTGTACATAGCTGTGGGATTGCTGTGCTACTGGGAAGGAAGATAAAGGTTACCAGGGACAATAAATGATGATAAATGTAGACAGATATGAGCAACATTTATTGAGCTACACATACAGAAGTACTGTCTCTGATACAGAGACAGAGGGCTGGTAAACTCAGCAGCAGATGGACTGCAGTCTGGAACTGTAAAGCCCCTATATTTAACATTCCCCATCTGAATCCAATGGAGCCTTGCAAGTAGCTCTACTGTCACCATCCAATCTGTGACAAATCTAATTGCCTACAAAAAGAGAGAAAGAGCTACAGAACAGGGAAGAGAAGGATGAAGAGAGCAGGGAGGAAGATGGAGAGCAGAGGAGTGAGATAGAATGGAGTGGCTATATGAGAGAGAAAAAGGATGAAACTCTGAGTGGTAGAAATGAAGTATGACAGAGAGCGGCAGAGAGAGAGGGAGAGGGAGAGATAGAAAGGCTTGGAGTGGTAGTGAAATGGCGTGTGAGGGAGAGATAGAAGTGGAGTGGCAGAGAGAGAGAAAGAGAGAGAGAGAGAGAGTGCTCGGGGGTCTGATGTTAAGTGTCTTATTATGACAGAATGACTGTTGCAACAGTCAAGTGGCGCTGCTGTCTGCCAACGGCCTCCATTAGAATAAGCATGAGGGCCTCTCCAGGCCGATGCTATCACATTTTAATCCCACATAGCCTATTACCCAGCCAGCCAGGTCAGCACTCCACACGGCAGTGGAAATAAACTCCGCTGAAAGCTTATGATAATTCCTCTCCTCTCCTCTGCACTCCTCTGCGCTCCTCGGCGCTCCTCTCGTCTCGGAGAGAAAGGCGGGCTCTTGCTTTATTTATTTATTTAACTTCTGAAGCTTCTCCTACATGAGGACTGAGGTAATGGAAGAGCAGATCAACAGGTCCATCTCCCTCCTTTCTGTCACTCTCTCGCTTTCTCATGGGCTTCTCTCTATCCTCACCACTTCTCCCTCCTCTCTTTCATTCTTCTGCCTCTATTTGTTCTTCTTTTCCCCTCTCTCATTCTCCCTCCCTCCCTCTCTTTCTCCCTCCCTCCCTCCCTCCCTCTCCATCTTCCCTGTTTGATTCTATTCTTCATTTCTTTCTTTCCTTAATGCTTTTCATTTCTTTCCTTGTTTTTGGCCTTTACATTTATCTTTCTTTCTTTCTTTCTTTCTTTCTTTCTTTCTTTCTTTCTTTCTTTCTTTCTTTCTTTCTTTCTTTCTTTCTTTCTTTCTTTCTTTCTTTCTTTCTTTCCTTCCTTCCTTCCTTCCTTCCTTCCTTCCTTCCTTCCTTCCTTCTCACACATTATTTTTTATAGTTTCTTCTTTTTGCATCCTTCTCTTTTGTCTCCCCATCTCCATCTGCCTGTATCTTTTGCTCTCTCTCAGTTTCTCTCTCTATTTCTCTTATTCTCTGTCTTTCTCTCTTTCTCACTCTTTCCCTTTATCTGTTTCTTTCATCTCCTCCCTGTTCTAACTCATGTCTTTGTCATTCTCTCATCTTTCTCAATAATCTATTTCTGTCTTGCTCTCTCTCTCTCTCTTTCTCTCTTTCCCTCTCTCCATCTCTCCCCGTTCATTACTAAACTCCTCACCTCTGATCTACTAATCTCATCTCTCAGTCAAATGATAAAGCAAGAGAGGATGGAGCTTGGTATTTCAGTGTCCCCCCGGAGTGGCTCTGGAACTGAAACAGAGTCAGTGTAGTGCGGCTGAGCGCAGTAGAACAGCAGATGGAAGAGGAGAATGAGCAGCAGACGAATTCGAGTGCAGCCGGGAGAGTCTAAAGTACAAAATGAGCATAAACAAACTGAACCAGAACGGAAGGAAAAGCAGCTTCGCTACTTATCAACCCCTCAAACTCTAAAGCTGAGTTTCACAGGCCCAGATCAAGCCTGAGCCTGGACTAAAATACATTTACAGGGCACTTTGAGGAGCCAATTAAACTCAGGCATTGAGAATCTTCTAACCTCAAATTGGAATGGCTATGGTGGACGTGGACTGGAGCCCTGACCGGGTCACTCTGAGCCATCATAGAGCTGTTATCACTCATCCGCTCGGCCACTCTCTCAGCCACAGGGTCGTTTTACATGGGCCTCAGCCTCAGTGGGGCTCCTGATGCTGCCAGGCTACTGCCTGTTTCTAAGGAGACCGTTGCCATGGCATTGATTATGGGCTGTCTGGAGAAAGCCCCCGCTGCTCTAATGACACCATTTACTATTCTCTTGTTCTCTCTCTCTCTCTCTCTCTCTCTCTCTCTCTCTCTCCCTCTCTCCCTCTCTCCCTCTGGAGATGAAGGGCTGTTTCAGGCCTAATTTGGCAAATGAAATTTCAGGTTTTTTTCCTCTCCATGCATTTATTACAGTAATGCTGCTCCGACGCTGCTGATGCTAATGTGCACTTTTATGACAGTGGCACTGGTAGCAGTGTTATTTGTAGTGGCAACATCACAAGACTGCAAGCACGATTAGGCGTTGATATGTTGCCAGCATCAAAGCGCAAAGGTTTTGACAGGGTAGCTGTAGTTCTTACCTAAGCTAGCATTTACGCTTTAATTGGAATGATCTATCCATGCTCTGTCCTCAAATAGATCCGCCACATCATTTTGTAAGCGACAACATGCTGCAGCCCATTTCAGATGTGTAGCATTTATCCAGCGACTCTAAACAAAGTGCAATACAGCTTCTCATTAGGTTGATCAGAATTAATCTTCTGTAAATCTGCTCCAGTTAACACAGTAACTATAAAATAGGAATGCAGTTCTGTGCAGAGCATGGATCAGCTTATGTTCTAGCCCACGGTCGACTGTTCTGGAAGGGGGTTCAGGCACCATGTACACCAGTTAGTGACAAAACACAGCAGAAAGGAACCAAAGTGCTTCAATCAATGTTCGTGGCAAGACGTTAATCAATGAGCTTGTCCCAGCAGGAAGACCTGTCTTTGATATGAGACAGAGAGGGCGAGAGAGAGATGGAAGGATGGAAGAGAAAGGGATGGGGTAGCGAGGGGCCACTACTGAGGGCAGATGTATTTATCTGGGTAATGATAGTCATCTGGCGCTCTGCGGCCAAGCTCTGCACGCTTGTGACAGTGATGAAGAGCGCAGTGTGTGTGTGTGTGTGTGTGAGTGTGCTGTCCCCGTGGTGCTCATTAAGCTGCCAGAGATTGCCTTCTACCCCACACCCCGTCTCACCCCCTTCGTTTTCCCCCCCACGCTCCCCACTGGGCCTCCAAAGTGCCTTTTATTAATTCATAAAAACACACTGCACAAGTGATCGAGTCTGATATGCAGCAGAGCAGCAGAAGAGTAAGGGAGGGGGCGAGGGAGGGGGAACACCTCCCAGCCAACACACGCACCTTCACGCTCAACTTGTTTTCGTACAACGTAAGGACTGCAGGTCGTGTCCCGTTATGTAATACGTATACAGTGCTGCTTGAAAGTTTGTGAACCCCGTATCAGTGGGTGAAGGTCGTCATAAGTGTGAGCTAAAATATGATCAGATATTTAAATTATAACAGTACATACAGAGAACACAATCGTCAGTGCCAAGATCTGGACAATCGTCACATGTCCAGAAAGCCTGGTATCACTCCATCTCCACCCCTACTACACAACCTGCAGGAACCCTGTGAGAATATTCAAGCTGTATGGATATTCAAGCTGTATGGATGTACGTAATGGATTATCACAGGACACCATTAGGAGCCTCTACATCTCCATGCCGACATGAAACAAAAGATAAACGAACCCATAAAAGAAATAACACAATTATATTATTATACTATCTGCAGTGCTGTGGGAAGGCAGATAAATGTCACCAGGAACAGTAAACGATGATACATTTAGACTGATATGGGGAAGATTTATTGAGCTACACATACAGAAGTAGTGTCTCATGGTATGGCAGCCCCTGATCTTGTTTAGGAGACATTGATGTAGAAATGCATGTAGAAAATATCATACATATGTGTGAAAATGGACACACACCCCTGCAAACACACAACACGCATACTAACGAAGACAACACACCACATATGCACATGTGAACAGACACCCAGAGGCACAACACCCAGGCTTATCTTACTGGACAACGAGGACAGAGTAAGAAGACAGCTGTAGAGGAAAGAGACAAAAGTATTATTGTGTGTGTGTGTGTGTGAGAGAGAGAGAGAGTGTGTGTGTGTGTGTGTGTGTGTGTGTGTGTGGGGCAGGGGTAGACATAGATGTGTTGAGAAAAATAAACAGCCACTGCTACAGTTTTCCCTCTGGCTAAGAGCACAACCACAGCCAGCACACTCTTTCACTCTCTCTCTCTCTCTCTCTCTCTCACTCTCACTCTCACTCTCACTCTCACTCTCACTCTCACTCTCACTCTCACTCACACACACACACACACACACACACGGTCTGACATTTCTCTGCCACCCAGATTTGGCAGCACACAAGCCCGTCTGCACTTGTTAAGTGTGTGTGTTGGCTGAGCGAGTGAAATGCACGACTTCTCTTATCAAGGTTCAACAGACTTTCCCCCAAGATCGGTGAGGGTCAGGCAGGGAGGCTAAATCTCTTTCTCTCCCTCTCACACTCTCTCTTTCTCTCTTTCACTCTCTGTGTCTCTTTCTCTTTCTCTCTCTCTTTCTCGCACACATACACTCCTCTTTTTCATTTCTCTCTCTGTCTTGGTCTACCTCCCTCATCCCTCCATCCCTCCCTCTCTCCATCCCTCGCTCTCTCTCTCTCATTTCGCCTCTCTCTGGAGAGGTATGGAGAGAGGAACAAGGCCATGATATGGATTGCTGCGATTGAATTAAAAACATTAGCTGTGGGCTGAGGGGATGGATTGTGATGACGGTGCCGGGGGGAGAGAGACAGGAGTAAATGGGTTTAGCTGCAGGGGCCCTGAAAGCCAAGGCTAATGGATCGGAGAAATAGAGAGATGGCGGCAGCCACAAAGCCTCATATTAAGCATCATTATAGCAAGCTCCATAAAAATGCAACCCTTGGGGTTAGGGCAATAGAGAGAGAGGGAGAGAGGGAAAGAGAGAAAGAGAGGGAGAGAAAGAGAGAGATGTAGATCGTAAAGGGAAATTCCTCTGTTAAAACACCTGATATGTCTCTGTTGCTGTGATTGAGCGTACTTGTGAGCAGAGCATGCTCTAATATCCTCCAGTGTTCAATATGATGACTCTCCAGTTTGGAAAAGCGACACAGACTTTATATTCATTTAGGAGTCAAAACTTTTATCACACATACAGTCATATGAAAAAATAAAGGGTGTATTGTGCACTGAAATCCGGAGGAAACAGAAGCAAGATTTCTATTTACCTGATGAGTTTCACATATTGGACAAAATACAATATACAGAATACAGTTGGCTGTAACTGTCGCACAGGCTTTTCATGCTTTATTTTCCCCCATATATCGCCGCTGTCCAAAGAAAAACAGGTATCTCCAAAATGGCAACTTTACAATACAGGCCAAAAACCTCCTGTATTTTGAATGGAAGTCAATGGAACCAGACGTCTTTTCAAGCAGTTTTGGGCCATTTCTGTTGGTCCATTCTTCATGAAATTTTCACACAGTGTAAACAGCAGCTCATGTGATCAAATGAGGCATAAAAGTAAAAATCAACAAAAATGGACATACATGTTTTTCGTTGGACAGCGACGATATGTTAAAGGAGCAATATGTAAGATCACACAATCTATCTCCACTCGATACAGTTCCTCCTTCCTCTTCATCTGCCATGTCCTGTCTTGTCTTGCCCCTTTTTTTTCTGGTCTTTTGTTTCTCTTATTACTGTTTGTTGTCTTGTGCCATGTGTTTCTATTTGTTTTGGTCTGTAGCTCCTCCTGTCTTCACCCTTTTGTCATGTCCCTCACCTGTCACTAGTTTGTGGCTCTGCTTCTTCCTTGTTGGTCTTTGTTTATTTAGTGTCCCAGTTGTTCCCTGTGTGCTTGCTTGGTGTTTTGTTCCTGTCGGTTATTTTCTACCCTTGTTTCTTGACCTTAATAATGTCTCGTGTCTAATTTTTCCTAATATCTTTACTTCCTGTTTGTGCTTTTGGTTCATATTTTGGATGTTATACAGCGGTGTATAACATCCGCTGTCCTCTGTAGTCTATTTCTACAGTAGTCTACTTCCACAATAGTCGATTTCGACTATGTGCAATTAAAACTCAATATTCCATTTCTATTTCTACAGTGTGCAATAAAAACTCAGTAGTCTATTTCTATTTCTACTATGTACAATAAAACTCAGGAATCTATTTCTATTTCTACTATTTCTATTTTCTGTAATTTTTGTATATATATTTGTATATATTTGTATATATATTATATATATTAAATAATATATGCCGTGGCATTGTAAATTTCCCCACTGTGGGATCAATAAAGGATTATCTTATCTTGTTTTTAAAGATTTGCACCTGCATCCTGTCTTCTCGTCCTGTCCTCGCCACATTGTTCCTCCCCTATTTACCATTTACCACATACCAGTTTAGGGAACTGTTGCAAATTCCCAATCAACCTCCATCCTTTTACTCGCCAAGAGCGTCTCCAGCAGTGGAAGGCAATGCTACTGTTAACTCATGGGTAGCTACTGTGCTTCTTCTTCATCTTCCCATGTGGGGACTTGACCATACAGGGCTCTAGAGTGCGACCAATTTGGTCGCACATGCGACCTAATTTCTCAATTGTGCGACCAAAAAAAATCTGAGGTCGCACCAGTGCGACCAGCCGTTCGATAGGGGAAAAAAAGAAAAAGTCTTCGCGACTCTGAAAGTCTCCCTGTGGTTAAAAACAGACACACATTAGGCCCATTTCGTGGTCTAAACCAATCAAAGATAGCGAAGGGCGGGACCCCGGAGGCGCCGTCAGCACTGAGTGATAGTTACGTTCAGTAAACGAATCCCAGTGAATGTTGTGAACTGAGAGCTTCCAGTTCACTGAACGAATCCACTGAGCAAGCACAGTTCCCTCGCAATGAGAGTCTCCGCCAGCCAGATTCGCGGGTGATTCAGTGATTCACAGACCAACACAGCTCCAGTTTCGGCCTGCCGGCCTGCATAACGGTCGTCAGCCTGAGTCGAATCAACTGATGAAGTGATTCGGTTCGTTATGTTTACTCAAATGATTCGCTTCATTCGAACGAAAAAAATCGTTCGCGAACGACACAGACACTAGAACAGTCAGATCAGACAGAGCGCTGAGTTAGCCCTAGGGCCCGTCAGATAAAAAGAGCGGCTGTAGCTGCGGATGGCGAGAAGGGACGGTGAAAGAATGATTTAACAACATTTTGGTTAAGAATGTTTCAGTTCAGGCCTGATCCGTTCGAAAACTGTTAATCTGCCTGAGAGGCTGATGGCTCCGCCTCCGTGTCAGAGCCCGTTGGTTATGTCCTATGTCGGAGCTTCCTGGTCCGGAGACGGCATCAGATAACTAGCCACACATACGATCGACTCGGCGAGTCACAGCCAGGTCGCTGCCACTGACTGTAAGGAGTGTGGGAAGACAGTGGCCGGCAGTAGTGCGTTCTGTGACTGGTTATAATACATTTAGAATTGAAGTGCTGAAAAAAGCACAACGCGTCTCTATCAAAAACACATTACTGCCACATTACATGCCCGACAAATGCACTGCCCAAGTGTTACCTTTACTGTAGAATTGTGCTTCAAATAAAGAACTTTATGCTGACCACATTGTTAGGTAATCATTTACAAGTCAATATTGCTTATATGGACAGCGAATAAAAAGAAAAGAAAAGAAAAAACAAACATGTCAAACATAAGTCTGCACCCCCGAATGTGAATCGCAGTTGCAAAATTTGGGTGCACCTCAACTGCGTAAGCTGGTGCACCTAAGAAAAAACGTTAGGCGCACCAGTGCAACCAGTTCAGAAAGTTAGTCTAGAGCCCTGCCATATACTGGTTTACTATTGCCTCTTCAGGTATAAAGAGGGATTACAAGACAAGACAGAGGCTAGTTGGTTAGCATGCTAAGTTCAGTAGATATCTCTGCAACACGATACATAAGCATTTAATCTAACATTTAATCAAAACTGTAATTCCCTCACGTTCTGTTGATATTAAAAAGTTAATTTTGCAAAGTTTAAGCTAAAAATCTTAAATGTATAAATATAAAGTGGCTTTGCATTAAATGTGTGTTCTCTGTTAAAGATGTGTATGTTACATATTATTTAATTATGTTAAATTCTTCAAATAAACAAAGTAGCTAAACCATTGCCTAGAACTGAAAGAAAGAAGTTGTAACTGTCAATCAACAGTGATAGAAAGCATCCATAACAGAAAGCATTGGCACTATTAGACTGTGGACTAATAGCAAGTCAAGTGCTGCTAATAAAATCAAGCTAAGCTACTTCTTGTCATGATTTTGTGTGGATGTGTGGAACCATGCATCGCAGGAAACTCTGGACTGCAACTCAACTCATCTGTTACAGCTGTTACTGAAACGACTGACCCCTAAACCATATAGACTATATAAAGTGCATGTAAAAGACCATTCGGTAGTGTATAAACAGCACAGTAACAAACATTACTGACACCGATCCTTTATTTATTAAATGGTTTATTTAAAACAATACATTTCAGAAGAAACACAGCATTTACATGCACTTAGTGTTATAACTGCAGAACAATTGATTTTGTCAGTAACCTGTTTAACGCATTTACAAGTACTTATGTATTCAGATCTGATTATCTGTTATCTACAATGGAGAAACTCTAGGTCAACATCTGTCAGGCAGTAATTGGATTTCTCTGTTGCAACCAGCCAATAAACCTACAGAATAAGATGTGATGTAAATAAAACATAAAACTTCATACCAAACCTGTAAAGTTTATACACAACTGTATTAAAACCTTATATCACTTTAGCAGAGAATGCAAAGATACATTATCTAGAAGATGAAGTGTATTTAAATCCCTCATTTTGTTGGTTTCAGTGCCAAAGACCATTTATTGCCGTCTTGCAAGAGCGTACTCAGCTCTCTTTATCAGATTTCAGAATCTGATCATCTCTGGGTTAAGAAATCAGAGAATGCTGTTTACCTGACTATTCGAATAATCAGAATAATCAGATAACAGCAGAAATCCATTTATGGTCAGATTATTAGGTGAATGTAAATGCACTCTCTGTTCTCGCATCATTTTGCAGTCTTATTTAACAGTGTACATGACTGCTGGCTTCTGCATTTTTCAGTATCAGACTGGGCAGCAAATTGAGCCAGTTTTATGTTGGTAAATATTAATATGCTGCTGAATCCAACAGTAACATAGGTTTAGCGCAATGACGTTCACAAATACACATGATCACTGCAACAGAACCTGTGTAACAACAGATTTCTTAACATCTGGTAATGTAACTTAGACAGAAGTGCTTTTCAAAAATTTGATTTACATCATGAAATGTTAAAGACAGCTGTTTGGGGAATTTATATCGCAATAATATTTAAAACTGGGCTAAAAAGTGATTGAGGTTTGGTATTGTTGGATCTGCCCATTTAGCTCCTTAAAAAAAAGAGAAAAATTGAGTGTGTGTGTGTAAGTGTGTACGTGTGTGTGTGCGTGAGTGAGTGAGTGCATACGCGTGTGTGAGTGCGTAGGTGTGTGAGTGTGTATGTGTGTGTGCATGTGTGTGTGAGTGTGTACATGTGTGTGTGTGTGAGTGTGTGTAAGTGCGTAAGTGTGTGCGTGTTTGCGTGTGTGTGTGTGTGTGTGTAAGTGCGTAAGTGTGTGCGTGTTTGTGTGTGTAAGTGTGTAGGCGTACGTGTGTGTGTGTGTGTGTTTGAATTGACAATAAACTGGACTGGGCTAAGAACACTGACGCCCTCTACAAGAAGGGCCAAAGTCGTCTCTATTTTTTGAGGCGTCTGAGGTCCTTCAACATCTGCAGGACTATGCTAAGGATCTTCTATGAGTCTATGGTGGCCATCCTATACGCTGTTGCATGCTGGGGCAGCAGGCTGAGGGTGGCAGACGCCAACTGACTTAATAAACTGATCCGCAAAGCCAGTGATGTTGTGGGTGTGGAGCTGGACTCGCTGATGGCAGTGTCTGAGAGGAGGACGCTGTCTAAGCTGCAGACCATCATGGATAACGGCTCCCATCCTCTCTATCACACAGTGATGAGACACAGGAGCACATTTAGTGCAAGACTCATCCAGCCAAAATGCACTACAGAACGTCACAGGAGGTCATTCCTACCTGTGGCTATCAGACTTTATAACTCCTCCCTTAGAGCACGACACCATTCACACGTACAGTAATAGCAGTAAAACAATAATTTAATTATGTGTGCGACAACTCAAAATGTGCAATAATTTTTCTGACTTCTGAACACTTACTGTTGTTAACAGTACATCTGTACTTATTTTTATATTATAGCCACAGCCACTTTACTTTTTGTGTACTTTTTTACTTTTTTACTATATATGTGTACATATTGCAAAATTTCTCTTTTGTTGTAAATTATTATTGTTTATTCTGAATGGTTGCTACTGTAAAAACGGCAATTTCCCCCTGGGATCAATAAAGTATTTCTGATCTGATCTGATCTGAAAGTGTGTGTGTGTGTTTGAGTGTGTGTTTGTGTGTGTGTGAGTGCGTGTGTGTGTGTTTGAATGTGTGTGTGTGTGTGTGTGTGTGTGTGTGTGTGCGTGTTTGAGTGTGTGTGTGTGTGTGTTTGAGAGTGTGTGTGTGTGCATGTGAGTGCGTAAGTGTGTGTGTGTTTGAGTGTGTGTGTGTGTGTGTGTGTGTGCGTGCGCATGTATGTATGTGTGTGTGTGTGTGTGTGTTTGAATGTGTGTGTGTGTGTGCGTGTGTGTGTGTGTGTTTGAGTGTATATGTGTGAGTGCGTAAATGTGTTTGAGTGTGTGCGTGTGCGTGTTTGAGTGTGTGTGTGTGTGTGCGTGCGTAAGTGTGTGTGTGTTTGAGTGTGTGTGCGCGTGTGTGTGAGTGCGTAAGTGTGTGTGTGTTTGAGTGTGTGTGTGTGTGCGTGTGTGTGTGTTTGAGTGTGAGTGTGTGTAAGTGTGTGTGTGTGTGTGTGCGTGGGTGTTTGTGTGTGTGTGTTTGAGAGTGTGTGTGTGTGCATGTGAGTGCGTAAGTGTGTGTGTGTTTGAGTGTGTGTGTGTGTGTGTGTGTGTGCGTGCGCATGTATGTGTGTGTGTGTGTGTGTTTGAATGTGTGTGCGTGTGTTTGAGTGTGTATGTGTGAGTGCGTGTGTGTGTGTGTGTGTGTTTGAGTGTATATGTGTGAGTGCGTAAATGTGTTTGAGTGTGTGCGTGTGCGTGTTTGAGTGCGTGTGTGTGTTTGAATGTGTGTGTGTGTGTGTGTGTGTTTGAGAGTGTGTGCATGTGAGTGCGTAAGTGTGTGTGTGTTTGAGTGTGTGTGTGTGTGCGTGCGCATGTATGTATGTGTGTGTGTGTGTGTGTGTGTTTGAATGTGTGTGTGTGTGTGCGTGTGTTTGAGTGTGTATGTGTGAGTGCGTGTTTGAGTGTATATGTGTGAGTGCGTAAATGTGTTTGAGTGTGTGCGTGTGCGTGTTTGAGTGTGTGTGTGCATGCGTAAGTGTGTGTGTGTTTGAGTGTGTGTGCGCGTGTGTGTGAGTGCGTAAGTGTGTGTGTGTGTTTGAGTGTGTGTGTGTGTGCGTGTGTGTGTGTGCGTGGGTGTTTGAGTGTGTGTGTGTGTGTGCGTGTGTGTGTTTGAGTGTGAGTGTGTGTAAGTGTGTGTGTGTGTGTTTGAGTGTGTGTGTGTGCGTGTGTTTGAGTGTGCGTGTGTGTGCGTTTTGAAAAGATTCATGTGTGTTTGTTTTCCCGCTCCGGCTGGCATGACTGACCAAGCGTTACAAATAGAAGGGCAGTTTTAATTGGACACAGACGCATGGTACATGAATGCTGCTTCCTAATGTTTGTCTATGATTATAATGGCTTCTTATAATTGCCCTATTTATCTGTGTAATACACTATTGAATGCACCTAGAGCAATTCCAGCTATTCTGCTGATTATGAACGAGGCCAGCAGTGTGTAATTACTGAGGACACGGCTGCCTTACTTTTCATTTGCTGCTTTTGTTTTTAATTCATTGGCTTTGAATCTTATTTCCCGTATTGTACAGTATGTGTGCTGTGTCCGCCACATTGTACAGTATGTGTGCTGTATTTCTGTCTGCCTGCTTGTGTCTTTCTATGAAAGGCCCTCTCATGCGTTATTAGCTAATGGGCATGCTTTTTTTAGGTAGGGTGTTGTGTTATGTTAGAGCAAAACTAGATCCATGTTTGCAGTATGGACCTCCTCTAACTGCTAGCTGGTATCCTAGCTCCTGTTTTTAATTGTTATAATGTTAAGCTTTGACTTGTATATAGTAGAATATGATTGAAATTAAATTGTTTAAGTCCTATTACACTATTTGAAAGCACACACCCTTTATACTGTGCAAAACAACTGAAGAATATTGATGATGTAACATGACTTGGAATCCAATCTTACTATTTTATTATGCCATAAAGTTAAGAATGTTTTTTTGTTAACCTATAAAGTTGTCGTTTTAGAGGTTTCGTCCCAAAAGCTACGATATACACAGTTACACAATACACGTTATTGTGACCTATTATTTTAACCTATATTACTATTTCCACTTTTAATGGCAGCAGCATGTAGCTCATGAAGAAAGTCACTTGTTGTGACCACTTGAGGTGGCTTGGTGGGTATACAAGATGTGCAATCGGCTGTCTGCACAAATATCCCTCTTTGCAGTCATGGGTATAAGGGGCATTACATGCTGATTGTCTTCTCTTGGGCAGATGGAATTTTCAGCAAGACAATGCAACATATCACAAGTCTACAACTGTCCGACACTGGTTGGAAGCGCACGACCAAGGCCCTGGCCCCCTTATTCTCCAGACTTGAACCCAAACAAGCATTTGTGGGACAAACTTGAGGGTCAGGTTTGATCTATAGATCATCCCTCACGCGCCCTCCAGTACCTGTAGGATGCACCGTAGCCAGCATGGCTCCAGATACCCATGACAACCTACCTGGAGCTTATTGAGTCACTCCCAGCCCATCTAGCTGCTGTCTATGCTGCACACACGGGTTACTGAATATTAGCTGGTGGTCATAATAATGTGGCTCGACTGTGTAACTAGTACTTTAAATTAGTTCACACTGTGAACCCCTCCCCATGCTATATAAACTATATAGAGAGCCTGTAAATGACCACAACCACTATGCAGGGGCAATTTAGCATCTCCAACTTACCTGACTGCATGTCATTGAACATACAATCTCCTTGGTAACCTTGGTCACCCGGCCGGAGTATCAGACCTGGACTCATTGCAGTGGGTGACAATGCTACGTGATACTGTGCCCGAATCCTAAATAAGGTTAAAAACTGTATTTTAAAAACACCGTTCTACATTTCCATGTCGCTACAAACCACAAAGAGTTTTGGTCAGTTGTCAGAACCTTATTTTAGCCACACCCCTTAATCCTAAAGCAGGAAGTGAGACTGCATCCCTGTCCCCCATAACCACATGACGACAAGCTAGATGCTACTGATTTGAAGATTTAAATTCCTTGTTGATCTCACAGTGGGGAAATTTAGTCTCCGCATTTAACCCATCCGTGAAGTGAAACACCACGAACACACTAGGGGGCAGTGAGCACACTTACCCGGAGCGGTGGGCAGCCCTATCCACGGTGAGCAGTTAGGGGTTAGGTGCCTTGCTCAAGGGCACCTCAGTTATTACTGTAGGTTTAGGGAATCAAACCGGCAACCCTCCGGTCACAAGGCTGGTTCCCTAACTTTCAGCCCACGACTGCCCCAATCATCTAAGTGTTCTATTACCAATTAATTGGAGCGTGATTCAAACCTGGGCCGCTAGGTTAATAGCGCAATGCCTAGCCCATTGGGCTAACCAGCCACTGACAACGTGTTTGAGAATCTGAAAATCAGTGTGTAATTAAGAATTTTCACCACTGAACCATTTTCATTAATTTTTGTTAATTTATGTCTTAATAACGAATCTTTATCCAGTACTTGTAACTCGTAGTTAATTTTTGTAAGTTCAGTTAAATAGCTTTGCAGTGCATTGAAAGGACATCTAAATAGCTTTGCAGTGCATTAAAAGGTGTTTTGATTGTTGATAAAAGACGTCATAGGTGGTCACAAACTGTCTTGTAGAGCTGCTGTAGGGCCCAGTTGTTACCGAGGACAAGACAAGGAGACCGGATGGAAGTGCAAGTATTTAATGACAACGGATCAAAACTAAAAACACTAGAACAACTAAGAAACAAAACACCACTGAGCAAACAGGAAACAGAAACAACTAACAGAGACAAACAACTGACATGAAGACAAAGCCAAGCAAGAACAAAGGGCACAACATGGAGTATAAAACAACAAGAGCTAACGAGAGACACCTGGGAGGGGAAACAGGTGAGGGGCCTGACAAGAGGGCGGAGACAGGAGGAGCAAAAGACCAAAACAAACAGAAGCACATGGAACAGAACAACAAAGAGCACATGGACATATAACAGAGAGCCAGAGAAGACAGACAAACACAAACATGAGCAGGACAGGGCAGAATGTGACAACTGTATTAAATGTACAAAGGATCAGGCTTAGGTTCATGCTCAGTAAAGCCTATATGAATCAGTTAAACAATGGAATGATCTGCCATTGGATCAGGTCATCCCTAGTTGCGACCAAACCTTGGGTAGTGTGATTGTTTTAGTTGTGACAAAATGCATAATTTGAATGTTCTATTTGAATGAAATCATGCATTATTGTGGTTGGTGTAGCTCAGCGCATAACACCACTACCCACCAGGGAGTCACCACCACATGTAGGAGACTGGGTTCGAATCCTGGTCTGGGTGACTATCCTGTGCTACACCAATAAGAGTCCTTGGGCAAGATTTCTAACACTACATTGGCCCACCTGTAATATGATTAACCTTGTACTATATAACATTTTACATTTACCTGACACTTTTATCCAGAGTGACTTACAAGGTTAATCATATTACAGGTGGGCCAATGTAGTGTTAGGAATCTTGCCCAAGGACTCTTATTGGTGTAGCACAGGATAGTCACATTATAAACAAACATTATGAACTATCACTTTGAAGCAGATTTGTAGAATGGCCCATATTTGAGATATATATGTGATGTGAGGTATGTAGTGTGAAACCCTTAGAACCTTCTAGATCTTCTCTATGTTTCTGCAACCTAAACAGCTCCAAGTGTCTGAAAAGTGAAACAAAAATAGCTGTGTGTAATTTTTGGTACCTAGATAAATTGGAAGTGACAGAGGAATCAATGGGAGGGAACAGTTTGGAGAGAGAAAGTTACTCCAGGCCTTTGGGAGGATGTCACTGACTGTGAATAGAAGCTGTAGTCTGACGAGGCTTCACTCAGCTGCTGGGAAAGTGTGAGCTATGTGATGGATTTCTACTGAAATAGTCACTGTAACTCTGCTTTGACTGACCTGAAGGCTGAACTCTGATAGTCACGGTTTGCCACTGTACGTATATATATGGCCTTGTGGAGAGACATAATAATATAGAGCATTTGGGTGATGTATGTGGGTGTACAGCGCTGCAATCAACACCTTACGCTCTAGCCACTTTCTTTTTCTGTCTCTCGCCCCATCCTTGCTCTTTTTCTCCTTTCCTTTCCTCATGAAGCCCTGCTCATGCGTTCCGAATGGATCAGCACACACAGCCATTACAGAACCACTCCCACATGCTCCTCAACACAAATACATATTTCACCTCCATACAAACCGCACAAATAGCTGGTGTGCGTATACGCACGTGTTCACGCGTTGGTGTATGTCAGAGAGAGGCGAGAAAGACGCTCTGTGTGTGATACTAAAAGAGGAAAAGTCAGAAAGAGGAAAAAATGGAAAGAGAAGGACACGAGGGCAACATAATTCAACTCGATGTTGCAGTAAATGTCAAGTAATATGCTTTTTCTGCCTCCCTGTTGCTACAGATTGCCCTGAAGCTGCTTTCTGTCATCTTTCTCTCTCTCAGTCGCCCTCTTTCTCTCTCTCTCTCACTTTCCCTTTCTTTCTCTCTCTCTCTCCCTCTCTGTCTGTGTGGGTAGAGTGCTTGTGTGAAGGTGAATGCCAGCTTTGACCACTTCCCAGAATTTCTTCCCACCACCTAACAGACTGACATCAGTGAGGTTATCACAGTGGCTGTGTCTGCCTCTGTGTTCTTTGTCTGCAGTGTCTCTGGAGGAACATTTCTGGTTTATAGACGAGGAAAACCCCCTTGCATGCTGAAGGTGAAGTATGCTGGCAGGCTTTTCCATTGGTCAATGCAACAGAAAGAATTAGGTAATGTTACTGCAGTGGGACTCTTATGGTACCTAATGCTAATAGCTAAACTTAAGGCAGAATTATGTATTATGTAATGAATTATGCGCATGTACAATGTTTATCATTTTATATTTAATGTTTTCATTGAACCCCTCAAAGTTATGTCAGTTACGGGTAACACAAGCATATAAAATCGTCTCACATGTTTAAATGCTTCTTCATACACCTTCATGACCTCTAGGTGATTAATATCTCCTGGGGTTATGACTTTTACCAGTCAGCTCAACTTTATTCATGAAATTATTTTTAGTAATGAATATATAATTATAAAGTAACCGACCGCACAGACTTTCCTGAGTTAACTCAACTTCTTAGTTTAATCTAGTTCTCTTTTGTGCTCCTCTAGGCTTTTTCAGTCCTGTTGCCCCACTTGCACCACCTGCATTGACTCCATTATTATTTTATGCATTATAGAAAGGATAAATAAATGTTTTGTCTTGGAAAGACTGTACGGTAACGTGACGCAACTGTCTAATAATTCATTTCATCCCATGAGGCCATTGTTAATCTAAAACCCAGCAAAGCCACCTCTGTCCATGTCTGGAAGTCCGGAATGTGTGATGGGATTATAGGATTGAAAGAATTACAGCTAGAGGGGAAACGAGTAAAGGAATGAAGTCTGTGTTGTTTATCTAGCTGACATATAGAACTAGAAAGGGAGGTTGGGAGAACTGTTGACGGAGGAAGTAACTTCTGGCTTATTTGGGGTAAGTGTAAGTAGTTGGGTGAAGTCCTGTGTGCTCAGGTTAACTCGAGAAGCGCAGTGTAATCAGTTACTTTATAATTTTTAGATGAGCTGACGTCTCTTTTTTTCATTTTCCCTTTTTTTTTTTTTACAGTGAAACCCGCTGGAATCTTTACTGATGCAAGAGTGCACAGTCTGTAAAAACTGCTGACATGGAAGGGACATCGGACGGGACTAAAATAACTAAGGAACACCGGTGAGAATTACATCTCCTCATGTAAAAGCAACCCTGTGTGCTATACAGTGAAAACACATAAGCAAGTCTGTTTGATACTTGATGATACGGGTGCCTGCACATCCTCAAACTGCTTCAACACTGGTTCACCTGCCTTACAGTTCACGCAGTTCCTCTCGTATTCATACTAAGAGACCATCACTGTAGGCTTCTAACACCAGGCGCCAGGCTTCAGTGGTAACAGCGGCTGATTTTATGGTTTCTCTTTGTTCTCATGAAAGGCCTCTCGCAGTAGTTATCAGTTATCACTGGTCAACTTAAATACTTCCTTCCAATGGGAAGTCAAAGCTGCATGTTAAAGGTATTGGAATAGGGATCAAGTGTGATGTTAGACATGTGTGAATGATTACATCACTGTAGGTCAATTGTGTTCTTATAATAGAAGAATTCCATTACTTTTAAATAGATGTATATTTAAATAAAGACCTTTAATGTAGTTATAACTACACTAGTTATAAAACCCGTTTAACTCTTTTCAGAAGTAGCATCAACAACAGTTTTCTCCATATGTCATCCATGGCAGTGGTAATATCTACAATTCACTATTAAAGCCAGTAGTAATAATTATGACCATGGTTGGAGTTGTAATGATGTGTTAATACACACTGTTTTATCACCCATGAAGAGAGTTGGCTGCAAATTTGTGTTTGTGATCAATTATTAAAACTATTACATAGTTAGTTTAGAATTCCTGTGGTGACATAATGTAAGTCTATTTTTGATATTACAAGAAGATGTTGAATTTCAATAGAAGTTTGAGGTGAACACCTCACTGTTATTTATACAGCCATTTAACATCTTTTCACATCATTTTACATGTTTCATTATTAGATATAAGCCAGAAGAATAGGTTCCATCATGTTGTGGGGCTGTGTGGCCAGTACAGGGACTGGGAATCTTGTTGAAGTTGAGGGACGCATGGATTCCAATCAATATCAGCAGATTCTGAAGACCAATGTCCAGAAATCAGTGACAAAGCTGAAGCTGCACCGGGGCTGGATCTTCCAACAAGACAACGACCCTAAACACTGCTCAAAATCTACTAATGCATTCATGCAGAGGAACAAGTACAACATTCTGGAATGGCCATCTCGGTCCCCAGACCTGAATATTATTGAAAATCTGTGGTGTCACTTAAAGAGAGCTGTCCATGCTCGGAAATCATCAAACCTGAATGAAGTAGAGATGTTTTGTAAAGAAGAATGGTCTAAAATACCTTCAGCCACAATCCAGACTCTCATTAGAAGCTATAGGAAGCGTTTAGAGGCTGTTATTTCTGTGAAAAGAGGATCTACTAAATATTGAGTTAAGGTTTTTTTTTTTTGTTGCGCAAATTTATGCACCTGCCTACTTTTGTTTAGACAATTATTGCACACTTTCTGTAAATCATATAAACTTCATATATGCATATTGTTGTACTGGTTTTACTCTTAGTGTTTGTGTTGCAGGCCTTTGGCCTACCCTCCATTGTGGTGTAAATCTTTCTTATACCCCATGGTTAATCACTCAGACACAATGTTGTTGCCACCCTGCTTTACATGAAGTGGTTCAGTCCCAGCAGTGAGTTGTGAGTGTTTACATTTTGCTCCTCTTTTAGCCGACATTTAATCAATGCAGGTAAACTTTGAGCAAGCTATTCACACTAAATCAGTTGTCCCTTTCCATGGCTGGTGCCAACTCCCAACTGAAGAAGGAGGTGAGCAGCACTGTGTTGAATGACATGTCAGTCAGCAGAATTGCAGGGGGGTTGCGGGAAATTTTTTTCCCCTTTTCCTTATTGTGAAAAAAATTAAACAATGATTAAATTCTTCCAGTAATACAAATTAATCGCCTAATTATTTTTCCACAATCCACTCTCAAATAGAAAGTGTTTTACAAACTGTGTGTTGGGTATTAGCCCTGAATCAAATAATCAGTTTTACTGTGCAGAATACTGCATGCTTGTCTGCACTGTGTGTATGTTTTCAGGGCTGGTGTGCCCTGTGGTGGGGGGTGGAGGGGCATTTAAGCTGTAAACCTATTAGCTTTATGTTCCTTTTATACTTAGCTACTAGAACATAAACATTTCATGTTGAATGTTGAAGTCATTTAGTGTAATTCCCTTGGATTCCTTAAGTACACATTACTCAATCAAGTGCCCTAGAAGCTACTTAACAAGGTTGCATTGAATCAATTGAAATAACATACGTGTGTAAAGCCAACATAAGATCATCAGACAAAAATACGTCGTATGACTAAATCATACCTAGCAGTGTGTGATACCTTCATAAGCATAAACAGCAGCTGTGATTCAGTTTGGCATGGACTGGACAGGTTTCTGGATGTAGGCCACATCAAAATTCAGACACTCTTTCATCAAAGAGTTGTGCAGTTGGGCCAGGTAGATTTGGTGTATGCCTTCCCTGCCACAATTCTGAGGGGAATTCCCTGTAGACTGGGATTTTAGCCACTGCTGGTAGACCCATGTGACTGCACACTTCCTTACACCTGCAGATTCAGATACTTCCCTCACACTATGGTCTTTGGCCACGCCCAGATGCAGTCACTCCTTATAGCCAATCATTAACATCTGCTCTGGAGCCATGTGGAACGAGACAGTCACTGCACTGTACCACCTCTTCACAGTCTATAAATCCTATCGTACGCATCCCGGGTATTTAGAGACTGATCATCCTCATGTAGCGCCACCTGTAGGAGCCTGGAGTTACTGGAGTTACTACCACCTTAAACACTCAAGGTGAGCAATTTAGATTTAGGGACACAGCATAGTTTGCACCTTACTGATTGGTAGTGTATAAGCTTCAAGTCACTGTTAGCTACAGCATTAGCTTCATCGCTCCAATGCAAAACTAAAGAAGCAACCTTCCGACCCCAAAAATATCCTGGCTGGTATGAATTTCCTGTTACAAACTTAACTGTAACTTTGAGGCCAAAGTATGAAGCTAATTGGTGAAATCCATACTCCATCCATCTATCCATCCAAACCTTAACAGTGTCTTAATTCAGGGTTTCCTCTTTTGTAGTGCTGAGCAGCACAGTGTCACTGTGCAATAAAAAACATGTATCTCCATTTTAGTCGATTTTTAGTTTTATCATTTGGACACCGTAGGTGCTGTTCACTGGGTGAATATTTCATGATGAATGGACCAACAGAAATAAAAAATGATCTTTGATCTTACAGTCAAATTAAACTAGGTATATGCCCTCTCCTGTAAAATTGCCATTTTGCTCATTCTTTGAACAGCGATGTGAGGTGGTTGAGGGCTAACATGGTGGGAGATGGACCACACATGTTGTGAAAGCCTTTGATATTTAAATCAGGGTTTGCTAATGTAATTGTGTATACATGAACATGACCACTGTGTATACGTGCACATGCACCTGGCTCTGTGTTTGTGCGTTGGACCATAAAGCCTGCCATTCATTGTACACCCTGCTGCGTTTCACCAAGGTTAATGAATATAGGCAGCAATTGGGCTTTGAGGTAAATGGAGTTGATGCACAGATGATATAGCAGCCTGTTCTGAAACATTCCATTCAATTCTTAATGAAGTCCTAGTAGCTGCTACTTACCTTTGCAAATATAGACAAGCGTGATAATTAACAGGTCGTTTGTATAAGCATATAGAAAAGGTGATCAATGACTTGGTGCTTATTGTTATCAATTATGGCAAATAATTCCAATCCATGCTCATATTGACTGCACTGTCTGGCAGTGTTTCCTCTACACTGATCAGCCATTTATTTTACAAGAGCTTTGTTTCACCATGAAATGAATGCTGATTGCCGAGGTGGCCATTGTGGAAATTAGAATGCAGGTGTTGGAACGATTTTATTTCCTAAGCTAATGTGCACAGTGGATAGACGGCTGCAATAAGGCAATAATGGAGGAGAAACAGTGTCAAGTGCCAGTCAGTGTAAACTAGGACCATAGAATAGAAACTGTATTTTCTAGGGCTGTACCCGACTCAGAATTTCGTCAGTCGAATCGGATTCACCCGTCCTGGCCGACGATTCGACTATTCGTTCGGCTTTGGCTTTGACACTGACAGTGGTGGTATGCTAGTAAGTGCTGTTCTGGTATTAGTGGATCAGACTCAGCAGTGCTGCTGGAGTGTTTAAACACCTCAGTGTCACGGAGAATAGTCCACCAACTAAAACTATCCAGCCTACAGCATCCTAGTGAAGGACTAGAGGATGACCAACACAAACTCTGCAGCGCCAGACGAGCTGTCTTCCCTGACTTTACATCTACATGGTGCACCAGCGAGGTAGGAGTGTCTAATAGAGTGGACAGTGAGTGGACACAGTGTTTAAACACTCTGGCAGCACCGCTGTGTCTGATCCACTCACACCAGCACAACACACACTAACACCACACCGCCACGTCAGTGTGTCACTGCAGTGTTAAAAATGATCCACAACCCACATAATATCTGCTCTGTGGTGGTCCTGTGAGGGGTCCTGACTATTTAAGAACAGGGCTATGATAGAGTATCCAGAGAATCACATGGACTACTGTCTACCAAGTGCTCCTATAGGCTCAGTGGAGCTGATACTATAGACAGTGTATGTAGATACAAGGCGGTGGTTTTAATGTTATGGATGATGGGTATATGTGTGTATATAAATGTGTATAGATATGTATATATACTGAGCACTGTTTTGGATAGTGGCCTGAATTTCTTTGTAGGTAAATAGGCAGTGACAATAAAGGAACTATGCAAATAACCATTTATGCATTTTGCACAGTTATATAACCACTGCTTATATTAATCACCCCTGGAGGAAGTCCCTTTTTAAGGGGGGTATAGATATGATATATCTATGATATGATATATATCTGCAGAAATCCATCTGATTAAAACATATCTGAGATGAAAACTAATTTAGGCTAATTGTTATAAATGCTTCCATGGCTAGCCACATTAGCCTCCTAGATCCTGTGCAGAACTAAACTTGAGTCAGTTGTGACTCAGGGACTGTCAGTAAAAGGAAGCTGGTCTAAAGCTGAGCCTTTTTATCGGATTTGGACACTACTAGACAAACAGAAGCCAACAGTGGCCTACTCGTTCATGAATGAGCTCTCCACCGCTAAAAATAGCCCTGTTTTGTATGCTAGGTTTCATATCTGAGTTTCTTATCTGAGTACACTTGCACTTTTCTCTCTGGCTCTCTCCTCGTTCATTTCTCATTATCCCCCCGTTCAGCACTAGAGCGAGAGGGACTCAAGGGAGCGGAGGAGAGCAGAGCAAGGCTGAGAGGCAGAGCAGGGAGCGATTGGAATTCATTAAGGACAAATGATTGCAAACTTGGCAGGACGAGGGCTGATTTAATCACAAGAGAAACACTCAGATCTGGGAGAACAAGAGCCGGAGCAGGAGGGGGTGTGGTGGGGCCGGGGTGCGAGTGGGAGTGGTTGGGTGGTGGAGCAGAAGGTCTACTGAGGATCCTGCATGTTTGCAGAGATTAAGGTGTGAGCTCAGCTTTAAGAAGCCTGTTCGGGGAAATCTGAACTTCATGGATTTAAGTTTTGGTCTTATCTCAGGTGCGCAAAAACTGCTCTTCAGTAAAGAACAAGATTTCTTCAAGTCTTCTCTCTCTCTCCCTCTTCTCTCTCTCTCTCTCTCTCTCCCTCTCTTTCTTCCTCTTGGTCCTCTCTCTGCTCTTTTATCTAACTTGCTCTCTTTCCTGGTTTTGCTTTCTCTCTCTCTCTCTCTCTCTCTCTAGCTCATCTTCTTTGCTCATTTTCTGTCATTCCTGTTTTATCCTGTTCTTTCTCTCTCTCTTTTTGGTCTTTCTGTTTTTTTCACCCCTTTAACTTTCTAGATCTCTTTTTCTCTTGCTCTCTCTTTCTTTATATTTCTTTCTTTTTTGTCCTCCTTGTTGTTCCCCTGGTTCTTCTTCTCTCTTCTCCTTGTGCTTTCTCTGTCTTTATGTTTCTTTTATTTTTTTTACCTTTTATGCTTTCTCTCTCTCTCTTTCTCTATCTCTCTCTCTTACTCCATCTTACTCTCTTTCTCTATCTCTCTCTCTTACTCCATCTCTCTCTCTTTCTCCATCTCTCCCTCTTTCTCTATCTCTCTCTGTCTCTCTCTTTTTCTTTCTCCATCTTTCGCTATCTCTCTCTTTTTCTTTCTCCATCTCTCTCTCTATCTCTCTCTTTTTCTTTCTTCATCTCTCTTTCTTATCCCCATTTACTTTTCCTTTCTTTTTTGCTCTAATGTGTCTGCTGTCTCTACTTCCGGATGGACTATCAGGAAACAAGGTACACAGGATCCAACCCGATTGTTGATATGTGTCGCCAACTACTTGTGTCATGCGGAAACATTCATGCGTCCAAAACATACAGTCTCATTTTATAATATGGTAACACCCCCCTTAACACCCCAACTCACTGCATCCATAGTCACTAGTCATCATCATCATGTGTTGGGCTGTGACAAAATGCCACAGGATCTCTCTCTCTCTCTTTCTCTCTCTCTCTCTCTCTCTTTCTCTCCCTCTCTCTCTCTCTCCTCTAGGATCTTGCCCTAAAAGCCTTCCGTTTAGCTGAGAATGTCTCCAGAGTGGCTGATTCTTCTGATCCTCTCCCTCTGCTCTCCTTCTCTCCTTTTCACTCTGTTGCTCTGTCTGGAGGAGCTGGCACACAGAACAAAGGGGGGCACCCCTCCATCCTTATGACTAACCTACTGGAACATCTGAGAGGGGCTGCAGGCCACTACATCCCACAGCGAGGGCCCTGGAATCAGGATTACTGATTATGGAATGCTACATGTGTGTGAGTGTACAGTCTGCGTTCTGCATTAGGAAAGCATTTTTGGGCTTCTACACAAACGCTTTGGAACTCAAGCTCCCAAACTGGAGGTTCCATCTAAGAGCCAAAAGCTGCTCATGCCCACTCACACACGAGTGTTTGCCAGGCCTTGGCCAGAGACACAGCACTGTGAATTAATCCCAGTTAGGGATGCTTATTATTGCTGTGAGACTTTATCCATATGCTTAATTCTTGGAACAGTGTTTTTGAATTTGCTTAAAGCTACAGTATGTAAGGATCTGGAAGGCTTGTCGTCCACTGGACATGTACATGTTGACATCTACACCGTCATCCCACTTTGAAGTTGCCACACTCGATTTGTTCACTGCTCCAATAAATGTTTCCACCACCCAGAAATGTCTCCTGATGGTGTCCCCAGACATGTATACAATATATACTCTAAATTCGAATGTATATATGCATATGATTGATTTGTCATGCTTTAAAGGTGCCACAGAATATGACACTGTATTTACATTAGCATAGTTTTGCATAAGTAGAGTTCAGTGTATGGAATTGATTTATCATGAACCTCAAATGTTCACCAGCTCACATTCTAGCCCAATGAAAAACCACAACAGAAGCAAAAACGATACATCCTTACAGGCTGTGAAGGGGATGCTGGTACATTCCATAACCATCCTAAGAAACTGTGAACATGATTGATATTCATATGTAAATGAAGCTGAAGCTAGCTTCCTATTAACTAGCTTTAAAACCTAATCCTCCAGTCAACCTTAAATGCTACAGCTTGTATAGGCACAGGAAGGCAAATGCAACACCATTTAAGGTTAAATGGAAAATTCATATAATGAGTTGGCAAACAGGAAGCCAACTTCAGCTCCTACATCTTTAACAAGATGCTGAGCAGCTAGTTTGCACGCACATTTCACTCCGGGCAGTTTCTCAAACCTTGAATAATATCAAGCAGCAGTTCAACACTGAAGGTGTTCCTTCAGAGGAAGGAAGGAGTTCCTCCTTTATAAGCATCACAACCCCAAAACCCCCAACCTGTAAGTAGCAGCCATGCTGTGTGATTGTATCAGTTTTTGCTAGTTAAAGCTGATCATCTTAAACTGAGAGTTTTATAGTGAGGGACACCTTTAATATACTCTGTGTTGATGTAGAGATAGTTTGCTAGCTTAGTAGCTAGTATAGGTAACGTTAACTACTAGAAAGCTCCAAATAGCTAGCATAGTTAACTATACAGTATGAACAAACAGTAAGACGAAGGTTAACAATGTTATTTTCCTGTCAGTATCTATATCAACACGTTTCTTCTGTGTGATTATTGTGGTGTCCCAAACCAGCCAATCAAAGCAGAGCTTGTCAAATTGTTAATGAATTCAGCAAACCGTAGAAAAACAGCCAAGTCATTGGTTTGTAAATGGCCAGGTTAAACTGCATCTGGGCATTTTTCACACCAGAACTATTCCATATATGTAGACATCAGAGAATGCAAAATGTTCAGTGGTGGACAAAGTACACAAACTATGTACCTGAGTTAAAGTAGAGAGGTAATATATATCTCCCGTAAAAGTAGACGTTCTTCCTTTTGGTCTTCCACTCGAAAAGTATGAAAGTATTTACCTTCAAATGTACTTAAGAATGGAAAGTCAAAGAAGCATAATTTATTATCGCTCTAATGTCCTATTATCATTTCTGGCACAAGGCACTTGCTTATTCAACTCAACATTGCAGGTGAAAATCTCTTTTCTCACTTTGAAAATCTCTTTTGTCTATTGGCCCACCAATCTTTTGGCAAAATGTCAGTAATTAGTCTGACACTGAAGTCTACTTAAATGATCATAAGCACAAATCACTTTAGGCAAACAATGTATAGTAGAACTATATAATAGCTTTTAGCATATAAGCAACATTTTGGTTAAAGATTGATGAAAAGTAGGATATTTAGGTTAAGATATTTAAGATTTTTGAAATGTGGAGTTAAAGTACAAAGTCATCCAAAATGGCAATACTTCATTAAAGTACAGATACACGAAAAAACGACTTAAGAACAGTTACTAATTACATTTACTTTGTTACTGTCCACCACTAAAAACTTTAATTAACGGCATGCTTAATAGTCCAGGTATCTTAATACTCCCGAATATACAGGGGTTAGATAATGAAACTGAAACACCTGGTTTTAGACCACAATTATTTATTAGTATGGTGTAGGGCCTCCTTTTGCGGCCAATACAGCGTCAGTTGGGCAGCCGTGGTTTTATGTTTTTTGGATACAATCCGGGTTAGCACCCGAACATCCCTTTCAGACAGCTTCCTCTTGCGTCCACAGTTAATCCTGTTGGATGTGGTTCGTCCTTCTTGGTGGTATGCTGACATTACCCTGGATACCGTGGCTCTTGATACATCACAAAGACTTGCTGTCTTGGTCACAGATGCGCCAGCAAGACGTGCACCAACAGTCTGTCCTCTTTTGAACTCTGGTATGTCACCCATAATGTTGTGTGCATTGCAGTATTTTGAGCAGAACTGTGCTCTTACCTGCTAACTGAACCTTCACACTCTGCTCTTACTGGTGCAATGTGCAATTAATGAAGACTGGCCACCAGGCTGGATCAATTTAGCCATGAGACCTCCCACACTAAAATGACAGGTGTTTCAGTTTCATTGTCCAACCCCTGTACCTTGTTAAAGACCCCAGCAGTATGGAAGCATACAACAACCACAATGGTGCCCACCAAGCCACACTATCAGTAAAATGGATACGAACGTAGCCTTTAAATATTCGCTCAATTAGCAAATTGAGTTTAATGTGTGCCAGACGTGAAGTGCTAGTGTGGTGGCATTGCTTCTAATGACGAGTCGTTGAGTGACTGGCTTTCAGTGTGTCTGTGTGAGTGATCTGTTGAGGAGTTAAAGGAGAGTACAGTCCAGTTCCCCAGTGAGCTGTAACATCAGAAGCGTACTGAGAGGCACTTAAAGAGCAGAGACACACACGCACATATGCCCACTCTCGCTCCCTTGCTATCCACTCACTGGGCAACCTTTGCCCCCCACCGCTCCTCTGTCCTCTGATTAGATTTATACTTGTAACCAGCACTGGAAATATCTCTCTTCGGACAGGTTATGGCTTGTTAAATAGCGCATGAACAGCAAATAAAGCGGCCGGAGGGGTGACCCGGCTCGCATTTGGCACGGCGTCGAACATGTAAGTGTAAATGTAGCGGCCGTTAAAGTGGGCTGCAAATAGGAGGTCCCCTGCTGCTAATGAGGGGCTTTAGAGGAGAGGGCCACACATAACTGAAAGGCTTTAAACTGCTCTACGGCTAAAAGATATTTACTGAAGCAAGGGATCTTATTTTCACACCCCAGGCAAACATGACCCTAGCACCCTTTCGTCCAAGATCACGACGTAAGCAGATTTCTGGGAAGCACGATCGGGCCCTGGCCGCTACACAGAATGCTACTGGGTGTGGGTGTTGGTTTTTAGTGTGTGTGTGTGTGTGTGTGGGTGCTGCGATGACAGCAGACAGAGGTTGGGGTAGTGTATTTATAAAGGACTCATAATCAACCGCCCATTAATTCATGTTCCTCACCTCTCCAGTGGCCAGCGCAATGCTACACTGCGTCCATGTGAGCTGCTAAAGTAACAAGAGCTTATTAATGGAGTGTACAGGACCTGATGGAGACCTGCTGAGTGGCCACATTTGGATCCCTCAGGACAGAGATAATGTTCGGCGGGGTTAGGCCTCGCATGCCACATCAGCAGCTCCATGAGGGACGTTATTAGGGTTTCATCCGAACAAAAGGTGAACCAGGGTGAGCAGCGCTCCCGCCGTGAGTGCGCTGGAAAGGTATATATATAACACGTCTCAGTGCGCAAGCCCACCTGACATTATGGATTGCATGCAAGCAGGTATTTAGTAGGGGTGGAATTGCTCGTTCAGATGGATGGGGGAAGGTGTTGGAGGGGAGGGATATGGGGCGCTGAAATCTTGATTAGAGAGGAAAACAACTCATCGCTCTCAGCAGGCCCTGTTATCACCTTCCTGCTTCTGTCTCCTCTCTTCGCTCACTGCACTGCTCTATTGACCCCCCTACTGTTCTGGTTTTCTCTCTGAATAGTGCACATGACATTCATACATACATATGGATAAACATATTGCCAGTATATGCCATCTGGATTTGATGAAATGACATGTTTTGTTGATTTTCTAAGTGAACATGAGTCACATCCTGTACTTACACTCATCATCAAATGATGGATTTAGATGCAATCAACCAACTGGACTGAAACCTGGTGGGCAGGTTTGACGTCATGAGACATGCAAATGATTCCAGTTATCCTCTCAGCCATGCATGTGACATAAGCAAGGATGACCTTTATGACTCTACCTGACTGACCCAACAGCCACGATTACTGACATTCCAGCACGCAGTGATGTCCTCCATGAGCCGTCCTGTTAGTGCCAGCATCATTGGCAGACTGCTAAACCACGCAGGACTACATGTACGCAGACCGTTATGACGACTGCCCTTAACACCACATCAACGTCAGCACAGACTGCAATGGTGTTGTGCCAGACTGTCATGGAGTGACTCTGAATGGCAGCAGGTGATCTTCAGTAATGGGTCCCACTTTAGTCTTGGTGGAGGCACCGTGGTCATCACCTGTCCAGAAGGCCTGCCCTCAGTCCACCTCCACCCCTACTGCAAAACCTGCAGGAACGGGGTGAGAATATCCAAGCTGCATGGGATGGATGATCGCAGGATACCAGTAGGAACCTCTACATCTCCATGCTGAGACCTCTGGCATGTTGAATAAGATATCATGGTGGCCCGACGCCATTCTGCGACACTACTTCTGTGGGTGTAGCTCAATAAATATTGCTCATATCAGTCTAAATTTATTATTATCTATTATTAACTAAAACCAAACATATTTTAATAGTGTTTTGAGGTACCCGAGCAATACACTGACCTGTTACTATTTAAGGGAGTGTCTAAAAGGTGCACAGCCTGTATAACAGTGAAGGTTTATGTATGAACTTCATACGTAAAGCTGGCTTGGTGGTTTAGTGTTATCGTGGGGTCACTAAACAGGTGATATTACTGTGGCATGTTAGTGATTAACAGTTTGTCATTAACTCCTCACTCTCTCACACATGCATATACACACTCACACAGAGCA
>JAMWET010000550.1:190000-332500 GCA_024036415.1 Prochilodus magdalenae
TCAATCAGTTCTTAGAAGTACACAACATCAGCAGCTCTGTGTTAGTGCACATAAGGTAGATGATGTTAATGTCTTTAAGTGTCTGTGTTTAATCTAGGAAGTTCATTATCTCTCTGTGAAATGCCGATAGTTTAGCCCCTAGAATCTCAACTTAGAAACCCAGCTTTAGCCCAGCGTAAACCTTTATAGACTACATAGAGATATGTTGTCGATGGACAAAATGTATTGAGCTACACATTCAGAAGGACTAGGTCCTAATATGGTGTGGGGACACAAATTGTTTCTAACGTCATATGCCAAACGTCTCGGCATGGAGCCTCTGAGGTTCCTAATGGTATCCTGTGATAGTCCATCCCATGCAGCTTAATTATTCTCATGTAGTGCCTTCAGATGGGTAGATGGTAGGGGTGGAGGTGGAGTGACCCCAGGCCTTCTAAACATGTGACACATGACAACAACATGTTTATCTTAGTGACCACGATGCCTCCACACATGGATTCGTTGGTCGTCTCCAACAAACCAAAGTAGGATTCGCCACTAAAGTAGACACACTGCTATTCTGAGTCCCTCCATGACAGCCTGACACAACACCATTGCAGTCTATGGCATTGTTGATGTTGTCTTAGGAACGATCATCATAAAAGTCTGCATGCATGTAGTCCTGCGTTGTGCAGCCATCTGCCAGTGGTGCTGGCACTAACATGATGACTCATGGAGGGCATCACTGATTGCTGAATGTCTGGCTGTTGGGTCAGACAGGTACAGCGATAACGCTCGTCCTTGGTTATGTCACATGCACGGCCAAGTTGATTTGATTCCTTCTGGGTGCAACTATTTGTGCAACTACTATTTTGATGATGAGTGTATTTTATATTATATGTGTATATTAATATTAATGTAGGCGTAGCATTTTGGGTCCTAAATAATTAGAATCCTTCCTTGCCGATTCACATACTCAGTTTAATGTTTTGAACCCATCAACATCTGAATAATTCAAAGTGTCTGAACTTAAGATACCCTCAGTGCTGTAGAGTCCTAAGCCAACACGGATCCCATGCCCATCACCTGCTCTGGCAGTGTGTCTGTGTGTGTTTGTGTGCGTGTGCATGTGACTTGCAGAGATCATCCCACCAGCTTGCTATAAATGCTTATTGGAAAAGCTCAGTTATGGGTGTGAAGCTGAAGCCAGCACACACAGCGTCATCTTGTTAATGGTTCCTGGGAGAGCACGTTGGGCCTTGGACTACTATAATTTGACCGTGTCACAGGTCAGCTCATGGCAGTCCTGCGGCATTAGCAGGTGCGTCTTTGTCACTGTGACTGGCATGGTGAAGACTTTACGGGCAATGGGGTTGCAGGGCTTGGGTTACAGTGGGACAAGCACCTGTGGCCTAATAATGAAGGACAGGGGAGGGCTTATCAGGGTGTAACTGAGCAGATCCCAGGCCTCTTGTTTGGTAGCCAGTCAAAATAGGACTTACTTCAATAGACAAACTGATTCCAGTTATGCTATGCTGTAAGTGTCAATGTGCTTGATTGCAAGCATGCAACAAATGATTATGATTCAAATTATTAATTTACCAACTAATTGTAATTAAGCCACTAAACTCCACAGTCAATCAACAATCCATTTGTGCAGATAGCAACGTCCTTTTTGTGAGTTTGAGTCTTAAGCCAGTTGGAGGCTCAGAATGTGATGGTGTTTTATACATTCATACTTAAATATTTGCACCCAGAAGGAGGTGTGGGACTGCAGAGCTACTGGGAAGGAAGATAAAGGTCACCAGGAACAATAAACGATGATGCATTTAGACTGATATGGGGAATATTTATTGAACTTCACATACAGAAGTAGTGTCTCTAAGTATGGCATCCGGCTGCCATGTCTAGGGATGGAGTTGTAGAGGTTCCTAATGGTGTCCTGCAATAAGCCATCTTGAATATTTCAGTTCCTGCTAATTTCGCGGTAGGGGTGAAGGTGGAGTAACACCAGAGACAAATGTTGGACGCATCACTGAAGATGACCTGCTGACCTTTATGTGGTGTTAATGCCACTTGTTATAACAGTCGACATTCGTAGACTCGTACACGTAGACAGCAAAACATATACACGCCTTCCTTCCTTCGGTCCTGCTTCAGAAGCTCCGGCCCACAAATTCATGAACATGCTATGCTAACACTGGACATTTCCTTCATGGAACCCTGCTAATCCCTTCATCCATTGTTCAGACAAATACCATGATATAACATTAAAGTGAAGAACAACACAGCAAGTAACGTTAGCTAGGTGTTGGGTTGGCAATCTATCCCTACCGTTCCTGCTGAGAGTGACCAGGGACTATTACAAATATTAGCAAACAGGACAACACAGTACTGAGCTATTGGCTCTGTGAAACGATATATCAATATACCAGCAAAATATATCAATATTAAACCTGTCCCCCACAAACCATGGCTTTCCTCTCACCACGAAGCTAAAGTCAGCTTCTTTCTCACCAGCTTGTTGTTGGAGCTTTACTGTTCCACCTTAAACAGGGGTAGCAGGTACATTGCAGCACCTTAATGGTGCCGTGGTTCCATGCTGGGGCCTCTATCTCTCCAGCTTCTTATTTGAACTGCCCAGTTCCACCTTAAATGGTGCTGCAATTCCATTCACTATTATGGTGGAACAGGAACATTTGTACGGGCAACAGGCAAATAGGAAGCCAACTTTAACCTTGCCCACTCTAGGAAATCTTTATTGAACGGTGTTTATTGACATGAAATGTTTAAAGGGTGTGAAGAGAGGCCCCGTCCATTCAAAGGATATCACAAATAAAATCTATCACAGTGTACTCAAGATATTTTGTGATGCCAGTGAAGATATGAATATTATAGAGAATTATTAACAATAATATTAACAATTATTAACAACACAACAGCAAAATCATACCTTAATCAACTTTTTAAACTAATCATCTCAAGCCTACTTCAGCGCTACCTGGAAAACCTTGTCAGATCACATCCCACACATGTGCACTAACTGCATGTTAGGGTGGCTGTTTAATCGAGGGAGTAATGGTTCCTTATCTGCTCCTCATTTGCTCGACACGTAAATTACATTGACTGCATTTGATGCTGTCTTTTATAATATGTTGCTTCCTCCCCTGTGGCTTCTTCTTGTCTGTCTGTCAATAAACAGAATTGCCTGGTGCAAGAGTGTGTATAAAAGAGACAGTGGGGGGCTGCGTGTCAAACAGGTGTTGTTGGGTAGCGTACAGCCTGAGAGCTGGCTCAACAGAGCAACCGATGTAGGAGAGACAATGAGCATATGCTGTCAACACATGCTGCCATGTTTCTTCCGCTCTCTCTCTCTGTTTGTCTGTCTGTCCGGTTTATTTTGTCTCAGGATGTATACTGACTGGGCCCACACTGAAGAAAGCTTTGTAGAACAGGGTGACTGGATGAGCACTTGGCATCCAATGCCTGTTATAAATCATTGTAGCATACCAGAGCGACAGCTACAGAGTAGAGAGAGAAACTCATCCAAGCTCCACTCCATTTATTATTCTAAATTAGAAGCACCTGTTTGAGGTCGTTAGCTGCATAAAGACACCTGTCCACCCCACACTATCAGTAAGACTCCAACTACTACCATGGCTAAGACCAAAGCGCTGTCCAAAGACACCAGAGACAAAATTGTTGACCTCCACAAGTCTGGAAAGGGCTACGGGGCAATTGCCAAGCAGCTTGGTGAAAAAAGATCAACTGTTGGAGCAATTATTAGAAAATGGAAGAAGCTAAACATGACTGTCAATCTCCCTCGGACTGGGGCTCCACGCAAGATCTCACCTCGTGGCGTATCAATGATCCTAAGAAAGGTGAGGAATCATCCCAGAACTACACGGGAGGAGCTGGTCAATGACCTGAAGAGAGCTGGCACCACTGTTTCCAAGGTTACTGTGGGTAATACACTAAGACCTCATAGTTTAAAGTCATGCATGGCACGGAAGGTTCCCCTGCTTAAATCAGCACACGTCCAGGCCCGTCTTAAGTTTGCCCATGACCATTTGGATGATCCAGAGGAGTCATGGGAGAAAGTTCTGTGGTCAGACGAGACCAACATAGAACTTTTTGGTCTTAATTCCACTCGCCGTGTTTGGAGGACGAAGAATGATGAGTACCATCCCAAAAACACCATCCCTACTGTGAAGCATGGGGGTGGAAGCATCATGCTTCGGGGGTATTTTTCTGCACATGGGACAGGACGACTGCACTGTATTAAGGAGAGGATGACCGGGGCCATGTATTGCGAGATTTTGGGGAACAACTTCCTTCCGTCAGTTAGAGCACTATGGGTCGTGGCTGGGTCTTCCAACATGACAATGATCCAAAGCACACAGCCAGGATAACCAAGGAGTGGCTCCGTAAGAAGCATATCAAGGTTCTGGAGTGGCCTAGCCAGTCTCCACACCTAAACCCTATAGAAAATCTTTGGAGGGAGCTCAAACTCTGTGTTTCTCAGCGACAGCCCAGAAACCTGGCTGATCTGGAGAAGATCTGTGTGGAGGAATGGGCCAAAATCCCTGCTGCAGTGTGTGCAGACCTGGTAAAAACTACGGGAAACGTTTAACCTCTGTAATTGCAAACAAAGGCTACTGTACCAAATATTGACACTGATTTTCACAGGTGTTCAAATACTTATTTGCAGCAGTAACACACAAATAAATTATTAAAAAATCATACATGGTGATTTCCGGATTTGTTTTTTTAGATTATGTCTCTCACAGTGGACATGCACCTAAGATGAAAATTTCATACCCCTCCATGATTTCTAAGTGGGAGAACTTGCAAAGTCGCAGGGTGTCCAAATACTTATTTTCCTCACTGTACATGTATCCACATATATGTATATATGCATACAATACCAATCATATGTTTACACACACCACTAAATAAATATTGTTGGTTATCCTAAAGACTCTACAGGCTAATGAGACAGTCTGGATATTGTGACATACCACACGTCCTCTTTATCACAATATTATATTTGCACCATACCATGCGCCATATCTTTTTTTTCTCTTTTTTTACACAAAATACTCTTTCTACCCTTTAATTATGATGGACTGATTAATAGAATTGGTCTGAAATTGCTTAGAAGGAAACCTGTTATATCAGCCTCCACAGCAAGTTAAGAAAGCTGTTTAATTCTCCAGTAAAGTTCCATTTTGGAGGTTGTTTAAGATACAACAATCTTTTGTAAGATTTTACAAAATTCCCTTAATACTATTTCACATTTTAATGTCTTCACTTTTATTCTAAAGTACAGCATTAAGCTAAAAATGAGGTAAACGTTCTATGAGTAGCTGTGTCTAAACTTTTGGCTGGTACTGTATATAGTAACTGCCATCAAGCATCATATTTCCTTTTTGCAGTTGTTCAGTTTATTATTTTTTTTATTTATATATATATATATATATATATATATATATATATATATATATATATATATATATATATATATATATACAATCAATAAATAAAAAACAACAACAACAAAAGTTATAAGTGGACGACAAAGTGAAAACATCAGTTTAAGAGGCGTTTATATGATATAAATTTGATATTAACTTTATTCCCGGGGCTATTCAGCAATGATTCCTCAATGATTTTAGTGTCTGTTCATCAGAAATGAACAATAAAGTAAGACTATCTATTTCACTCCTGAGATTATCTCTATTGCTCTCATTCGTCCTGAAAACAGGCAAACAGCAATCTGCTGTGTTATGTAGTTAATTGCTAATGTCTAGACGAAGGTTGTGCTTTTTGTCTGTAGCATTTTAGGCTAGATTTATTTAAGGTCAAATGGGTTCTCTGAAGTGGTTGCAAGATATCGGAAAGAAAGCATTCACTTCAGTCTGAAGTACCTCGACCACTCTCATTGCACCACATAAAACAGCGCATTCTTCCCTCTACCGCAAATACATCTAATTTTCACACAATGAAACCGAGGGACGAGATCAGGCAAGAAGTGTGAAGTGATTTCTCTTCCTTCCAGCTCTGTGACATTGCTGGCTGAAGGAGCTGGAGCGTGGGCGAGTAATACTATCATTATCAAACCACACTTTTCATAACTGTACACAGCTAGCAGCTGGGGCCTGGAGGGATCCTGATTTACTGCCTCTTGTGTTTGCGCTCAGACACAATTAGATGATGCTGCAGAACTCGTGTTGGAAAGCACAAGGCTGTTTATGGAGTGCTAAAAATGTTTACACCTGTTTTAAAACCAAATTACAATAATTACAAACTAGTGTGAACACTCAGGGGTCGGTGTCGGGGTGGAGCTGGGGTTGGACGGGTGGGGTAACTAACATAGTGCTGTCTTCATTAGTTGTCAGAGCAGTATGAGCTGGGCTTGGATTGTTCCAGGACACATGTATTTCGTCAGGGGTGTAGCAGAAGTAGCGGTTAAATAAGAAGCAAACTGTCACTGTCTAAATGAATCTACGTTCTCTCATTTTCAGTTGTCTGTTACTGTTTAGACCTCATCTGAAGTCAACAAAAATCACCAGTCCCTCTGGAAACACAGATGTATAGGATGGGCAGAGCATCTGTGGATGAGACTGATGTTCCCTATAGGGAACAGAGCTGAACAGAGCTGGAGCAGCTACACTTTAACTCATGTCAGACCAGCACAAAACCATACATTGATATGTGTAAATGTAGAAGTGTGAATAGCCAATCAGAATGCAGCTGGCAGAATCCTGACAGTATGGGCAGGTTAACACACTAAAGACATCAGGCTTTCCATCTACATGTAGAGCAGACCATCTGTGGCTGAGACTAGTCAACCCAGACTGCCTCTTTGCTTTTCACTGCTGTGCCCTGTTTGCTTGTTCGAGGTCGTTATCGGTGTAACGTTAAAGCTACACTTTGCAAGTTTGGGGGATTTGGAGACGTCTTTGGTGAAACTGTCCAATCACATGCAGTGTGTGGAAGATTATTTTCTCAGCTGTGTTAGCTGTGCTAATCTGATGATTATGAGTGGGTTGAAGGAGATTAGTAATCAAATGTTGATGAAGGATGGATACAAGCGATTATCTACTGTTGTGTCTTATCATTTTAAATAATATAATATAGCTAATATTTATAATATACCTAATATTTCTATACAGTATTTATAAGCTCACTGGACAAAATATTAACCGCCTGTGACAAAAAAAAAATGAATAGCATGCAATACCTCCTCGATGAGGTAATAACAGCTGTGATTGGACTTTACCATGGACTGGAGTCGAAGACAATGTTCAGGCACTCTTGCATCAAAGAATTGCATAGTTGAACCAGATTTGGTGGATGCCTTCCCCAGCACAATTCTGAGGGGGGTTTCCTGTAGACTGGGATTTTAGCCACTGCTGGTAGACCTGTATGGCCGCACCCTTCTATACACCTGCTGATTCAGCTACTTACATTTATAGCATTTAGCTGACGTTCTTATCCAGAGCGACTTACAAGGGTAATCATATTACAGGCAGGCCAATGTAGTGTTAGGAGTCTTGCCCATGGACTCTTATTGGTATAGCACAGTGCAGTCACCCAGACCGGGATTCAAACCCCAGTCTCCCACATGTGGTGGTGGCTCCCTGGCGGGCAGTGGTGTTATCCGCTGAGCTACACCAACCACGTACTTCCTTCACACTATGGTCTTTGGCCACACCCAACTGCAGTACCTCCTTTTATTGCTTTGGAGCCATTTACCACACATGGAATGAGACAATCCCTGCCCACCTCTTCCCAATCTATGAATCCCATTACTCACACCCTGCAAGTATTTATAGCCTGATCATCCTCATGCAGCACCATCTGCACCATCTGAAGTTATTACCACCTTAAACACGCAAGACGACTAATTATCCAGTGAGGTTATTAATATAGCATGCAGTAATATACATTGAGTGCTACTGCCATCTTGCCTTTACCTGTATATCCTGATCTTGAATTAAAGACTTCTACATTGGCACTCTCACAGCTGGACCTTCTTTCTGAGTCTTTGCATGTGACATGTGACATGTAAATACAATATATACAGTATATTTTTTTTTTCATAGAGGCTGATGAGTAATACTATACGTACGGAGGTGCTCACTACATTGTGCTTTTCCCTGAGTGAATTCTGAACGAAAGGAGGTGCTCTCGGTGCTCATCCTCCTCCAGAGTAATTGCTCTTGTGGCCTTCTCCTCACCATCAGTCGCTATGGTGGTTAATAGGGTGTGTTCAGACGAGGCTGTAGAAAAGAGCGCCGGGCCCTGCAGAGCGGCACGGCTCGTCCCCCTCAGCCCCGGCTCCCACAGGTGCTAATTGGAATAATGTGTGTAATGAACACGCCCTCAATCAGTCCCACAATGCTCCACGCTCGCTTAATTAGCGTGACTGGGAGTGCACATGCTGATTAACCGCTTTTGATTCTCCTTATTCAACCACTAATGATCCAATGATAATTAATGCAGTGTTCCAGTGTTGTGGGGCTCTGCTTGTGCACGGGCGTATGTGTGCGCGCGTGTGTGTGGGGGGGGGTGTGTGTGGTTGTGTGTGTAACTGGATTAATAGCAACAGAAGGGCCCAATAAATACAATGTCACCATCCTTCTGTTTTTCACTAAGGGGGAAGAAAAAAACAACATGGAGAGTGAGTCTAAGAGAGAGAGTGAAAGAGAGAGAGAAAGTGTGCATGTTTGTGTGAGTGTGTATGTGTGTGTGTGTGTGAGTGTGTGTGGCTGAGAATGTGAAAATGTGGTCAAGCACTGAGGTTTGGGGATTCCTGCCAAATGCTGTCAAAAAAAAGAAGACAACCAAAGGAAAGAAAAAAAAAGAGAAAATTCTCACTCTCTTAACAACAGAGGGGAGGAAAAGCACTTTGTTTGTGTTCCGCTGTCTGCAACCCAGCATGTGTGTGTTGTGGTTTGGGTTCAGATATTGGTGGTCTGGCTCCGGGCGTGTGTAGCTAAAGCTTTGGGAAAGCTCCTGCAAGGGATAGTGGGGGCGTATGGGGACTTCCAGAAGGGCACTGTGATGCAGGTTTTTACTTGGACCACCAAATGCGATTTTGGTAGGTTGGGTCTGGCAAACCAGTTATTGCTTAGCGGTGCCTGATAGACCACTGATGTCATATATCATCCAGTAGTCTGTGTGAAGCTCATATTAGGAACCTGAGGCCCATGCAGTTTTTCTCTATGGGCATAATCAATGGAAATTGAAAATGATGCGGCCGCACGCTGTGATATACAGAAATGTTCCAAAGTTGATACATTTGCTCCTGTGCATGTTTTTTTTTGTCTGAGTATCATTGGTAATATGAATTATACATATTAGGCTATGGGTACATAACGGCATTGCATATAGTGGTTGGTGTAGCTCAGCGGATAACACCACTACCCGCCAAGTAGCTACCACCACACGTGGGAGACTGGGGTTTGAATCCCAGGCTGGGTGACTCCGCTGTGCTACACCAATATAAGTCCATGGGCAAGACTCCTAACACTACACTGGCCTTCCTGTAATATGATTAACCCTGTAAGTCGCTCTGGATAAGAGCGTCAGCTAAATACCATAAATGTAAATATAACATGAGTCTACCCAGCTGTAGGCCACCACTTCCAAAGCATCTCATTTGGAATAGCTCATTGGTTTACATGTGGTTCTAGTTGTATGATATCAATGCACAGCAGTATTAGCTTCCAAGTATCCATATGCCTGTTCAGCTTACAGCACATTCATGTTTCAGCTATGACTACTTTTTGAATAAGACACAATCCAGAGCCGGCAGTTGGGCTAAGTCAGTTTGTGAGATTTAAGCTCTGGGAAACCGAAAGTGCTGCCAGAAAGAGGCACAAATGATGGAAAATGAGATTTTAAGTAACAACAATTCTTAAGAAGTAAAGAGTCTTTGGCATACGGCCTGGTCTTGAAACAGTCACACTCTCACAAATCCTGCCGGATATGGACGACAGGGGTGGACCCTTCTCCCTGAACCAAAACTGGGACCTAAATGGTGGATGGGTGCAGGGGAGGAGAAGAAGAACGTTGATATGTTGGCATTTGAAAACAGCAGAACAGGAACGTATGTTGAATCCATTTAAAGACAGGTGGCAGACTGCGACTGGCCAAAGTAATGAATGAATGAATGAGTGAAGTAGCATTGGAGCCTTCCTGGGAGAACGTATGCTAAAGCTTTCCTTTCTGTTTCTGTGAAATGGAAGCATCTAGAAGCAACTACGGCTCAGACAAAATATGATATAGCATTTAAAATGAGTGCAGAGAAGTGGCCTGTCCTTTATTGCATCACCTAATACAGCAACTGGAAGCAACATCAGCGCAAGAATTGCGCATGACATAATGCATGGCACTACTGGACTTCGGAACAGTGGAAACATGTTCCCTGGAGTGATGAATTGCATTTCACTATGTGACAGCCTGATGGACAAATCTGGGTTTGGCGGATGTCAGGAGAACCTACCAAAATGTGTAGTGGCCACAGTGTAGTTAGATGGAGGAGGGATAACAGTCTTGGGCTGTTTTTCAGGCTTTGGGTTTGGCACCTAGGTTTCAGTGAAGGGTTGTGTTAACGCTACAGCACACAGAGACTTTTTAGACAATTATATGCTTCTAACTCTGTGGCAGCAGTTTGGGGAAAACCCTGTCCTGTTCCAGCAAAGCTGTGCCCCTGTGAACAAAGCTGAGCACATGGATTGACGAGTTCGGTCTGGAGGAACTCCAGTGGCCTGCTCGAACTCTGACTTCAACTCCATTGAACACCTTTGGGATCAATTGGAATGTCAATTGTGAGCTTTACCCCCTGGTCTAACTTACATGCCTGATCCTACAAAGGCTGTTTTGTCTGAATGGGAATCTGTATGGAATGGAAATGGACTCCTTATTAATTCCCATAGTTCTGGAATGGGATGTCTAACAAGCTCGCTCATACATTAGTGATGGCATGGCGTCCACATAGCATGTAGTGCACAGTATCTGTTGTGAAGTATACAGACTTTCCTTCTAGCTAGTGAATCCAGTTACTTTAAGGGGTCTCAGTGAAACCTCATAAGCCTCATTTCACTGGACCCAATACCAGGTTAAAGGGTATGAAGCCCCCCAGCTTTGCACTGTGGGTAGATGGAAATGAACACGTCTTTAATAAGGATTCAGGTTACACTCATGTTTTGCTGCTTTCGGGTGCCGACATTTTTACTTTCTCCTCCATCCTCCCCACCACCACCAGTTTGGCCCTGGTTCGGTTGGTCAGGGAGTGGGCTGCCCCCCTGCTGTTCGTATCCAGCAGGATCTGCGACGGTCCCAGGATGGAGCCTGGGGCAGCGTTTGCGATCCTAAGTTAATCATCAAACAATAGTACCTGACATGACTAATGCTCTTGCGTCTGAATGCAATTAATTCCTCACAGCAATGTTCCAACATGTAGTGTAGTTGCGGCAGCAAATCCCATATAATACCCCTAATTTCAGAAGATGAGCAGAGGTCTGTAAATGTTTGCACACATACTGTAAATGCGGGATGGTTTAAGATTTTATATGATGATAGACTAATAAAAGTTCTTTAAAAATATGCTGTGCCTTTTTCACGACATGGGCATGGAAAAGCTCTGGCGTGGCATGAAACGGCAGCTTCGCACGCCACACAGCTCGGTTACGGACGTGCCCACAGGCCTGCCAGTGTGGCTTGTGCTGAAGAGTGAGCTTTAATGGAGGATAATAACCGAATTGCTCCACAGCTTTTGCCAGCACTGAGAACTCTGTCTGGGCACGACTTCTGCAGGTCTGCAAATAGGCCAAAACAGACAACAAGCATGAAGGGGGGAAAGCCTTGGAGGATCTGTGAAATATTTATGAACGGGCCATGCAGGCTCATAGCAGGTTTTATGAGCGCTGTGGTTGTGGTTGTTTCTCTTACTCTGTACGAGTGCTGAGGGAATAACCCAGCGGGTGACATGTATTTATTTATTTAACCTGCCTGTAGTTTCTTGCTGTGACTTTTCCATGACTGAGTAACTTTCAGCCAAGCTGTATTCATTCACAAACGTAACATATGTACATAGCCACGTTGATTTAGCTCTAGCAAAGTCTTTCATCATACCTTTAGTACACAGGACACGTGTGTGTTCGAGAGTTAGGTTAACAAAAGCTGTGAGTGAATCAGGCCATGCAGTCATGGGACACTGCTAGACCAAGCATGCTCAGCTCCTGCACATCTGGATAGAGCAGTGGTGCATGCACTGCTGGAGGACTAAAGGTTTAATGTTAAATAAGCAAACTGTCAAGCACTTACAGTACATCACCGTGTCTATTGCAAACATCTGGCTCAGTGCTCTTCCGTTCATGTTCATTAGTGATTGGATTTGCCATATGTGTTTTTTATCATGTATAGTTCACATATTGTGTGTCTGTATTTATCGTGTGTATGTGGAGTCATTGTGTATATTGTGGAATGTCAGTTATGTGTAGATTGGTACAGTACTAGACAGACACAAACTGCCAAAACTAAATTCCTTGTGTTTGTCAACATACTTGTCCAATAAACTTGATTCTGACTCTGATACTGATTCTGAATGAATCTTGTGCTTCATATTCTACCAAATTGTAAATGATTGTCTTCAATCATTTACAGGAAGCGTCTTGAGAAAACATGGCTAACCTACAATACACCACATCAGGTACTGTAGTAAGTAAAGTCCTGGCAATAACAGTCTACTCTTCAAGAAGGCTCTTCTCAGGATTTAGGAGTCTGTCAGTGTGAATTCATGCCCATTCAGTCAAAAGAGCACTGGAGAGGTCTGGCACTGATGTTGAACAAGAGGCCAGGTTCACAGTCGATGTTCCAATTCATCCCTAACGTGTTCAGTGGGATTGGAACCAGGGCTCCGTGCAGGTTGCTGGAGTTCCTCCACACCAAACTCATCTAAGCTTGTTTATGGACCTTGCTTTATGCACAGGGGTACAGTTTGTAACGCCCTGTAGGTGCAGTTAGTATACTGTCTCTTTAAGAGCCCCGTGAGCGGTGTGTGCAGGCGTAGAGGTACAGCGCGGGAAGAACGGTGTGTGTGAGGTATCGAACGGCAGAGACTACTGGACCTAGCTGTTTTGTTTTGGTCTTTTCTTATTTTTCGTAAGTAACGCTACTGTTTGAGCTTTACCCGTCCATGTTTGAACGGGCAAGGGACACTAACAGATGTGCCTATGTCAGTCTCCTTGCTAAATAAACGAGCAAGTGGAATACCGCCAGTGTGTTTGCTCCATTTTGCTTTGTGCTCCACCTGCCTCTAAAGCTCACTATCCGGGCTGGAGCTGAAAATTCTACCCACCCTGGCTTCAAGCGTTACAAGTTATGATGGAACAGGAAAGGACCTTCTCCAAACTGCTGCCACAAAGTTGGAATCATATAGCAGTCTGAAATGTTCTTGTATGCTGTCGCAGTAACATCATCCTTCACTGAAAAGAAATTGGTCGTCTTGTATGTTTAAGGTGGTAGTAACTTCAGGCTTATGCGGATTCCATTGCACGAGTGCAATCGGTCTATAAATGCCTGTGGGATGTGTGACAGGGTTCGTAGATTGATTGAAGTGGTACAGGGAGCAGAATGTCTCGTTCGATGTGAGTTGCAAAGCATGTTAATAATTCGCAAATAGGAGTGATTATATTTGGGTGTGTCAAAGACCATAGTGTGGAGGAAGTAGCTGAATCTGCAGGTGTATGGAAGCACACGGTCATACGGGTCTACCAGCAGGGGCTAAAATCCCAGTCTACAGGAAACTCTCCTCAGAGCTGTGCCAGGGAAGACATCCACCAAATCTGGCTCAACTGATGTCACTGTTACTGATGACACTGATGTCACCTACATCCAGAAACTGGTCCAGTCCATAGCTAATCCTATCACAGCTGTTATTTTTGCTCATGTCTGCTATGTCTTCATGTGTTCAAATGTCTGTTCACTTGTATTTCACATAGGAAATCAACTAAATGAAATTTGAGGGGTGCCCAAACTTTTAGAACTGTAACCTTTTGGACAGCGGCCTCATGAGTCATGCCACCCTGGTTGAAAATCACTGTATGCTTGTGAGGACACTTGATCAGTTATGATGAGCGCCCCCTTGTGGATTTAGCACACATTGACTTAGGAATCTGGTGTTTACTAATCATGTACCCTGCTTACTCATATAGAGTAATGTAAACTAGTGTATTTTTTTCAGATTTTCATTTAAAACGAGGGATGAATTTATATATACTACATATGTTATACTTCAAATATATTTGAATGTTTGACAAACCAAGGGAAAGACTCTAATTTGATTTCTGATCCCATATGACAGCACTAGTGTGTGCATCTATATCCTAAGGCTCCACCCTTCTCCGTCCACTCTACTCTGATCAGATGCAGTTTTGATCATTGTCAGTGCTTTGAATGCAATAAATGAAAACTCTTTGGAACAGACTGAGATGTCCTGACATTATATAAACATAAACACGTGAGTGGAAGTGGCTGGGAGAAGTTAAGGGGTTCATGTTGGACTGCTGAATAAAAGCAAACAGTGTGGAGGCGCTTTGCTGAACCACAACTCCTCTGGGAGCTCTCACTGTGCATAAGCCCATTTAGACAGACAAGGGAAGTGAAGTGAGTCCCGTGTGTGTGTGTGTGCGTGTGGTGTGTGTGTGGGCATCCGTGGTGGTGTTGCATTTCTTTTGCACGCTACCACACAGGCCATAACACTTGATGAGTCTTGGCATTATCCATACTCCTAGCAAAGTCTCTGCAGCTTTAGAGCTCAATATATAATAATAATATAACAGAGCAGCACCTGTCTACTGTCAAAGGGGGCATATAGAGGTCCCCTAAAATACTTGGACACTTCATCCACTTAGGTATTGGTAAACTTTAATAAAAAGCTCTTTACGTTTCTTCATAAAATGCACAAGGAAATATTATTTGTTGCAGAAATGAACAGTTTTAGCATAACACACAACTGATGGTAGGCTCTTTGTTTGGAGAGTGCTACAGCACAGTAGTAATTGTTTAAATGTACTTTACAGTTTTATTCTCTGTTGAATTCTGGGAAAACCTTTACCCTACCACAGGTAGGCAAAGATAGTGTTACGAGTCATGCCCAATGACTCTTATTCGCCCAATCAGTTCAGTCCCTCCACTGAGAATAAGTATGCATGATAGCAAATATCCAAATACTTTTTGGATTGGAAATTATTCCCAAATGTTCATTTTATACTCTAAATTGAATTGTATATTTGATTTTCCCAGATGTGTTGGCTTGAGAATACTGTTCATAAATATAATCAGAATTTTCTCATTTAAAAAACGAACTGCGAGATGGGACTGTACTTATGAAGCTCTTTCTGTGAAAAGAGGATTTGAATGCAACTAATTTCCCCCTCATATTCTTACATGTGTCACCTGGTTGAATGCCACTGAAATACCTGCACTTTTCGTTTTCCAAATGAGACCCAAATGAGGGAGAAGGTCATTATATTCTGAACTGTCAAAGGAGGCAAAAATTGCATGAATTATTCCAGAGCCTTTTAATCTTTCCTTTCTCTTTCTTGTTTATCTGACAGATTGCCCTTTCCAAATCAATTTGCAGAAGCGCTGAGGGAGGAACATGGCGCAGTGGCATTAAGAGCTGATGAGGATGATAACGATGATGTCACAGTGGAGTCATTAATCCGAGCTCCTGCTGGAGATAATGTAACACGTCTGAATGTAGACTCGTGTTTTCGTCTGAAATGGTAGACTTAGACCTACCTAACACATTCAAAGCTCTCTAGTGGGCAGGAGAGGACGAAATATGTATTTGTGAGCTTTATATCTTTTAAGATGCTCTTTTTGATTAATACACTCATCAAAGAATAATTGCACAAAAAAGTCGAATGAAACTTGGTGGGTAGGTTTGACATTGTGAGACATGCGAATTAATCAAGTGCCACTCTCAACCGTGCATGTAACGTGAGCAAGGATGGGTCAGTGATGGGACAGTGATGCCCTCCATGAGTCATCCTATTAGTGCCAGCACCACTGGCAGACTGTTGCACAACTCAGGACTACATGTACACAGACTGTTACAACGACTGCCCTAGACACCATTTCAACCATGCCAACGACTGTAATGGTGTCGTGCCAGACTGTCATGGAGGGACTCTGAATGGATGAATGAATCAGTAATGAGTCCTGCTTTAGTCTTGGTGGAAACGACCACCGAATCCCTGTGTGTGGAGTTTATTGCCACGCATTATTCATCCAAAAGGCCTGGTGCCACTCCACCTCCACCCCTACCGCTACCGCAGGAACTGAGTGAGAATATTTAAGCATCTTTTGATGGATTCTCACATCGCATTAGCAAACATGGCGGCCTGACGCCATTCTGAGACACACTACTTCTGTATGTGTAACTCAATATGTATCTTCCATATCAGTCTAAATTTATCATCCTTTATTCTGGTACCCTTTATCTTCCTTCCCAATGGCACTGCAATCTGACACTTGCAATACTATTGCAATACTTGCATCCTTGCACCTTCTGTACTGTTAATGCACTTTATTCATTGCCAATCCTACTGTATACTTATGTTTAAAGACTGTATACTCATGTTTGCATACTGTATACTCATGTTTACATACTGTATACTCATGTTTACAGACTGTATACTCATGTTTACATACTGTTCTCATATTATTTCTACCTCAGATGTTATTTTTATTGTGTACATACTGTCTACTTGCACTACTCTTACAGTTCAAACATTCAGTTGTAAATGCTGCTCTTATACATTCATATATATGCATATAGATATGCTTATATTATATGTATATATTTATTACTACGGCTCTTTCTGTAAATAATACTGTACTAGCACTTCTGGTTAGATGCTAACTGCATTTCATTGACTCTGTACCTGTACCCTGCACAATGACAATAAAGCTGAATCTAATCTAATCTAATACACTTGCAATAAATACTCTAATAGAAACTGATGTGCTCTTCTTCTGCAAAAAGCATGTTTTACATAACATACAGTATCTGCCATTGTTTGTATTCAGAAACAGGCTGCTTAGACTGTTATATGGAAATGAGCTCTGTTCTGATTGACTGCACTGGCTGGGATGAAGCACTCCCTTATGGGAATAGAAACTGCTGTAGGCTGAATGGATGAATATGCACTGACTGGCCACTATGTACATCTTCTCTTATTGTTCATTTCATCAGCTCCATTTACCTTAGAGTAGCACTCTGTAGACCTGCAGTTACAGGCTGTAGTCCATCTGGTTCTCTGCATGCTTTGTTATCCATTTTACCCTATTCTTTAAAGATCAAGACCCCCATAGTACCACCACAGAGCAGGTATTATATGGGTGGTGGATCATTCTCAGCACTGCAGTGACACTGATGTCTTTTTTTCTCCTATCTGGCCAAATGAGCGTTCACATAAAAAGCATGTGAGTTATATAAAACACTCTTAATCGGTTAATTAGGTTGTGCCTGTGCACATGTGCATGGGAGTCCTACATTAATTGGCAGTATACTGTCAGTGTTCAGCGCCTCTCTTAATAAATCTGCCCCTATGCCTCCATCACAGTCTGAGGCTGTGTCTGCCTGTCTGGGATATTATTGTTCTCCTGGTCAGATGAGCAGCAGGAATCCATGCCAGGTCTCCAGCACAGTCTGGCTGTCCAACATAGTCACCATATTTAGCACCCTAGCATTCAAGATAGGGAAAGCTAGCCAGAGGGCGAGTCATGTAGGTGAAAAGACACAAGGATAATCAGCCACACAAAAGCAGTACATATGGATAGAGCACTACATGCACTTGATGCTGGTTAATAATTAAAGTCATTTATTCAGCTCATGCTGATATTAACATATAGTTGAGTGCACTAAAAAATATATGAAATGGGAGAGAGTGCAGTTATAGCCGACTGAGAGGCCTAATGCTAGTTAATGCTAGCTAATGGCTTTTCTTTGTTGAACTAGGGTTGGACCATGATCATAAATCAAGGCAACTGAGTTAGGAGTGCAAACATATGCATATGATATTTGTATAAATGTTTGTATAAAACCCTCAGAGGTTCAGTCATGGGAACAAGTATTTTTGGCTGTGTCTCAATTCTGTACTACACACTAATACTACACAGTATATATGTGGTTGGTGTAACTCAGTGGATAACAGCACTATCCGCCAGTGAGCCACCACCACATGTGGGAGACTGGGGTTCAAATCCCGGTCTGGGTGACTACGCTGGGCTACACAAATAAGAGTCCTAACACTACACTGGCCTCCCTGTAATATGATTTAACCTCATAAGTCACTCTGGATAAGAGCAACAGCTAAATGCCGTAGATGTATACTATGTACCAATCTAAATTAGTTAGTAGCACTAAGTGGGTAATTGGGACGCACCCCTTGTTTCATATTCCGAGTTTGGGTTGGAAACAAGAGTTCATTTTTTATGGGGTATTTTCACTGGGGTATCTAAGTAAACAAGTGCTCCCATTGGTTAGGACTTCATTAACTGAACAGACTGTCTAGATCAGACATTAGCATGATTAGGACATAACCAAGGAATCAACCAATTTATGTATGTTTTGATATACAGTGAGTAGAAACAATTTTGAGAGACAGGGGTCATTAACACCGAATGTTACTTTCAAATAAAGGATAAACACATTAACATGCTATATCTGGGTTCAGTGCAGCTTTACATGTCAAAGTAAACTGGATTGTCATTCAGACTTTACAACAGGAGTGCATGGCTGAACCAGATTGAGTTTCTCCAAACTCCGATGTGCAAATATAAACATAGGGCAAACACACTAGACATATAGTAACATAACAGTGCAGACGAGAAATAAGTATGAATATAGAAATATATCGTCGCTGTCCAAAGAAAAACAGGTATCTCCAAAATGGCAACTTTACAGGAGAGGCCAAATACCTCATTTAATTTGAATGGAAGTCAATGGAACCAGATGTCTTTCCAAGCTGTTGTTGGGCCAGTTCTGTTGGTCCGTTCTTCATGAAATTTCCACACAATGTAAAGAGCAGCTCATGTGATCAAATGAGGCATAAAAGTGAAAATCATCAAAAATGTTTTTCTTCGGACAGTGACGATATATTATATATATATTTATATAATTAAACATATAATATGTTGTGAGTGTCCTAACCATAAATGCGTTTACTGACTCTACTAAGTGGTCAGTTTGGTTGTAACAAGACATCAATTACTGCCAGTTCTAACTTCTACTCTAACACTGGTGTGAGAGAATGCAGTTCTGAAGACTCTTTATTAAGGAGTTTATCTCAGGTTATGATCATTGTTATTATATCAATGTTGGGAAAATTCAGGAGAAAATACTGATGAAGTTAGACTTAAAGGCGCAGGTTATGCAACAGTATAGTTTGTGTGATGTATACTTGTTAACCTTAACAGTTTGTGTCTATTTAACTGTATGTAAAATTAAAAAAAAAAAAAAAAAGGTTTTAAAGGTGAAACTGGGCATTTTCCAAGTAAAACAAGTAAAAATGTTATGTAAAAAAATTAAACTGATCAGCCAGTGGACGGTGTATTCTCTCTGTCTCAAGTACAGTGGGTCTCATTCAGCTGTTTAGGAAACATTAGGCGCTGCTGTGAAACAAAACAATTAATTAAAGCAATAAATTAACCTCTTAACAAAAAAACAGTTCTGAAAAAATATAAAATGAACGTAAATGAAGGCTAAACGTAAAAAGGTCCACCAAAGTGTTCCTCCATTCCCTGACTGTGCAAGAGATTAAACCTCTCATTAGAAATATGTTTTATTTATTTTTATGTTAATCCAAATTTATTTGTATTTAATTTGATTTCAAATATGAAACCACAGGAGCGCTTTCCTCTGTGGAGAAATACACTCTCTTCAAAAACAACAGTTTCACCCAGAATGGAGTGTGGGACTGCAGGGCTATTGGGAAGGAAGATAAAGGTTACCAGGGACAATATATGATGATACATTTAGACTGAGTGTGATATTTATTGAGCTACACATACAGAAGTAGTGTCTCTCAGGATGGCGGTGGGTGCCATGTTTGCTGTGTCTCGACATGGAGTTGTAGAGGTTCCTGTGATAATCCATCCCATGCAGCTTGAATATTCTCACACAGGTTCTGCGGATTGTACAGTAGGAGGGAGGTGGAGTAACAATAGGCTAGATGGATGTGTGACAACAAACCGTTCATCTTGCCGTTGACCATGGTGACAGCAAAGACAAAAGCGGGACTCATCACTGAAGATCTGCCATTCTAAGTTTGACACGACGCCATTGCAGGCTTTGGTGATGCTGATGTGGTGTTAAGGGTGATAGTTCTAATGGTCTGTGTGCATGCCTTTCAGTGGTGCTGGCACCAACAGGATGACTCATGGAGGGCATCACTGCTCCCTGAATGTCCATTATCAAGGCTGTTGGGTAGTCAGGTACAGAGATAATCCCTGTCGGCTGATTCTTTGTGGATGCTAAGTGTATTTAAGAAATAATATTTCTATTTTTTTAAAAAGGTTTTTTTTTTTTAAAAAGGTCTAGAATGACCTAATGCAAACTTTTTCGGTGCACCAAGTACCACTCTTACTCACTCACTCATCTTCTAAACTGCTTTATCATTCTGGGGGTTATCATCACGGGGTTGCTGGACCAAGGTATTGGTCAGAAGGCAGGAAACACCCTGGATAGGCTGCCAGTCCATTGCAGGGCAGACATACAGGGGTTGGACAATGAAATTGAAACACCTGTCATTTTAGTGTGGGAGGTTTCATGGCTAAATTGGACCAGCCTGGTGGCCAATCTTCATTAACTGCACATTGCACCAGTAAGAGCAGAGTGTGAAGGTTCAGTTAGCAGGTAAGAGCACAGTTCTGCTCAAAATACTGCAATGCACACAACATTATGGGTGACATACCAGAGTTCAAAAAGGACAGATCCTTGGTGCACGTCTTGCCTGGCGCATATGTTGGACTAGCAAGTCTTCATTAATGTATCAAGAGCCACTGTATCCAGGGTCATGTCAGCATACCACCAAGATGGACGAACCACATCCAAACAGGAATTAATGTGGACGTCCTGGAAGCTGTCTGAAAGGGATGTTCGGGTGCTAACCCGGATTGTATCCGAACATAAAACCACGGCTGTCCAAATGACGCTGTATTGGCCGCAAAAGGAGGCCCTACACCATACTAATGAATGATTGTGATCTAAAACCAGGTGTTTCAGTTTCATTGTCCAACCCCTGTACAACAGCCTTCTATGAAATACCTCATTGTGAGGGCAACGTGCACACCAGGCCACGTGGATTAAGCCAAACGACTGCTGACGTTACTTTTACACTGTAAAACGTTTTATCCTGTATTAATAAACGTGCAAAAATCACAATGCATGTCACATCGTGAAATGTGTGCATGATTACACCTCTAGAGTTGTTTGAGTGCTTAGTGCTTTAGTGCGATTAGTGTGATAATAGACCAGTGCTGCTTGAGGACTGTAGTTAGCAGCACCTGAAGGCTAAAGCAAGTGAGCACTAGCTGAGTCTGATAATGAGCTAGCTGTGCCTGGCGTCCTGCCGCTCTACCTGCAGCGGAGCAGATTGGGCGTGCCGCGGCGAGTTTGGACTGCCGAGGAGATGAAGCGTCACATGACAGATGGGCTGACAGCGAGTGTGTTGGCTCACAGTCGTCCACCACCACTTACACCCCGAATAAACACACTTAAACACTCATACAAACAGACATACAAACACTATCGCTGCCCCCTGGCTGAAAGCATGCGCACTGACAATTATGCTATGGATATAGAACCACAAGCTTACCACAAAGAGAAGTCTGGGAGAGTAAGGGCACATGAAAACTGGAGGAAAATACCAGAAAAAGACTTTTACTTTGTGTGTGAAGAGGCAGTGTCGTTTGCTCGAGTCACATTATTATGACCCAGAGTTATTATGACCACCGTGTGCACCAGCTAGACAGACAGCAGCTAGACAGACTGGGAGGGACTCAGTAAGGTCCTTGTAGGTAGGTAGGTAGGTAGGTATCTGCTGACTGCAGTGAATCCCACAGCTGCTGAAGGGTGCATGGATGAGGTTCCATAGAACGAACACAATGACCGAAGTGGTCCCACATATGCTCAGTTGGGTGCAATTAGGGGGCCAGGGTAGTACTTGGAAGTTCTGGTCATACTTTCCAACCAATGTCAGATATTTCTGGCCATGTGACATGTTGCTTTGTCTTGCTGGAAGGTCCCATCCACCCCAGGGAAGCCAATCAGAATGTATGGGTGTGCGTGATCTGCAAGGATGGATTCATATTCAGACCGGTGGAGAGTGCCTTCCAGATGGATGAGTAGTAGTACACATACAGAAGTAGTGTCTCTGGTGTTGGATGGCCATGTTTGCTAATCTAACACACCAGATGTCTCAGCATAGTGTTTCCTAATGGTGTCCTGTGATAATCCATCCCATGCAGTTTGACTAATCTCACACAGTTCCTGCCAATTGTATGGTAGGGGTGGAGGTGGAGTGACACCAGGCCTTCAGGATGTATGTCGTGTGGCAACAAGACGTTCATCGTGGTGCTGACCATGCTGCCTCTATACACATTTATTATTTTATCACACAATGGAGAGTCGGAGTGAACCCAGTGCTTCACTCAGACTCAACACCACTGCAGGCTTTGACGATGCTGATGTGGTGTTAAGGGCAGTCGTTGTAGCGTGCACATAATTGTGCAGTCGTCTGCCAGTGGTGCTGGCTCTAACAGGATAACTCATGAAGGGCATCACTACTCAGTGAATGTCTGCAATCCTGGCTCTCTCTCAGACACTCCAGTGACTGGACTGCCTCTCAGGAGTTTTTACTGAACTGGGAAAATCTGCTTTTAGCTACACTGCACCGGTGAGCTGGAATTCGGTATAGGCGTCTCTAAAATTCGACTACCTGGTGTCACTGAATCCATTTAAATTCAGGTTTCTAGCCGCATTCAGACAGCCTGTTTGTGTTTTTACTGAGTTAATAATTTCCCTTATAATCTTTTACACTCGTCTTTTTTATTCGTATTGTTACTGCTGTAATTTATTTTCTCAATTCTATTTCTTTTTTTTTGTTTGTTTTATAATTTTTATAATACTTATTATTTGTTATTTTAAATTGGGAGTTTTACATTTTTGGCTCTTTAATTAAATCTTATTTCTTTTTTATTCTTTTTTTGTAGTAAACTTGTTTATGTAATCTGTTCATTTTTGGTTTAACCATATTAAATTCCATTCTATTTTCTTTTTTTAAATAATCCCTTTAAGATGTAAATGCTTGGCTGTACTGAAAATCAGGGTCACCCTCAATGTGTACCTCTGAGGCACAATAATGGTTGATTGATTGATTGAAATGGTAACCTTAAGTTACCATTTGCCTAAGAAGGCAAAACCTTCTTAGTTAAGTTAAGTAGAGGTATAAGGCTGAAGATGGAGTTCATTAGCCTACAGTAAGCATACTGTTAAACCCAGGTGGTCAGAACTGGTCAGGTAAGAGGCCTGGAACAGCAGCTCAGTCAGTGCTCCTGCATGTGCCACTCCAGCAGTCTTGATTAAAACCTACAGGAGGGAGAGGGGGGTAATATGGCTCGCCATGGAGCCACAGAAAGAAGCCTGGTGTGCAAAGATTCTAGTGATCAGCAGCTGCTGGTTCACTGCATGAAAAAACACTGTTGTGCAAATCATACCCCTCCCTCTCTCTCTCTCTCTCTCTCTCTCTCTCTCTCTCTCGGCCGGGTTATCCAGTTTTGTGCTATACTAACAGACCTCTGCAGGCTTTGCTGAACAAAAGCCGTCGTTCTCAGATACATCAGTTGCAACTTTCTCTTGAAACAGCTTTCATGAAAATGCAGATATTTGTTTACCTAGAACTTGTAGCTCAAATTATTTATAATTTATTTTATTTAATTATTTATCATTTTTATATTAATATGTAAATGCAAATAACCCCAGCACAGATGATTGTATCTAACTAAAACAATACCATATAAGTAAAATACTGTGGATGTAGTGGAGGGAGATGCACACGAATGCAAGTTTGTTCATATGAATATAGCACTTTTTTATTCATATAGCACACTTCATGTAAAATAATTTCTATTAATACTACTAATATTACTATTATTATTAATAAATAACATTTTATAAATGAAAACATTTGTTGTCTGAATGTATCACTTTTTCATTGAACAAGTCTTGTAGGATAGATCTGTTCCGGTTCTACATCCACCACCTCCTGAAGCATTCTGTACCCACAAAATGGCAACTTTACAGGAGAGGGCAAAAAACGAATTTCACTTTAATGTAAGTCAATGGAACCAGACATTTTTGCAAGCGGTTTTGGGCCAGTTCCGTTGGTCCGTTCAACATGAAATTTTCACACTGGGTAAACAGCAGCTCCTGTGTTCAGATGCCACATAAAAGTAAAAACTGACATATCTTTTATTTTGGAGCAACGATTAGCAAAATGTATTTGCAGGCAGTGCTAAGCCATGTCCGGTCCCGGTGATGTACCAGGACTGCTACAGCAGCTCTGCTGATCACTGATCTTGCTAAGCTAACTAGTGTAGTAACCTAACATCTTGAATTCTGTTATAATTATCACTGTTCCACGAAAGTGTCACTCAAAGCTGGCTCGTCTCACCTCACAGCAGCTGCTGTGAAATAATGGATTTGTAGGCGGAGCAAGAACAGGTCAATTGCTTGTCAGTGCTTCAGCTGAGTAACTTAACAGCCGTCCTGATGGCTCTCTGGCAGAGGAGAGTGTTTCAGACGGAGTGGGAAGGAAGCAGTGTGAGAAAGCGAGTGCTGTTCCGTCTGTGTGTGGGCGGACCGAGCTGAAAGGTGTGTGCGGAGGGCTATTATGTGGGAGCCTATTAAAATATGTGCTCATGTATGTGATGGACTGTGTGGAATGTCAAAAACATTTCCTTCCTCTTGTTTAGGGTATTGTGTCAAGATGAAATAGACCTCGTCTCACCTGTTAGACGCGTCACTCGTGTCAAAGAGACAATAGACAATAGGCTGTGTGTATGTTTAACGTCTAACCCTTACTGTGTGACACCTGAGTGAATGCACACCTGCGGTGGTCTCCGCGGATTTGGCTCGAGGGTGAAAATGAAGCATGCTTATGCTGGCTGGTTTTTTTTTTTTGGATGCTGCATGTTGTTTTTCCTGGAGCAGGGAGGATTAATGCATTCTCCTGCAGTCGCCAAACCAGCTCCACCAAATAGACACTCAGACCTGTTCTTATATAGCATGGCTACACTTTATGCAGTATCTCTGACTAGTCTTATACACACGATGCACTTGGACATAACCTCGCTTCTCTAAAATGATAACTTTACAGGTGAAGAAAAAAAACATACTTTACTCATAATGTAGATCAACAGAACCAGAGGTTTTCACCTGCACTGTTGGGCCATTCATTATGAAATTCACACACAAGGTAAAGTACGACACACACTTTCAAATGGCACCAAAAACAGAGATACGAGTTTTTGTTCTGATAACAGCACTACATAGCATTTGTAAGTACGACTAAAACGTAGTATGACTCCCACCATGTGGGAGACTAGGGTTCGATTCCTGGTCTGGGTGACTACGCTGTGCTACATCAATAAGAGTCCTTGGGTAAGACTCCTAACACTACATTGCCCTACCTGTAATAAGATTAACCTCCTAAGTCGCTCTGGTTAAGAGCGTCAGCTAAATGTCGTTAATGTAATAGCGTGTAATATCTCTTATATGTAATAGCTCCAATAACAGCTGCCAAGTTTCTGGCTGTCGACAGCATCAATGTTCAGACACTCTTACATCAAACAATTGCGCACTTGGGCCAGATTCGGTCTACTTCCTGTAGACTGGAATTTTTTGCCACTGCTGGTAGACCCGTATGACTGTATGATTCCAGACACCTGCCACTTCCTTCACACTATGGTTTTTGGCACGCCCCAATGCAATCACTAGCTTCCACACATGGAACAAGACAATCACTGCCCTGTTTCGCCTCTTCGTAATCTATGAACACCATCACAGGCACAGCTGATATTTATAGCCCCATCATCCCTGTGCAGCGCCCTCTGCAGGAGGATAAAGTTACTACCACCTTAAACACTGATTGTGACTATGTTTTTTGCCCTGTGAGCTCATTGCATATCTGTAGGTGCCTTTGTACTTCAAAAGAGGGGGAGATTATAAAGAGATAATATAATGGTAATAAAACAGCTTCTAATTTTTCATAGCCCATTTCTATTGCGTATACTACAACTGAAATCTTAATCATTTACACAACAACTTATCATACCGCCTTTAATAAGCCTTATCAAGCCAAAAGCTCGTAGCTGACTTGTCAGGCTAATAACTGCTAAGTAACTGGCTGCCCATTACAGCTATGTGAAGCAGTGACATGGGTGGACTAAGCACATTTCAGAACACTCTATTAAACATAATAAACCTGAGCACAAGCCTTACCTTGAGTGCTGAGTCTGTACGGAGGTTTCTTATTAACGATGGAGAGTTCACTCATTTTAGTTACAGCTCAATAAAATAGTAATGACTTTATTGATTAGTGCACGTCATGTACACATAATGACTGTGCTAATTATGATGATATATTCGATTATGATGCTATAACACACTAATAAACATTCTCTGGAAATGAATGCTCACTTCACCTCAGTTACTCCGTAATAAATTAGGACAGAGAGTTCATTATTAGCATTATAAGGCCTTATAAAGCATAACAACAGATACCTACATGACTGTCCAGGTGACTATGTTATATAATTAATCTAATATAGTATAATCTTCTGTAAAATACTTATTTCATGGTAGTTATTGTTTATGTAATAGGGACGAGTAAAGATTTAATCATTGTGCCTAATAAGACATAACAATGGACACCTACAAGATTTTGCAAAAGATTAGGCTGTAAAATAAATATTTTTTAATTTAATATAATCTCCAGAACATGACTAATTTCATGGTGGTTATTGTTTAATAGTTAGGAATGGGCAAAGAAATCATTATTTGCTGTATAGAGCTTAAATCAGATACTCAGATGGTTTTGCAGAAGACTGTGTTGTATTATTAATATATTCTAATCTTATATCTTATAGTTTGCTAGAAAATGCTTATTTCATGCTAGTTATTGCTTAATGATCAGCCAGTTAGCTAGCAGATACATGATAGAGGCATTATAACACCTCCCCTCCTCAAAATGAAGTGTCACCAAACAAAAATGCCATGTGGGTTTGTTAAATGCACTTTACACAGTCAGGACCTTTGTGTTGATTACATGCATGCTCTTCTTTGGCTGTCCTACACAGTCAGGACAAGTTTTGTCCTGAATATGTACAAAAACAATCCCACGCGCACCCCCCATACCCCCCAACACCGCCCCCTTCCACCCCAACCACACACACACACACCCTCCACACCCCCCGCTGCCGTAAATACAGCAATGTGAAAGGCAGGTAATGAAAAGCACTGGCTGGCTAATCCGTGACGGAAGGCGGTTTCACGCTAGTTTAGCTGCCATGCGGGTCCATGTCTCTGCTTGTTCCACTCCCTCACTGACAGCCAGGGACAAGAGAGAGAGAGAGAGAGAGAGAGAGAGAGAGAGAGAGAGAGAGAGAGAGAGAGGGAGGGAGGGAGAGAGGGAGGGAGGGAGAGGAAGAATGGGCCTGATTACATACCAAGGTCTGTGCCGGTCCTCTGTAAGGCTGATAAGAAACGGCAGTGGCTTCGTGTGTCATTAGGCAGCATTGTTGCACATCAGAGCGTTTCGACAGCAGGCAGGGGACAGGAGCAAGACCAGCAGTGATGGAGGGATTAGGATGGAGGTACTGGGAGATGGAGCTGCTCATATCAGCCACTCTGTGTATAGCTGTATGCAATGTAAGTCAATGTAAAGAAAGTTATTTTGGTCCCCGCGTCATAAAGGTTGGCTGGAAAGTGATGAAATGGTATCACTCAGTAACTTTAGATTTGATCAGCTGATACAGTATCTGAAAGTCTGCGCTCACAATCCCCTGATTAGATAGTCATGGACATTCTGTGGGTTGATCTTAAGCATGCTATGACGTAAAGAAAAAAGCAAGACTTCCAGTTTTCTATGAGGAAGAGTGGGTGAGCTGGCGCTCGCATGGTGTAAAGTAGCATGCCAATGCCAGCAGGGTGTCCAGCAAGGTCTCCAATATTTTGCACGTCACAATCACTGATGTTGTTTAGTTTTAAAGGCTAATCAACTATACAACAAATGTGCGTTAGTGTTTTCAGAGACTACACAGTGATTTTACTGTTTGCTGCAGATGTTTTGCTTACTTTAAAACCAGTGGTGCCCAAAAACCAGTGGTGCCCAAAATCCAGGTGTGCCCAAACTGTTGCATACACCTGTTACAATGAGCACTGTCCTTATTGACTGCAGGTGAAATGCACTAAAGGTTTGTCATCCACAGGGCCGTGGACTACATGTGGGTCCTAGGTGGTCCTTAAGCTAGTTTTGAGGGGGGGGCTGTGTTCTATAGAAAGCCCTGTGTCTTGAAAATTGGCCACAAAAAAAACTTGACTTAACATTGAAAAAGAAATGTAAAACATTCTCAGAGTGTTAAAATGTTCACTGTGAATACAAGTCGGCACACCAAGGAAGCTTAGTCAATTTTTTGCTCCCTGCCCTTAGAAACTAACTACTCCCCCCTCTTCTTAATTTGCCACCATGCGGCTTAAAATAAGTTACCACATTCTATGCAGGGCCCTTATACATGCCATTATTTTATGACGTGATATGGTATCTTATGGTATGGTATTGTATTGCATAGTATTGTGTTGTATGGTATTTGTTGTAATTGTGTTGCATGGTACTGTATTGTATGATATAATATGATATGATATATGATATGATATGATATGATATGATAGGATTTTGTATGGTATTGTATAGGGCTGCCCTCTAGAAGTCGCCGAGTCAAATCGTCAGTTGTAGACCCTTCAAGTCGACTGACAACATTGACCTTTTTTTCTGTAAAACAGACTAAAGCTCACACAAATGCACAAGAACTTTAAAAATGTTAAAAGACATTTTAATAATTATTAAAAGGGGAATATTAAATATTTATTCAAGGTCTAGCTGGGCTATGGCGCATGCTTGGTAAAAAATTAAATCCACGTGACAACGTGCGCTAGTGGTTCACTGTTGAAGGAAGCTAAAGCTGTGAAGCTGAGAAACACGGGTGGAGCGATGTCTCAGAAAAAGTCTGGAGGAGCTTCTGAAGAAGAGAATCCAAACAAATTAAGCCCAATACTGCTTTTCATTCATTTAGACATCGAACTCTGCTTCAAACGAATTAGTTGACTTTCGTTTTAGACTTTCTAAATGAGGAGGACATCAGATCTGAAACGTATGCGAATTGATTTACTGATTACCAGATAATGTATACGGAGAAAAAACATGAACGAATAGTCGAATCGTTAGCCAAGATGGGCAAATCCAATTCGACTGGAGAAATTCTGAGTTGGGTACAGCCCTAATATTGTATGATATTGTATTGTACTGTATTGTATTGATTTGTTTGTTTATCATTGAGATTATTGAGACATTATTGAAAATGGGTTTAAACATAGATTATACAGGTGCCATTACTCCTGCACATAACTATGCATAAACAGTAACTATGCATTACTAGGTGCAGAAGTGTGTTCCCTGTAGAGGATGTGAACATCAATCAAACAAAATGTGTCACTTAACCAGAAGCACCCGGCGCTGGCCTCTCAGCACTGAAGGACTTCAAAGGTATTTTTCTGTTATAAATAGCCGCAGTATTGTCTGCTATAAAGTGCTAGTGTTGCTATTCTAACGGTGTATCCGGATGACCTTCATCAAAGGATTTATGGGGTATGGTGACGGAGTTTGCAGGGGTTGAAGATCACAGGGATAAATCACACTGACATTGTTCTAAATACCTTTTTTTATTAATAGTGTTTATAGGCTTCTTTTTGCCCTGGGGTAATTGGGCGCACCCATAGTGACAGCTCTAAAATGGGCTTATCACGGTTTAACAACAGTGCCACTGTCTGAGCGCACTCCTCTTCTCTCTCACTGTCTTTGCCTTTCCTCTTTGGCTTTTTTTTTTTTTTCAAGGACCCTTGCCAAGACTGACTTTGAGTGGTCCACCTTGTGCATGGTCATTGATCATGCTGTACTATGAGAGACGTGTGCGTGTGTGTGCATCTCAGTGGAAGCTTGCAGGCACTGGCAGCCCTTCCAACAGAATAGGTAATGCTGAGGCAGTCTGGGCTCAAAGTGCCAGAGTAGATTTACAATTCAAACAAGGCCGAGGTGTCTGGGGTGTGAGCTTGGAAGTACTTACTGGCTGTGTTTTTGCGGGGGGATTTCGACAGGCTGCGGTCGCTGCCACTGCATATCTCAGGAATAAAATCTCGTGCTGACTGACAAAAATTTCCTCCACCTGGCCACTACATTTCAGCTGCTTTGCACAATTGTCCATCAAACTTGAAGGCATGTGGATTGACATCTGATTGTTTTATTACACTCATATTGCCTAAAACAAATTGATTATCTGTTTACAGCGTGGAGATTCATGTTGGGTGTTCTTTTTTTTTGGGATTTGCTATATTTAAACTATTTTCGGCATTGTATATTAAAATCAATCAATCAACATTTATTTTTATAGCACTTTTTACAACAGATGTCGTCACAAAGCAGCTTTACAAAGAATCTTTACAAAGAATCTGGTGTTCGAGCCCCCAATGAGCAAGCCGAGGGTGACAGTGGCAAGGAAAAACTCCCTTAGTTAGGAAGGAAGAAACCTCAAGGGGGAACCCATCCTCCTCGGGTCAACACCAGATACAAGACAGCACTAGAAAGCAGAGTATAGTGTCTGATTAGTCTGTAATTATGTTGGTGGTTCATAAGATGGGTCAGCAGGAGCAGGCCAAGCTTCCACAGTGCAGGACAGCCAGGAGCTCCGTGGAGGTAAAAGGCTCCCAGTGGCTCCCAGACAGAGCAGATGTAGCAACAGCATCAGGCCACACAGGACGGGCAGCAGTTCAGCTCAGACAAAGAGAACAGACAGACTGTTAGCTCTGACAGAAGACCTGAACACACTATATGGTGTAGACAGAGTGCAGCAGTGACTCCGGCAGGCCTGGCTATTACAGCATAACTAAAAAGGGAGAGCCAGAAGGTCACACAGACATGAGGGCTCCCTGAGAAGTCAGCGCCCCTCTGCTCCACCCTCAACAAACCTGAGTGAACACGAAGAGCAGCGGGACGACAGCACCAACATTCCCAGTTTACCAAACACTCTCTGTCAGTGGACCCCTAGACCCAAAGCTGGGGGGCCTTGTATGAAAAGGCTCTGCTCCCTGATGTAACTTTGTTAATTCAAGGCACTAATAGAGAGCCCGCACTTTGAGACCTAAGGTCACGTGATGGCTTATAGTACGAGATAAGTTCAGTAAGGTAGGTAGGAGCGAGGCCATGAATACATAAAGACACTATTAGATTGGGACCAAGGTTATCATGAATTAAAACTATTAATTAAATTAAAACTATGAATTAAAACTAAAACCAGCAGTAAAACATTTTCTCCAAAGCTGTTATTAAAATACACATGGATTTCATGAAAAAAATGTGTACATGAAAAAAAAAACAAAAAAAAAACATATGGTCGCACTGTAAATGAAATACTTCTAATAACTACATAGTAACACAGTAATAACACATCCACTTAAAGTTACAGGAAGGTATTTGTCCAGTCACTGTACAGGAAATAACCAACTTCCCAATAAGGTCCATATTTATCAATCTTCTCCCAGAAAACCTCATATTAGCTCAGAGTTTGAAATGCTTTGATGAACACGAGCCATTGCTCTGTCTGTAGATAAACATTTGGTGTAATGATATGAGATGTGATGATATATATATATATTTATATCAGTTCGCACTTTTACATATGTGTAATTCTATATTAGAAATATGATGGTTCACATATTACAATAAACTTGTGTATGTTTTTGATTTGCATTATGCGTTCACATAAGCTGTACTGTTTACCCAATTGTTATCGTGAGCAGTAGTTACAATGTTGCTGTACTGTGATGTGTTGTTAATGTGTAATTACATTGTTATTAGCGATATCTAAAGTAAAGCCGGACCAGCAATATCAATGAGCACATTTATTTACGATGTTTGTGCTCTATATGCACTGAATTCATTAAATGTGCATTTTAAATGTGAATGCACCTTTCAAAGACTTTTGACTTTGTTTATAATTTACTTATAATTGCTTATAATATGAGCAAAAATATAAAAACATACATCTACAAACAAATTATGCAGATGGACTACAGTCTGTAATTGTAGAACTTCAAAGTGTTCCTGTTTGGTAAGTAGAGCGGATAAAATGGACAGTAAGTATAGATGCAAGGTAGGGGTATACCTAATAAAGGGGCAGTGAGTGTATTTATAAGTATTGAAATGTAATTTTGTAGAAATAGTTCAAAATCACTTTAAAATATCATTTAATATATATATTTAATATATATTTTATCATTTAATATAGGATATTGTCATATCCTGATTTATCTTCTGTGATATGCTGGTATATATAGAAGTTCATATAAAGTCATTTATCCAGACCATACAATGTTTTGATAACACATTTCCCTGCAGTTATGAAGTTATCATATTGAAAGTAGATGTTTCCTTACTGATGGCTTTGTACTGTTGTTCTAAGCTGGTTGTAAGTAGAACTTGTGAACTCTTCATATGTGAGCTATACGTGGCATCCGTGCACTTCCTACATGATCATCTACATAAATTCGGGCAGCTCAGGTTCCTGACATATGAAGAGCTGATGGGAGGTGTAAGTGGAGTACAGTATCGATGCTAGCTCTGCACTTCTGCCACTCTGGCCCTGCCCGGTTTCCCGCTCTCCTCAGGGCTAAGGCTCTATGAGGCCCTGGATCAGCAGGCGGGTGGAGAAGGGACATCACTCATCCTAATGTGCTGTCACTTCTGTTTTTAGAACCAAAAGTCTTTTTCTCCTCCAGGCCCAAATTAACTGACCCAAAAATGTAGCAACAAGCGTCTGAAAAGCCACAGGGTCCAGACGGAGAAGGAGAGAGGAGTCTTTTGCGCTTTTCCCAGCTCTTTCTGTGGGTTATTTATCAAGAGGTGAGAAATTAGTCATTTGATATTTCATAACAGAAGCTGTGTCTGTATTTATTGACACTATTAAAGATGGTTTTAGTCACACACGTTTTATAAAAGTGAATATACAACAGTATTATATAACACATACAAGGTCAGAAATAGGACAAATAATGATAATTCAAATGTACAGTGATGCAATAGCGACATGACCTCGTGAAAATGACCTGCTATTTAGTGTATGGCATTGTACACTGAGCATAAGAGCTTGAGCTACTAAACAAATGTGTATATGCTTGTGCAGTGATATGTATGCCTATGTATCTGAGATAATCCATTTAGGAACGAGTGAGTGAAGAACTTTCCAACTGTTGATGGGGACTTATTAAGATGGTTCTTTAAGGGTTCTTTAGTGAAGACATTGGTTCTAAATAGAATATATAGCTTGTAGATAAAACCACTAACACATCTGCATGCTCAAATAATTTTTTGCATAGTGAAAGGGTTCCACAGACTGAGTTAGTTGTGTTGTAATTAGAACCGTTTTCGAAAATGGTTCTTTACAGCACCAAAAAGGGTTCTGCTATTGCTATAATATTTAATTTTTAATGTCCAAGTAAAAAAGATGGTTCTATGAGGATTAGTGGTTCTATAAAGAGAACCGCTTTTAGGTGAATATTAAACGTTCTAACATGTGTTGTCTTAAATACATAGACATACACATCACTACAAGAACACATGCTCCTATGCTTGGTAGCCCAAGGTTTTTAAAATAAAGACAATGGTTCTATATAACCAATAACGCTTAAATGGTTCTCTGGCAGGTGAAATTGTTGTTCAGAATAATAGAGCATATCGTCGCTGTCCAAAGAAAAACAGGTATCTCCAAAATGGGAACTTTACAGGAGAGGCCAAAAACCTTCTTTGATTTGAATGGGAGTCAATGGAACCAGACGTCTTTTCAAACAGTTTTGGGCCAGTTCTGTTGGTCTATTCTTCATGAAATTTCCACACAGTGTAAATAGCAGCATGTGATCAAATAAGGCATAAAAGTAAAAATCAACAAAAATGGAGATACATGTTTTTCTTTGGACAGCGAAGAAATGTTGTAGATGGTTCCATATAGAATCTTTTTGAAAATGGTTCCATATAGCACCAAAAGGGGTTCTGCTATTGCTATAACGCTAACCGTTAATGTGCTTTTTAAAAGACGGTTCTTTGAGTGTTAGTGGTTCTGTGTAAAACCACTGCACCCCTAAACAACCATCCTTTTAAGTGCATATTAAACGTTATGTTAGTCACTCACATGTTCTTACATACTTGGGTGTGGGATTAGATGACTCTAATAAAGAAAATAAAGATAATAAAATAGCACCACAGCAATAAAGTTACATAAAACATGACGCATCCGTTTTTATCTGTACCCATAATTAATAAATAAATAAAATATACATCAACACAATTACTGCAGACAGAAGACTGAACAAGTCTGAGAAACAAAACTGTCATGTAGACCAGCCATAAAAGTTATGCACTGAGACCTCTCGATATACACGAGTGTAATGGATTAGAAAGCTAGGCAGACAGCGCTGTATAAGGTAAGAGGGCTCAGGCCTAGCTACAGCACAAACCTATTCCACAGATGGACCCAGCCTGGCTGATCAAAAGTAAACAAACTCTGAACAGCCCAGCTAAAGGGACCGTGCACACATTCCCTCACCTGTCTGTGTTGCAGTTTAGCTTACTACAGCAGGACATGCTGATTATTAAACACACAGCCAGATATGCCAAAAAATACTCTTACAGGCCTTTCGTCAAATACATAGACATACATATCACTGCAATAACACATGATCCTGTGCTTTGTCGCTCAAGGGTTTGTTAGTAAAGACAATGGTTCTATAACACAACCACTAATTCTCAAAGAACTATTCGCATAATTAGATGGTTCTTCACACGGTCAAATGGTTCTTCAGATTAATGGAGTATGTGCTCTATGTGGTTCTTTTTAAAATGGTTCTGTATAGGAACCGAAAAGCGTTCTGATATCGTTAATAAGGTTAAGTTTGAGTACAATTATAAAGGAGTGACGATTATGATGGAGAAGTTGATTCACTGGCTTCCACATGAATAAAAAAAAAATATTTGCATCAACACAATTCATGCCAAAAGTAAGTCAATATAAGTGTAAAATCAATGACAGTTACTGTGTTAATTGTGTAACTGACCTTGTATAATATATTTAATTCTTGTGGAACCAAAGTACACATCTAAACCAAGGAAACTGCTTATGATGCTGGCCATACCATGGAAAGTCCTGCCATTCTATGCAAAGGCCAGTTGTCTTGTAGCTACTTTGCCCTTGCCGGAACAGCTGACTTTGTTGTGAACATGTGTGTATATGCAGAGCCCAGAACAACCCAAAAAGTGCACAGTCAAATGCTACAATTTTAGTGAACAGGCTCCCCTACAAGGACTTTGGTAGCATCTTGTTACATTGACTGAGTACTTTATAGATTTGTCATTTCCAGAGTATTTTAACATGATAACACTTTCACTGCTAGGACTTGTACTCTTCAAGAAACACAAAACAGGCAGGGAAACCATCACAGATCTATCTCACCCTGGACATAACATATTCCAACTCCTGCCCCCGGCAGGCACTGCAATAGCCTGTACACCAACACCACCAGACACAGAAACAGCTTCTTTCCTCAGCCCATCACCATTCATAAACAGCTGACCAGACACATCATCTGCTGGACAACAGTCACTCCTGTTCCTCCATAATGTTCACTGGTTTCACTCACATGGCAGATTATACACTACAGTTTCTTCTCCATACATAAATGCTAATGCTGTTACACTACCTCAACACTACTGCCTCTACACTACAGTGGTTGGTGTTGCTCAGGACCCGCCAAGGAACCACCACCACATGTAGGAGACTGGGGTTTGAATCCCGGTCTGGGTGACTATGCTGTGCTACACCAACAAGAGTCCTTGGGCAAGACTCCTAACACTACATCGTCCTACCTGTAATATGATTAAGCTTGTAAGTCTCATAGAATCAGAGCATCAGCCAAATGATGTAAATGTACTACCTGTACACTGATGCCTCGGGTTTTTTAAAAAACTTTGTATTACTTGTCCATACAGTGAGGAAAATAAGTATTTGAACACCCTGCGACTTTGCAAGTTCTCCCACTTAGAAATCATAGAGGGTTCTGAAATCTTCATCTTAGGTGCATGTCCACTGTGAGAGACATAGTCTATAAAAAAATCTGGAAATCACAATGTATGATTTTTTAATAATTTATTTGTGTGTTACTGCTGCAAATAAGTATTTGAACACCTGCCAATCAGCAAAAATTCTGGCCCTCAAAGACCTGTTAGTCCACCTCTAAAAACTCCACCTCCACTCCACTTATTATTCTAAATTAGAAGCACCTGTCTCAGGTCGTTAGCTGCATAAAGACACCTGTCCACCTCACACAATCAGTAAGACTCCAACTACTAACATGGCTAAGATCAAAGAGCTGTCCAAAGACACCAGAGACAAAACTGTTGACCTCCACAAGGCTGGAAAGGGCTACGGGGCAATTACCAAGCAGCTTGGTGAAAAATGATCAACTGTTGGAGCAATTATTAGAAAATGGAAGAAGCTAAACATGACTGTCAATCTCCCTCGGACTGGGGCTCCACGCAAGATCTCACCTCGTGGCGTATCAATGATCCTAAGAAAGGTGAGGAATCAGCCCAGAACTACACAGGAGGAGCTGGTCAATGACCTGAAGAGAGCTGTATATAGTTTGTTTATTGCTTGTATATTGTGTTTACTGTGTAGATTATATACTGTACAGTGTCATACAGTGCATAGTATTTACTGTGTATAGGTGGAGTCATTGTGTATATTGTGTAATGTCAGTTAGCCATGTGTATATTGGTAGAGTATTAGAGAGACTGGACCCGAAACCAAAAATCTTGTGTGTGTCAAACAACTGATTCTGATACTAATTCTGCTAAATAAGTAAAGTGTTACTTATTTACATTGTAAACATTTATACATCCTTCATTTGTGACTGACTATATCCTCTGAGGTTTATCATTTACGCTAAGAGAGGAACAGGGTCTAGCAGAGCTAAGCTGACAGATGCTGAAAGGTTCCTAAACTGAATGATGCTGAATGTCGCGTTCCAGTGCAGCTCCATAGGGATCTCTATAGGCTTCTGACCTTCTATAATAGGTTGCTTACTTTGAAAAGACACTCAAACTTTTACCTGAGTCATTATTTCATTAGAGGTGACACGGTGGCCCTGTCATCTCACAGCAAGAAGGACCTGGGACCTGCATCCTACGGGCTCTTTTCCATGGGGAGTTTGCATGTTCTCCTTGTGCCTTTGTGGGGTTCTTCCAACAGTCCAAAGACATGCAGTCAGGTGAACTGGAGATGCTAAATTGCCCACTAGAAGTGACTGTGTGACTGGGTCTGGCCTGTGATGGACTGGCACCCTGTGCAGGGTGTTTCCTGCCTCCTACCCAATGAGCACTGGGATAGCATCCATCACCTCCTGCGGCTCAGAATAATAAACAGCTTAGAGACGAATGAAGGAAATAATTATTTCCTTATTGTAACAATACAACATTACTCGGGTATGGGTTTAGATGACTCTACCTCCTCCATGATAGCGAGAGGCAGGGCTGTGGCTAAAACCTTTAGAATGGGTTGGCCAGGTTAGACCAGGTTGGAGATTTTATAGTGCTGGCACAGGGCTACAAAAGTAAGATAATAAAATAGCACCACAGCAATAAAGTTACATAAAACGTGACGCATCTGTTTTTATTCGTACTCATAATTTCCTCATAAATAAAATATCACAAACAGATTCCATAGACGCACCCAGCCTGGCAGATCAACAGTAAACGAACACTGAACAGCCCAGCTAAAGGGACCGTACACGCATTTCCTCACTTCTTTGTGTTGCAGTTTAGCTTACTACAGCAGGACACGCTAATTATTTAATGCACAACAAGGTATGCTAATTATTAAATGCACAGCAGGACATGCCAATTATTAAATGCAGCATCATCAGACTATATAACTGAGTAGTAACTGCTGATAGCAGATTTTCAGGGCACGTAGGACTGTTTAGTTCTGGTGACTGCTTGATGGTTATGAAATAGTCTCAGTAGTTATAAAAAATTAACATGGTGTTTATAAGTATGTATTTGTATATGTGTATGTCTGTGTGTATAATAACTATATTTATTTATTTATTTATTTATTTATGTCAACGGCCTTTAAAGTACTTCAAACTGCCAACACTATAAAAGGTGCGCTATAAATAAACACTATTATTGTTATTATTGTTATTCATTTTAAAAGGGGCCAGTGCATTCCCTATAAACCGATTGGCCACCGCGGATGCCGCCCCACAGTTGCTGCCACGTCTTTGGTTTCCACCTTGCTGTGGGTTGTTTGTGGCTTTAAGAGAAGAACTGTTTTGCTATGAACAGAACAACTCTCCGACCTTTCTCCATGACCCCCCTCTACCCAACAGAGACGCAATAACTTTACCACCCTGCTAAGCCCCCTGCCACCACTTTGCCACCCGTGGTAAAACTGACTATATCCGCCACCAGAGTGTAACTTAAAGTACTATGAATGGAATATGGAAATACAGGTCGATATTAATGAATTCATATGTGACCCAAGTACTGAGTTAATGTAAGTAGTTAGTCTCTTTAGGTTCTGCTTTAGGTCTATGTGTGTGTGCATGGTTTTGTATGGATGCCCAGGCTCCTCGGATTAAAGCACTTTAGGCAGCTGCTGTAAGTAATAGAGTGGAGTTAGTTGTCAGGGTGAATTTGTATCTGTCTCCTTTACAGAGGCTCTCCATTCCAATCAGCAAGTGTCAACCCAACCCGCGCTGTTATTAATGACACGCATACACTAATGGCAGTGGAACTTTCCTGCATGCTACTCTGGACCAGAAGCACATTCTTGAACTTTAACCTTAGAAGTGCTTTCGGATGTCAGGGACACTGTGCACTTCCCTAAGACTGGACTGGGGTGAAGCATGCTGCAGAAGACTGATTACCAAACGGTCCTTAGTTAAACATACATCTCTATAACAACAAACTTTGTGTGTAGTGATTTGCGTTACAGGGCACGACCATTCACTGCATTCATTAGTTACCTACTGCTTATTTATTCAATTACTGCTTCATTTTATATACCAAAGGCCATAATCATATATTTAATTTATTTAATATTTGCAGATTTCCCAAGCTGTCTTAGTTACTACGCCTTTAGGACTGATATAAGTCAATTAACTCATTTCTGTGCAACTTTTCTGCATTGTGAGCAAAATACGTAGAGCTATAGTGGTATTAGCCGGAGTGGGCCATTATGGACTGGAGGTTAGGGAACTAACAGAAAGTGCCCTTGAGCAAGGCATCTTACCCGCAACTGCTACCCGGGTCCAGTGGATAGGGCTGCCCACCACTCCGGGCAGTGTGCTCACTGCCCCCTAGTGTGCTGCCCAGTACTCTAGGCAAGTGTGTTCACTGCCAAACCTCCCTGCCAACCCCCCCACCCCCCCCCACCCCCCCCCCCCCCCCCCCCCCCCCCCCCCCCCCCCCCCCCCCCCCCCCCCCCCCCCCCCCCCCCCCCACCCCCCCCCCCCCCCCCCACCCCCCACCCCCCCCCCCCCCCCCCCACACCAACCCCCCCCCCCATCCCTGGTGAAACTGACTAGATCTGCCACTGGAGTGGAACTAGTAGTACTCTGATTTGAAAATACAGGACAATGTAAATCAATCAGTATATTACTCAGTATAGCACTGAGTACATGTAAGTAGATACTAGTCTCTGCTGTTTGGTTTATATGTGCTTTAGGCAGGTACTGTAATATATTATAATAAGTGCAAGTAATGGCAAGTGCTGCTGACCCTTCTGGGCACTTGAGCTTACTGCCCCTAGTGCGTGAATGTGGGTGGTTTATTTCTCAGATGGGTTAAATGTGGTAGACAAATTTCTCTGTGTGTAAACACAAATAGCAAACGGTTCCAATCCTAATTCTACGTTTATGGCATTTGGCAGATCATGTTAGGAGTCTTGTCCTAGGACTCTTATTGGAATAGTGTAGGGTGGAAGCCAGGTGGGGAATTAAACCCTAGTCTACAGCATGGAGGGCAGAGGTGTAACCCACTACACTTTACCAACCACGTAGTTTTAATTCTAATTCTAATGTGATGGAATCAATTCATTCAAAACAGGCTGTTTTTTTTGTTTTGTGAAGCCAGCTACCATAGATAGATCCAGGAATATTGTGTTTACTGGGGAGTTAATGGCATATTTAGAAATATTGTCTATATACACTATGTTGAAGTATTGTTTTTTTTTTTGTTGTTGAGTGAACTGTAGTTTTCCATGATATGGTCAATGTTTTATCACTCACAAGTATATTGCAAAATAACCACACTGTGGACAGGACACTGAAATAAAATTGGAACAAAATCAAAAGTCTTGAAATATGGATAAATAAGGTTAAAATTAATTTTGGATTTAATAATTATTAAATAAGAATTTCTATAAAATGACATATAAAATCACATCAGTGAGCCTAGTGAAAATGCAGAAAGTTTCTATTTTTTTGTTTTCATTTTTTGCTCTGTTCCATGTTTTTCCACTATAACAAATTGTCTTTTAAACAATAAAAGCGCAACAGAGTGAAAAAAAATGGAAATGGAAAAAAGGCACATTTTACTCCGGCCCAGTCCAAATCACTTTAAATAAAAGGGTTTCATGCAAGAAGTAAAACCACACAGTAACAAAAACAAGCATGCAGTTTAAGGGGAAAACAGTAGAAGATGTAATACACATATGAGTTGGTAATAAGGAGGATAATGAGATCCAGTCCCTTTCCACTGCTTTCCCCCTAGAACATTTAGCAGACGAGCATGTGATGGTGTACTGGCTGCTTAGCACGTAGCTTCAGCATTTACAGTAACAGTGATCTGATATGGAGAAATCTCAGAAGCAGAGCAAACTTACAGCAGGGAGAACATCCGAGTACATCTAGCAGATAAATATCAGCTTCCACTTAGAGCGAGACACTAACATAAACACTGGAAGGGTTGACACGATAATAGCCATGACAGAAAAAGTAACTTAGCATTTGTATGTGTGTGAAGGAAAAATTTGTGATTGTATATACACACACACACACACACACACACACACACACACACACACACACATATATATATATATATATATATATATATATATATATATATATATATATATATATATATATATGAGAGAGAGAGAAAGAGAGAGAGAGAGAGAGAGATTGACAGAGAGAGAATAGCTGGGAGTTCATAAATGCATCTGTACATTTGTATGGATAAGTGTGAGAGTATCTAAATAGCTGTGTGTTTGAGGGCTGGGGTGTACGGTGGCGCCACAGCTGTAGTGAACTGTAAATCAGTCAGCAGTGTAACATTAGAGACGGACGCTGATACTCTTCAGCCAGTCACTCAGAACAGCTTTACACCAACACCTGTCACCATTCAGCAACCACCTTTCACTCCAATCCACCTTTCATTCCAATCCACCTTTCACTCCAACCAACCTTTCACTCTAATCCACCTTTCACTCCAATCCACCTTTCACTCCAACTCACCTTTCACTCCAACCCACCTTTCACTCCAACCCACCTTTCACTCTAATCCACCTTTCACTCCAATCCACCTTTCACTCCAATCCACCTTTCATTCCAATCCACCTTTCACTCCAACTCAAAATTACTAATCCAACCAACATCACTACAAAATAGCTTTTAACTACAATTTACCTTTTACTTCAATCCACATTTAGATTAAAACCAGTTTTCTACAGTCTGCCTTTCACTACAAGCCACCTTTCACTCCAATCCACACTTCACTCCAACCCACCTTTCACTCCAATCCACACTTCACTCCAACCCACGTTTCACTCCAATCCACCTTTCACTCCAATCCACCTTTCACTCCAACCCACCTTTCACTCCAATCCACCTTTCACTCCAATCCACCTTTCACTCCAACCCACCTTTCACTCCAACCCACCTTTCACTCCAATCCACCTTTCACTCCAATCCACCTTTCACTACAATCCACACTTCACTACAATCCACACTTCACTACAATCCACACTTCACTACAATCCACCTTTCACTACAACCCACCTTTCACTACAATCCACCTTTCACTACAACCCACCTTTCACTACAATCCAAACTTCACTACAACCCACCTTTCACTACAATCCACCTTTCACTACAACCCACCTTTCACTACAATCCAAACTTCACTACAATCCACCTTTCACTACAATCCACCTTTCACTACAATCCACCTTTCACTACAATCCACCTTTCACTACAATCCACCTTTCACTACAATCCACCTTTCACTACAATCCAAACTTCACTACAATCCACCTTTCACTACAATCCACACTTCACTACAATCCACCTTTCACTACAATCCACACTTCACTACAATCCACCTTTCACTACAATCCACCTTTCACTACAATCCACACTTCACTACAATCCACCTTTCACTACAACCCATCTTTCACTACAATCCACCTTTCACTACAACCCACCTTTCACTACAATCCAAACTTCACTACAATCCACCTTTCACTACAATCCACACTTCGCTACAATCCACCTTTCACTACAATCCACCTTTCACTACAATCCACCTTTCACTACAATCCACACTTCACTACAATCCACCTTTCACTACAATCCACCTTTCACTACAATCCACCTTTCACTACAATCCACCTTTCACTACAATCCACCTTTCACTACAATCCACCTTTCACTACAATCCACACTTCACTACAATCCACCTTTCACTACAATCCACACTTCACTACAATCCACCTTTCACTACAATCCACCTTTCACTACAATCCACCTTTCACTACAATCCACCTTTCACTACAATCCACCTTTCACTGCAATCCACCTTTCACTACACTCCCCCAAACATTACTTCAAAACAGTAGGATCTAACTGTTCACCATGTGGTCATGTACGTACGTCTTGCTCGTCTTCCTGCCAAAACACAGCTCTCTTTGTACTGTTTGTGTTTTGGTGGTGACAGCAACATGTGGAAAGAAAGCACTGTTAGCATCCAGGGAAAAAAAATCAGTTTCAACTATCTTAATAGAGCAGTTCATATATAAAATCTACTCATATATAACCAACATGCTGCTTACATTTCTCACTCAACATTGAGGTATTTTTATTGCAGTCTGTATTAATAATGCTCTATGATGGGTTTTGTCGTGGTTGTTTTTTCCAGAAATCACTGCAGTGTCTCGTGCTTGACATACTGCTTAAGGTTTTGACCCTGTTTGCTTGTCAGATTAATTCACACTGAAGAAAAGAGGGAGCTAAAGCGAGAAAAGATTGTCTTCAGGATTGGACTGCTCTGCCATACCAAGAGATAAAAAACGAGCTTTGTCTGCATACGGAGAAAGATAATTGTCTGTTGTCCCTTCCCTCCCTCCCTCTGTTCCTTTGCCCACTTTTCTTTCTTCTCATAAGGAATCTATGCTATTCTTACTGAGAACCCATCAGGCTGGATCTTCATACGCTTGCACGGAAAATCAATGCTGGTACTTTATCTCGGCTCTGCTGAAGCATGCTAAAACAACAGCACATGAAAAGAGGAAAAACAGAAAAACACACAGAGAGAAGAATGTGTTTGCTCCTGCGGGGGGCCCGCAGAGCGCCCGTATCGTCTTCGCCAGTGAAGCTTAAATGAGACTGAAGACTGAAGACATTCCTGTGGTTATGGAGGTCGATTGGCGTCGTTAGATAAGAGAATGTTTACATCACGGAAATGACTACTTAACATGAACCGCAGTGTTCATTCATTACAGCAAATCTCAGCCCTCATGTCTGTTGATTCATGTATTGCCTGTCATGAATTATGAATATTTGTCCATCAGGAATCTTTCTCAAATGCTTTGAAATGCATTAACCCTCCTAGGGTCCCCAAAGGCGTTTAAGACTGGAAATGCATCTTGTGAAATTTTGTTGTGTAATTATTTCTGGTTCCCTGAAACAAGCTGGGCAATTTAGCCAGAAGTACAAAGCTAAATTTTTAATTGACACCACGTTTGTGTCCATAAATAGAAGATATTCTGGTGACGTTTTACTGAAAGGCAGCGTAAGGTATCTAGACATTTTACTGCCCTTATAGACAGCATGGGGCACAGCCCAAACCTTGAAAAACAGACCCCAGACCACTATCCCTTCTCCACCAGACTTTACTGTATGCACTATGCATTCGGGTAAGTAGTGTTCTCCTGGACCACTATCTCTCCTCCACCAAGCCTTACTGTTTCCACTATGCATTTGGGTAAATAGTGTTCTTCCACAATCCACCAATCCACCAAACTTCACCACCTCAAACAACATATTTAATCTGCTCTAGAGTCTCACAATGGCATGTTTTAAACAAATGTAGCCGCTCCTTGACGTTGCATGTAGTGACTAGCTAGGTTTGTGTGCAATTACTTGGACATGGAAATCCATTTTATGGATTGTATTGTTCTTGTGCTGAATGGTCTAATACCTTGTAACTGAGTTGTCGTTGCTATAGATACAGACTATTTTATAATAATATCACTTACAGTTGACTAGGGCAGACTATAACTGTGCAACAGAACACTTGACTGCTGGCAAATATTTACTGACTTCCTTTGCATCCTATGACAGTGCCACACATAATGCCCCGTTCTACTGCCAGTGCTTGTCTATGGAGATTGCATGGCTATGTACTTGATTGTATGCACCTGTTAACAATGGATATAACTGAAATATCAAAACTCACTAATAAGGAGGGGTGTCCTCATACTTTAGACCATATGATGTAGATGTCATGTAAACAATGGCTGTTACCAATAAAAAGTTGGACAAACCTTTTCATTGTTGTTTTTTAATATAGAAAATAAAGTGAAATTACAAATTCACCGTCATGCAAAAGTCTTATATCTACCAAAGGTCATATTTCCTTGTATGTTTGATTGTTCATTTTTCGTTTTCTTGTAATTTTACCAGAGATAACCTAAAAACACAAAGATTCGTTCTGAAACTGACAGTATATTTACTATTTAACCAATATCTGTTGGGTAATTATATAAGTGCATTAATAATTATGTTATGTAAATGTATTGTATATCATTAAAGCTCTCAAATAATTATGCTGTGATGGATAGAATCAGAAAAGCATAAGCCGGGTGAGAAATAATCTTGTTTTCAGGTAAGCGCAATCTGTAATTGATAGCGTTTGTCTCGATGGCTGTGCATCTGCCCTCACGGCCCGTGTGTGGGCAGTGTTAGGAATGCCAGCTGATTGGCAGCCAGACAACAGTCAAGCTATTTTAGAAGCCGTGTTCTACCAGCACAACAGCAGTTCCCATGTGATGAGTGAAATCAGCAACAGGGTTGAAGATGGTTATCTGGTGCTCGTTATAATGGCTGCCCTGCATCACATATCTCTCCAGCAGAGGTTTCGAAAAGGTTCACTTGAAATCAAAACTCCTGCCAGTCAAGCGGGAATCTGCTTTCCGGCTCGGCAGCAATGTGAGTCACTGTTTTTCTCTGTTGTCATGTGGTTTGTTTGGAATGGCATCTCTTTCCGTCTCTCACTTTTACACAGACGCTGAATCTTGCCAGTTCCGCTGTTATCCAGGCATGAGTGCTAATGCATGACGGCTGACACTTGCTCTATTTAATCCATGCATATCGCTAGATTTCCCTTCACGCAAGAGTTCATATGTGCACTAAATACCCAGCAACTGCAATCTTGTTTGTTGGGGTCCAATCACCAACATTGTTTGGACCTTAGCATTATTTATTTTACATTCTTTCATTTAGAAAAGCAAATATTGCACAGGCTATAGAACAATAAGACATCCAAACCTGCAGACGTGTAGCGTAATTATTTTAAATAGCAAGTGAAGTAAAAATGTTCATTTACATTACGCTCTTATCCAGAGCGACTTACAAGGATAATCATATTACAGGTAGGCCAGTGTAGTGTTAGGAGTCTTGCCCCACGGACTCTTATTGGTGTAGCACAGCAGAGTCACTCAGCCTGGGATTTGAACCTACACCAACCACCGTGTCTATGTCCAACAAATCATTGAATTTCTGAACACAGGTCATATGGGACATATAGGGGCATGACACACCAGAAACAGTAGAGACAGAGATGCAAGTGTTTATGTCTAAATGTACAACATGTATGATTTTTTGTTTAATTCATTCCAAAATGAACAATCAACAGAACGTGAAGAAATTACCATTCTGATTTTATATCAAAGTCATCTATGTATTATTCTGCACTGAAGATATGAAGTTAGCATGCTAAACAGCTAATTCAGGACCACCCTATCTTGTAATACCACTACAATACAATGAGCCTGCTATTAGTCCATCAGGAAGTGGCACTGGTCCTCTTGTCAATCATATTGAAGGTGCTGCTCCTGGTTAGCTCATTTCAGGACAGGTAGTCAATTTAAGGCACTGTAAACACAACTATACCAAAAACCCCTGGTAAGTGACCACCATCGCCGCCCACTCCTGTCAAGATATCCAATTCGGAAGCAAACAAAAGAAGTGATATAAATAGAAGCACAAAAAAAAGTAAACATTGGCGCTGGTTCCACTGCTAATTACGTGATAAAGTTTAATCCTGAACTTGCCACGTCTTTTGTATACTGATAATTAACCAGCTGTAAGCAGCTAAGAAGGAGGGACTATGCTTTTCCTTGTTTCTTATGATAAGAGTAGACACCACAGTAAACACCGGTGATGTGTGGCCCCCTAGTGTTTGGAGCATGATCACACTGTTTTTAAGCTAGAGCTGGAATAAGAAAGTCTAATGTGGGAAAGTTAGGCCAAGCCATCATATCAGTAGTGTTCCAATAAACAAAAACAATACTTGTTTAACACTACACTGAAATGTATGGCTGGAACATGATCTTGCTTTTATGACTAAAATGTAAATACCCCACGAAATGGCTTCATTATTCCATGCCAAGGGTATTCAACTAAAACTTGCAAGGGCCCTGTTACACCAGATTCCTTGTTTACAAAGGTCCGGAGAAATCTGAATAGCGCCAATGCTTTTCTGGCTCCAGCCTCTTTGTCTTCAGTACTAGTGCGCTCTTGGTTGGTTGTTTCAACCGACAGTTTTATATGGCAATTGTTGAAGATCTGTATCAGCAAGGCACGGCTCAGCATTGCCCCAGTGTAGAGCTTAGGGCTTCTTCAAGGTTCATTGCTCACCTCTGGTGCAGGACTAACCGACTGGGGTTCTTCTCAGTAACTCCAACCAGTTTTACGTCACCACAATGCTTGAAATCCTGCCGATAAAGCACCGCTTAACTCTCTGTGCATTCCAGCTCTGTCTTTTGAACAACAGTCAACATGACGTTTGCAATAGGAAGTGTTAATAACTTCCTCAACCAAGTTTCCATGGAAGAAAAAACCAAGTTTCCATGGACAGTAAAAAATGCCATGGTTTTACATGCTGGCAACAGGCTTCCAAATCCCTGCATAAACTGTGATGTTTGTGTGTTCAGCTGGAAAAACCCTTAACACTACATTTGCTTTTAACATGCTTACACTATTTCCTTGATAAAAGTGATTGCAGTATACTGTCATTCTGATGTCCTGTGTTCACGATGCCCTTTCCCACCATGAGGCCTGCTTTGCCACTCTAAGTGAGCAAAACTACCAGACTTTATGTCAATGGTCTGGCTTGCAAGACTAGCTTGATGCATCAGGCCCCCGTGTACTTTTCCAGCCCATTTGGAATCTATAACATTATTTGGAAAGTGCATTTCACCAGCTGAGCCACGAAGTGGATCATTTTATGCACCGCAGAAGATAAATGTACTCTGTAGAACATTTGCAGTTGCTCCAGGGAACTGTTTTAGGGAGCATGCAAAAACCCCCAGAAATGATTAAGCAGTAGATACTATTTCTCACCCTGTTCCAAACATAGCAAACCATTCATACGAGGAGGAAATGCCCAGCTTTCACACTACGACATTCAAGGTATAGAGGGAGGCCACTTGGCTACTCTCTTATGCTACAAGCTAATTCATCATCATCTGTACCAGTTAATTTAGTGGAATATACATCTAACTAGGCAGAAAGAAAACGACACCATTATCGCATTATATCACAAGTGCCAGTGTTCACACCCAGCATGAGAACAGACCCTAAATAAACAGTCGCCCCTCCAAACGTTAGAGGCCAATGACCTGCGTATGTGTTTGAATGTGTGCACATTGTAATACCCTTTCAGTGAACTCACAAAAGAGGTGAGCACAGATACATGACATAATGACTCAAGCAAGGCTTACACTTAGAGCAGCAGTACAAAAGTATCAAGTACTACAAAAGTGTGGTTGGTGTAGCTTAGTGAATAACACTGCTACCTGCCAGGGAGCCACAACCACCACATGTGGGAGACTGGGGTTCAAATCCCGGTCTGGGTGACTGTGCCAATAAGAGTCCTTGGGCAAGACTCCCAATGCTACATGGCCTGCATGTAATATGATTACCCTTGTAAGTCGCTCTGGATAAGAGCGTCAGCTAAAAGCCATACATGATCTGAAAGTCCAGACCTCATGAAATGGAAGAACAATACAAGTACATATTCAATCATCTCATAAACAACTTTGTCCTTCTGTTTTGCAGTGGGTGCTGGAGCCTATCTCAGCGATCTTTGGGTAGATGGCAGGAAACATCCTGGACATGCCGCTAGTTCATTGCAGGGAAGACATACACTTCCACTCGCACCTAGGGACAATGTAGCACGTTTTTGGACTGTGGGAGGAAACCGGAGCACCGGAACACCCAGAGCAAACTCAGACCCCAAATCCAGCCCAAATAAACTTCACATGTGAAATTTTACATGGAGTTTAACTTTGGCACATTTACATTCTCTTACATGAGTCCTACTGCTTTGGCTTTGTCCAGCCCATTGAAGGGATGCCCATTACAGCATGAACTGCCAAAACAGAGGAAACAGTAATTTAACCAGGGTATAAGAACGAACCGTTTGCCATTTATTTACCTCCGGCTATAAGACAACGTAACAATGTTAACACCTCGGTCAGCCACATCCCAACCATTACCATATTTTCTGGTGCCCTGTTCACATTCGATCCCTGCAGAGGTTGTAAGATATGTTATTTGACAGCAGGTGTGTAAAACTCCAGGGTTCTCAGGTTAAAGCAGAAGGCTGGACATGCAGGTAGGTCAAATAGAGGTGCCTCTGTTTGGTCAGCCAGGTGCTTTCAGTTTGAGTTAGCCTTTCTGGGTATCTTAGAGACAGTGGAAGCGCCCAAAATATAATGGCTGTGTGCACATTTGTGTGTGTTTGGGTAACACTGTGGTTTTACGGCATGTCAACATGACGAAACAGGACCCGATGATTATCACTCCCCCACACCCACACAAACAAACACGCAATAACACAAACCACATCATTAGTATGGTATGAGAATCACTGTGCCACCTACCAATCTCCACCTGATCTCTCTCTCTCTCTCTGTCTCTGCCTCTCTCTTTTTTTTCTGCCTCACTCACACCATTTTTAGTTCCTCTTTTCGCAAGGAACCCATAAATTACACGCTGACAGCGGCTTTAATTTGTACGGAGTGTGCTTGACTGCTTTCCCTCTCGCACTCGCACTCATATCACATGGTCAGGCAGGCTGCCATAATGAGGTCAATATATATTCATCGTAGCGTCACATGATCTGGAAGATAACAGTGGAATGCGTGCCCCCTATCATCCCGTAAAGAGGAGTTGACTGGCAGCTGGTACAGCAGGGCATGCTGGGAGGGCCTAACGCCTCATCACTAATGCATGGCTTGGGCAGCGCCATGATTTAACTAATCATACTCAGTCTTTCATCCTACGCGTGTGTCAGGGGCTAGCACACAGCCACTTTCATTGCTTGCCAGTGCTGCATAATTGATGACCCTGATGTCATCCTTTCAGTGGAAGGCTGGCTCGGTTCCCTCGCTTATATCATGTTGTCTTTAAGTTGAACTCACTCTAGCGTATGTGATCCCTCTTCAGAAATGGGCAATACTGCTTTAGTCCTGAACAACACATGCTTTCAATATTTCTTGGGTTACCTAGCTAACATGAAACTGTTTTATCCAGAAGCTTCAGGTCCAGGAGCAATAAATTGCTCTTGAGATGTATAAGTTTCCAATGTCATTATAAATATATTTATCCTTAACTACACTGGAAGTACTAAAGCAATGAGGTCAACCAGCGAAACCACCTCTTCATGCCATGTCCTGACAGTGATTTCAATAAGCAGGGTTTCATGCAATGTGATTGACCGATCAATGCTCCACCCACAAATGCCTTCTTTAGGGGCTACTGTTGGAAGCCAAAGTACCTGAATTGTCCACATTTGACTGCTGCTTTGTGTTTTATATCATCGTTGTCCTAAGCAAAACATGAATCCCCATTTTTACTTTTGTGCATCATTTAAACACAGCAGATGAGCAAAAAAGAGAAATGGCCCCAACCTTGCAAAAGAGTCTGGTTCCATTGACTTACATTATAGTTATGTAGCAGTGGGTTAAAGAGCACACAGCACATGGTAACTAGCTTTGGGGTTCGTTTATTTGCTTGTGACTTCAGTCACATTTTGATTTTGAGCCTTTTCTGTAACTTTGCTCACCCTTAACTAAAAACAAAAAGCACAAAGCAGAGCTACAGACAAATAAAAACCACAAACAAGAAATAACTCACTCAACTAAACTCACTCAATAATCTCATATCTACTTTACAGACTCCCGTTTCTCGCCTTGATAACAGCATTCAACTGCTTACGTGTAGCTCTCTCTGTACTTAGAACAAATAATATACATTTCTGTACAGTAACCGAGTATATTCAACTACAGGGGTTGGACAATGAAACTGAAACACCTGGTTTTAGACCACAATCATTTATTAGTATGGTGTAGGGCCTCCTTTTGCAGCCAATACAGCGTCAGTTGGTCTTGGGAATGACATATACTGCGTCCTGCACAGTGGTCAGTGGTCATTCTTCTTGCAGGATAGTGGCCAGGTCACTACGTGACGCTGGTGGAGGTTCGTCCTTCTTGGTGGTATGCTGACATTACCCTGGATACCGTGGCTCTTGATACATCACAAAGACTTGCTGTCTTGGTCACAGATGCGCCAGCAAGACGTGCACCAACAGTGTGTCCTCTTTTGAGCTCTGGTATGTCACCCATAATGTTGTGTGCATTGCAGTATGTTGAGCAGAACTGTGCTCTTACCTGCTAACTGAACCTTCACACTCTGCTCTTACTGGTGCAATGTGCAATTAATGAAGATTGGCCACCAGGCTGGTCCAATTTAGCCATGAGACCTCCCACACTAAAATGACAGGTGTCTCAGTTTCATTGTCCAACCCCTGTATATATATATATATATATATATATATATATATATATATATATATATATACATATATATATACATATATATACATATATATATACAAACATATATATATACATATATATATACATATATATATATATATATATATATATATATATATATATATATATATATATGAATATATATATACATACATACACATATATTTATAATAAATAATTACAACAAATAATGAAGTCATACAGATACTGATACCCAGAAACATTCCAAAATACAAGTTTCTAAAACTGAACAGACATTTATCCTCACTCTACTGGAACGGTTTCCATTCATTTCACATGTGTGACACACTAAACAGGTGAAGGGTGGAAGAATTAGTACTGGATTCGCCACCCAGAGCCACTTTCACCCCGACAATGTTCTCTAAAAAAGCTGGTCTATAAACTCCCATCCGGGGCTCTCTAATTATGAGAGAAATTAACCAGAAGGTTGCTTCTTAAAGGGCCAGTGTCACATTTAACAACGTACACCCAATCAAATAACAACAAGGACACTCCTAATATGGTTTTACATGTTTCACAACATGTTTCTGAACCGATAGTGATCCTATTCTCCAACTACAGTTACATTAGGTTTTTGCCAGCTCCTGTAATGTAGCCATTCCTTGGGCCAGCGGTGTAATGCTTCACGATGTTAGATTTATGGTTGAGATTGCTATGTTACAGAGCTACATGATTTAATTGACTAATTACTGAAAACTAGATGGTTGCAAATGACAAGGGCATGCTGGGCTAGTGATAGTTTGATCACCTGACAGAAAAAAAAAATCATGTGTGTTGTTTTCCTTCATTTAATAAACACTCATCATTATAAGAGTAGTTGCACAAAGAGTTGCACCCAGAAGGAATCAACCAACAGGAATGAAACTTGATAGGTAGGTTTGACATCTTGAGGCATAAGACTGATTCAGGGTTCATGCTCAGCCGCATGTGTAAGCAAGGTCAGGTCCTATCGCTGGACCTGACTGACCCGACAGCCACAATTGTGGGCAATCAGTGAGCAGTGATGCCCTCAACAGCCATGCTGATCTGCACTCCTCTATGTGTTGTTTATTCATCCCTTGTTCCATCCATAGCAAGCACAGCCTAGCAGGCAGTGGGAACCGTTTAAGTTGCGGAACCATTCCATGTTTCCTTTAGGAAATGCACTTTTCCAGTCTTTTAAATGATTTTGTCTGTCTGTGATGAACTTGCAGGGTGTGAGCACCCAGGATAGGCTCCAGCACCACCTGTGACCCAGAAGGAAGCAATGTGTGTTCTAGGCTAGTGCGTTATTATCATTTCAACCAATAAAATTACCCAAGTATGTAAAATAGACATAGGTGGAATAATTTTATTATATTTTTTAATAGTCTCATTAGCCTGCTTTCACTAGCCGATGTATCATTTAATTGCAGTGTCGAGCAGAGCAAAAGCCTGTTTATCCTCTTGTTAAGCCCAGAAGTTATGAAGTAAGTGTTAATGGTAGGTATTTAAACAAGCAGTCATCCTGAAATATACGTTCTGGTGGAACCTTATGAAGTCATTCGCACTTAGACATAGACCTCAGTGTCTAAGCAGCTACTTTGGATTGATCAGTCAAGTGAAGCTGGCTCTGAATCGCAGTGAAATGAGCACTGTAATGTTTTTCAGAGTCTGAGGCCTGGCAGTTATTATGGAAGAGGAGGTGGTGGTGGGGGGTGGTGGGAATTAATTTACGGCTATCCTCTTTAAAAAGCCATGCATGATTAATGAGGGGTAATTTCATGCTTCGAGCATCAATTTCCCCCCTCAAATTATATCTATTCCCTGATGCTTCATCATCAAAAATGGATCAGCTGTAGCCAACTCTCGTAGGCCGGACAGGCCTTTTTCTGCACACCTGCCTAAGAGTTGGTGGAGGACGGCAGGGGAAGACGAGGAGGTCAGGAGAGCTCTGAAACATTCTGGAGGGAATTCCACCGCGACCGCACAGGGTTAAGAGTTTGGAGTACCATTAAACGCTCTGACGAAAAGACTCATGTGTTCGCGTTGGGCCACTGAATCTGTCAGCGCCACGTCAAAAAGCCATTCAGTTGCTCATTAATCAAACAAAACATAAGACACTTTCGTAACTTCCTTTGCTCCCTGCAGTAGGAACTATGGGTGGCTGGAGTTTAGATGTATGCTCATCAGAACCAAGCCAAGTAAAACAGAAGCTTAGCTTTCAGTCCCCCTTTCTGTTTTAGTAGGTGCTGTTCAGACACACAAACCGATTTTCTTTCCTAAAAAAAAGAAATATATGCCTTTATGAAACCAACCAGTGTCGAGAAAGCCGGTAAGAAGGGATGAGCATGGTTTTCTAATGTGGAAGTGTGGAAAAAGCTGCATCCCTGCCGATTCCTTTGAAAAACTAAGAAAAATGACAGCAAGTTTCCCAAAACACGGACAGAAGCTGTGATAAAGCCGTGACACACATTTAATACTGAAAATATAATGATATAACAATTAGCTGTTTAGGCCTCTACGCAATTATCAGTGAAATACGTGTTTTAATACTACGACAATACAAATTAATAATAATAATAATAATAATAACGATTGTATATGTACTTGGTGTAGCTCTGTGGACAACACCTCCACCTGCCAAGGAGACACAACCACCACATGTGGGAGACTGGGGTTCAAATCCTGGGCTGGGTGTCTATGCTGTGCTACACCAATAACAGTCCTTGGCCAAGACTCCTAATACGACGTTGGCCTCCCTGTAATATGATTAACCTCGTAAGTCACTCTGGATAAGAGCGTCAGCTAAGTGCCGCACATGTAATTATAACAAAAATAATACAAATAATACTCTCACTCTTCTTCTAACCCTTTGTCCTTCTGGGTCACAGGGGAATGCTGATGCCTATCCCATTACCATTGCGATGATGATAATAATAATAATCTTCTAAACCACCTCTGGGTCACGGAGCCTAGCCTGACATAATAATACATTAAAAATAAAATAATGATAATAACAGTACGTTTAATTTACATACCACCTTTCAAGCATAGCGTGCATCCCATCAATACATACAACACCTATAATTGCAAACTAAGATTATACATGCATTTGGTTCAGTAAAAGTTAAAAACGTATGTTTTTAATTTTAGCTTCAATATTCGAACAGACCTGGACTGGACTGTCTAACTGTCAAGGGTAATGCATTCTCTGCTTTAATACTGTAGCATTCATCACTATTAACAGGAACACAGCTTTTACACAAGTCATAGTGCGTTATTATCCAGCTGTTGTTGGCGATGGTCTTGAAGAATAAAGAGACTTTTTAAGCAACACTTTGCTGTCGTGTAGTCCATCATGTCCTTGGAACCTTTCTCTTACTCTTACAAACAGGCCGTCACTGTAGGCTTTTAGCAGCAGTAATTTAGGGTTTGGGGATTTTTACTGTGGTGACCTCTGTACCGTGGTCACTGGTTTGACTGGGGAGCTTCAATCAGACTTTGAGCTCTGTTTCTCAGCGTCACTCTCACTCTAACAGATATCAGTTATTCTATTCAATATTGCATTTTCTTAAATTCTTACTCTTTTAATATTGCTTTTGTGTTTGTTTCACTATCCGGTGCGGACCAGAGGAGGAGATGTTTTTGGAGATTTCCTTGCGACTGTCAACCTTGGCTGGCTCACGGGGACTTGTAAAGCTACTTTATGACAACATCTATTGTATAAGGTGCTATATAAATAAATGGTAACATGTTACAGTAACACTTTCCATTCAGAGTTCACTAACTAACACGAAGTAATACATTAACAATGGTTACGATGCCTAACTAATGTTAAGTTAAGTAACAACTGCTTGTTAACATGTATAAAACAGTTAAATGGTCACTTAACACTAGTTAACCACTGTTATTGTTAATGTTAACTAATGTATTACTTCATGCTAGTTAGTCAAAAGTACTTAAAGTGTTACCCTAGATGTGTTCCCAGTACTGTGGACTAGGGGTCTGCATTTCCATGCGACTTGCAGGTGGGACTTAGAAGTTCCACCACAATATTTTGCAATGTGGGATTCAATTTCAACATCATGCATGGGAGTGGGCAGCTAACAAATCCAGTATATCTAGGGCAACATATACATGTAGAAAAATCCAACAAAATAATACACAGTCAACCAACCACATGACAACACTACTGTTCTGCAGTAATGGGGGAGCCTGTAGATGGTCAGTCGGCCTCCACTGTGAAAAGTTCTCTAAAGGAAGAGGAATACGCCACAATTGAGCCCTTTAACAGCAGGCATTTGTGAACATTTGTCAAGAATTGGATGTCATTTACACCTGTACGGCCAGGTGTGGGTCCAAATGTATACACTGCCAGCGGCAGCGGGATTAACAAGTCAGGCCCATATAGATTTCTACTGTAACTCTACTGGTGGTTGGTGTAGCTCAGCAGACAACACCAGTACCCTCCAGGGAGCCACCACCACATATGGGAGACTGGGGTTTGATTCCCGGTCTGGGTGACTATACTGTGCTACATCAATAAGAGCCCTTGGGCAAGACTCCTAACAGTACATTGGGCCTAGCTGTAATATGAATACCCTTGTAAGTCGCTCTGTATAAGAGCGTGAGCTAAAACGCCATAAATGTAAATGTACTGTAAGTCATGTGTGAGCACTTGCTTGTGTCTTAGGTATAGAAATATAGAAATGGTAGGTACAGTCTACAAACCAGCTGTATTTCATTGGTTGTAGTAGCTGTGCTTTACATGTCCTAGTAAATCGAGGTGGAAGAACGTCCAGAATTTTCCGAGAGAGGCTGTTCCTTTTCCCCCATATTTTTTACGAGGGATGTCCGTACACAGCAGGGCCAACAGTCATTTATAACTGAGCCCCCCGCTTACTAAGCACAAAACCCTGTTTGTTCCAAATGAAATACACCCCAGACGCAAAACTGTCTGAGCAGTTGTTTTGATCACACTGTGTTCGTAAACAAATTGTGCTTTTATCTGACTACACACATGGATCATTTGCAACGAAATGAGGCGTACTGAAAGTCAAACACATCCCTCATTTCCATATCACAACAACCGCATTAACATGTGGCTACTTTATATTCGAAACCAAAAAGCAAACGAAAACACATAGCAACTAGTTCACATACGTGTGTGGCCGTTTCCAAGCACCCCCAATCCCCCACCATCCCCCGAATCCCCCACCCACCCAAAGTTTGATTGGCCAGCCGTCTAGCTCTGTGTGCTCGGTCGAGGGTCATAATTTGATTGGTGGAGAGGCAGCAGCCAGAGACTGAGCCGTGAGCAAACATTCCTGCTATCAATATTCCACTGTTTGTTTGCTGAACCGTCCCTCTCTCTTTCGCTCGAGCCACAGCCGAGTCCTGGGCAAACATTCATTTTTCGAGCGAGGCGGGTCCAAAGGGTTAAACACACTGTCTTGTCCTCTCTTTGTTTTCCTTCTCAACCACAAAAAAGAGATTAAAGTCTCTGCAAACATTTCACAGCTGCTCACTGCTGTTTGCCTTCTCTCTGTTTTAAGCCCGGCTGAGCTGTGAAGTTTGGCCTTTTCTGGGAGTTTCCCAATTCTGTGTACTCAGAGAGACTGGCTTGCTAAATGTAACAGGTAACCCCCGGCTCTTACCCAGAAACTTTTGGGTTATCTTTGTGGGAGTGTTCAAACGCTGGCAATGGCACAACAACAAAGCGTGCCCTGTAATCTGACTCTGACCTGCCGGACAGCGTGTGCTGGGAGCTCACCAGGCTTGAGGACTTTCTCGGAATATTTGTTTTACAGAGAAAGCAGAGGAATCTCTTTGTGGATGCATTTGTGGCTTATTATGAAATTTCTAGGTTCTGTTGTTGCAATGGCGGTAACTTTTGAGATACTATTCTTCATCTTCTGTAAGTGATTTCCCAGTGCAAAGATGTAGATTTGTACTGTGTCCAAGTCAACAAGGTAACATATGAATATTTATATACCTCATCAATTGTTACTCTGATGAACAAATCCCTACACGCACTCACTCACTCACTCATCTTCTTAACTGCTTAATCCTACTGGGTCAGGGGGGTAGGGTGCTGAAACCAATCCAGTCTCTCAAAGGGCAGAAGCAGGATACAGCTTGGACAGTCCATTGCAGGGTAGACACAGACAGACGTACATACATACACTCACACTCACACCTAGTGGTTAATTGAGCATCTCCAATTCAACTGACTAGGTGTCATTAGACACCTGGAGGAAGCCCATGCAGACACGGAGAACATGCAATCTCTACACAGCAGGGACCCCAGACGGCCCAGTCAGGAGTCAAACCCAGGCCCTGCATACTGCGAGGTGACATCTGAATTCGGTTCTAAAACTTTATTTACTTGCTTAGAAACTAAGAATGGCATTGCATTCCACAGTAAACGTAACATCAGGCCTCTTTTATATAGTGACAGAAGACATGGCTGCTCACAGAAAGCACCATCGCATGCCGGTCTGTTTAACTATGACAGTACTGAGTGATGGGAAGGTACGTAGCCTCTTTTTGCTGGCCCCATTATAAGCATTCTGCCCAGAGCAATGGGAATTAACTTGGATATCAGTATAAACATGGCATCAGATTACTGCTGTAAGGTTTCTGTTGTTGAGCAGCTAGCAAACAATAAGGGATAAAAGAGGAGATGAGTGACATCCTGGTGAAAAAGGAATATGGCATGGTTAGAAACTGGCAAGCACTATTTTAACCAAAATGCTTTACATTTATTAAAAGACTTGGTTTACGACATTCAAGAAGTCTCAAAAACTGCAAATAAATACACCTGCTTATTGGGGTATGTTGTGTTAGGCTGTGGGGCTTTTTTGTTGGGTTGTGGCGCAGTGTTGATGTATGCCATCAGGGAGATTTGTATGGCTGAAGGTGACCTGTTGGCAATCCCAGTCGTTCAGGCGTGTTGGGCAGTGGCTCCACTACTGTTCAATAAACGAGCCTTTGTTTAAAGCGCACCTACGTCTTTTTACTCTATGCTGATGCTACAGTATAAATCTAGACTATAAAATATCTAGTCATGTGTTCTCGGGCTTATTGACACATTTCAAGGCCTTTTGATATCCCACTTTCACTTGTCAGTACTGCAGTAAAGATTAACCAGTGATATGCTGTGTGATAAAGCTAAGAAAGCATCAAAATCATAATTAGCTATCTAAATAAGAGACATGTCCCAAGTTACAAGCCTGTCCTGAGGTTTAACCACGCATACTCTGACTCATGCATTGCTCCACAACACTGTTCTTGTGCATAATGCATCAGTAAACCGTTTTCTCTAAGCTAGCTTTCTAATAAAAACGTGAAAGTGAGAGAGGGACCTTGACACAGGGCCTGTCTGAGCACGAGTTGGGCAATATTGACACAACAAAGATAACGGTAAGAATGCAGGACCAACAATAAGCGTGGCATACAAAGCAATGGGGATGACTAAAAATGTCTCTCTCTTTCAAACAAGGAAGTGACCCAAGCAGAGAGAGAAAATTCCTCCTGCTTGCCTCCCAGTCACCCATCTCCCCAATGAATACTTGTCTTCATTGTCGCTGTGGCTGCGGGCAGGGTTCAGAAAGAGAGTACACTTAGCACACAGTTACACACGGTTACACACATAGCAACCCCTCCTCCTCTGTGTGCTCGGCCAATATTGACTCAGTCTGCAGCCTAACACTGCCACTATTGAGTTTGGCCATTCAAAATACTGTTTGGGGAGCATTAGAGCAACAGTAAAATAACAGCTTTCTAACCCCACCACCCACCGACCTACCACCAACCAACCACCACCCTCACCATTCTACTGGGAAAACAGAACAGGAAGTGAGGTCACGACAAGCAGGTGGTCCAGCTCATTTGACTGTTATTATTCAAATAGTAGCCCAAGCAAGGTCATTTCCATGTTAATCTGGCCTGTGTCAGTTGTAGAGCAATGTTAGGGTTGCTAACTGTAACTGACAGCTACTATGTACGTACCGTTGCACAGCAAAAACAAAGAGAAGCCTTTGGGGTTACTAATAAAATGTGCTCTGATTATTATCTAAGCCACAATTATAGACAGATACAATCAAACTTAATAACAACTCACAGATAAGTTGTGCCTTTCACTATGAGTAGCATCCAGAGTGCAATTTGATGAACTGTAGGGCCCCTTTAGCAGCATCACCACCACCAAACGTTTCCTGTATCAGTAAATAAGGTTTGAGGAGGACACAGGTCCTCTTCTTTTCAACCGTCTTTTGGTTGATTTACTTGTGTGCTTTGGATCATTGTCTTGTTCCGTCACCCAGCTCGAGGTCATGGACTGCTGCCCTTACACTCGCCTGTACAATGTTTTGATACACTTTTGAATCCATTGTTCCCTCAGTGAACGCAAAGTGCCCTGGCCTTGGGGCAGCAAAGCAACTCCAAACCATGACGTTCCCTCCACCATCCTTCACAGCTGGGATGAGGTTTTGGTGTTGGTGTGTTTTATTCTCCAAACACAGCATTTAGTATTTTTGCTAGGAAAGTTCGACTTTTGGCTCATTTTTTTTCCCTCCACGAAGACCTTTTTTTTGTTTAGTGTTTGCTAAAGTGGACCATAACAAAAGGGTTTGTAGTATGTAGAGTCCTCTGTATGACTTTTGCTCTTGACCTTAGGTTCCATCTCATCACTTTCAGGATTGCCTGTTATGCCTTTGGAGTGATCCTAACAGGATACCCACTTGTATAGGCAATTTGTGTAAACCCAGACCTTGTCCAGCTTCATGCATCTCTATAATAGCTCCTCTAAAAGTTATTTCCATCAAGGCAACATTAGCACAAATGAAAAAGCCCGGCACTGTGGATGTTACAACCGTGTATGTGCTATTAGTTATTAGATTCTGTTTTTTCTGTAATTGTGAGTTGGAAAACCAGTGCCAAAAACATAACTAATTCCAAACATAATTCATTTACTTTTCCTTGCAAATGTAGCTATTAATCTGGCACTTTTCATGAAATACATATGGGAACTCTTGCTAAGTAATACAATTTCCTTTGTAGCTAATCAAATTGGCTAGCCAGTTTAGCTAGTCTGCTCTAGCTTCCCAAACATACAGCAGTTTGAGGGGCTAGCAGGTAAAAGTGGCAATGGGGTACTGTTAGGGGAGTTTTCAGGGTTACAGCAGGCAAACTTTTCCTTTAGAGGGAACACAGGATTTAATGTAGTAAACGGTCTCTAGCAGAACCAGGCAAATCAGGAGCCCATGCATTATATGCAAAACCGATTTGAGAGAGGGCCATGGCAACCCACAGAAAAAGGCCAGACACATCAGCTGATTACATGTTCCACTGGGTTTACTAACACTTGATCCCCTAGCAGCGGCTGGTTTTGCATGCTGTTTAAAACTGAAATCTGAAAGACATGCCATTGGGAGATTTCCTTTAACAGCAGCTCCGGAGGGACGCACGAGCCTTGAACACATTGTGAAGGAATATTTACCAACAGAATGACACTATTTCAAGTCTCAGGAAGGCATGTGAAACGATGCAGCACAAAATCTGCCATGATGCAACATGCACTCTGTGTTGCTGCTTCACAAATTTCCTCTCTGCAGGAGTAGATCTACACTACTGTTGAATGTTTCAGTGGGAATTACTGAATGTATTCCCTGTGTAAGGAATGCTAGGTCTTTGCACCTTCATGATCTTTCAGTTCTTTCCTTCTACTTATTCTAGGGTCAAGTCAACGTGAAGTTGATGCCAATATCATAATATCTAATGGTAAATTTGAGCGGGGTGGGAAGTAACTGGGAAGTAACATTTGTCATTCCCACAACTGTCCCATATTCCGCATACATTTATGAATGAGCACCAGTCATCTAGTACATACAACCTTCCAATGAGCCCCTGAACTCAGGATTAGCTAATTAATTAATGAATTAATGAATTTCAAAATGCAGGTTAGTTAATAAACTAGATTGTCATATTGTTCATCAGAAGATTCTACATGTTAATCACAGCGCTTCCAGAGTTTTCCCTCACTCGTTGGTTGCTAAGAAGTGATCGATTGAGCTTAGCATCAGTTGCTTTTTTGCTAACTATCCATGATTTTGATTTAAAGCATTGATTCCAGATTCTTATGAACAGCTGGATAAGGCCCATCACACCACATTACAGATTTGTTTTTTGTTCTTGTTCCCGGGTACTAAGTGTGTTCCTTAAGGTCTAAAATGAACAGAAAATGGCTGCTGGACCCCATAAACTCCTGTGGTCAAGACAATCATGTTTTTAAAAGTTCCCTATTTTCCAGTTAATTTGTGCTACATTCAGTGCTGAGTAGACTTCAAATAGCTTCTGGAGCTGCAAGAACTGTCTACTGTCTGGAATTTTCTAGAAATTTCTTGACCTGTCTGGGACTGTCCAGTAATAAATATTATATATATATATATATATTATATATTATATATATATTATATATATATATATATATATATATATATATATATATATATATATATATATATCAGTATAGACACAGATGTGTTAAAACAACCATTTCAGTTGATGCTCTAACTAAGTAAGTGAATAGTGGATACAGAGCTACATGTCATTTAGATGGCATCAAGAGATCAAGTACAAAAGAGTAAAAAAATAAAAAATAAAAATAAAAAGACCCTCACGTATAAGCATCGCGGAAACGCTCACGAAGTTAAGGTGGACGATTGCTGCTTGCTCAGATGGTAAAATTCTATCTTGTAATTTTTTGAGGATTCGTTAATTTAAAAGCTGTTATTTAGGCCTATGTAAGTCAAATGTTAATTTCACATGCATTGTAGCTGCGTATTGCGAATGCATCAACACAGTGTGTGCTGCTCTGGTATGTAGCACATTTAGCCCACACTGTTTTGTATAAATGTTTTGTTTTTTACTGTAATTCAAATAAATAAACCATTTTTTAAAAAATATAATCTCACCTCCTTGACCCTTAAGCCTAATCCTTGAGAGTTGGTAACTGCTCCATAGCTTTACGCATTATCTGCCCTGCTTCCAATGACATCAGCCTTCAACACTATCTGGCTTATTGCTCTCAGGTATAGCAGTGGAGAGGTGAATAACCTTGGCAGTTTTGTCTGATCTGATAAGGAGTTTATAAGCGTTAACAGTCAAACACTATTACAGCGTCGGCCATTACTAAAGCACTCATTTACTCAAACGGCATAATAAGCGTCTTATCGCCTGGCATCTGAGGAACTGAAAGGACGATATGCGCTTCCTAAGATGATCTTTATAGACTATAAAGCAACACCCTGTCTTCCATGTGTAGTAAACAAGAGGGAGGGAGGCAGATTGATGACAGCAGAGATGGTTTGATTGATGGTCTCTGATGGACAGTACTGCCATCTACTGGCCGGAGCACATCTGCAGCCGTTCCATACTATTAAATGAGCTTTACTTTTTTCTTCTTTTACATGTTTATGTGTTTTCCTGCTATCCTACTAAAGCCATATACGATGTCATGGCAAATGGACCATATATGAGTGGAACAGAATCATACTACTTTAAACCTAATGATGCTTTTCCCCACTTTCTCCTACAAAGTTACCATTTTGGATACACGCTGTTTTGTCACGATGGCCGGGTTCGGACAATGGGACCACCGCTTTCTGTCCTAATGGATGTTTAACCATAAGGCATTGAGGCCAGTCACTCTCATCCAATCATTCATTTTCATTGCCTTTCTTATCTGCCCTGTGAACAAACTGGCCCTAAAAGGCAAACAGTCAGGCAAACAGTCAGCCGATGACTTAAACAGTCTCTCACACGGGCCAAAGTCTCGTCACACCGCTCTCTATCTCACATGCAGGCCTGACCTCCGAGCTGGTCCAGCGCTAGTCGAAGGTTAACTGGCAATACAATAAAAGTGTGTCAGCAGGGCTGATTACACCAACACGCCCTCCTGCGGAAAAACCATCCAGCTCTATCACACTTGGCTACAACTAGAAAATTTTTTATAGTGTCCTTGTTGAGTAGCCTCACCTGCCTTTTTTTAAATTTATTTATTCATTTCTTTTCCCCACTTTTCCAACAAGAACCTGCCAATAAAACGCTAGGCAAATATTAGCGTTGGCCGGAGTCAGCCTATGAGAAAAAATATCAGCTTGGCAAAGTCATCAGACCTATCGATCAGTTTATGGATTCTTGGGAGAACGAACTGAAGGCGTAAGGGGTGAAGGTGGAGTTGGGAGAGGGTGGGGGATGGGGGGTAAGGGTCTGAGCTCTGTTCTCTATTAGAATCCACTAGGTGTTTGGGTAAACATACGCAGGTAGCACTGGGCAAACAGGCATGCTGGAGTCCTGATGTTAGCTGTGCAAACTCGGCGCTGCGCAAACAGCTTCAAAGAACGTGGCCACCTCCTCCAGGCTCTTTGATGTAGGTATTGATTGAGGTGAGACGGCTTCAGTGAAGGGAGAGGAGGGGCGGGAGGGGTGAAGGAAGGAGGGAGAAAAAAAAAAAAGGGAGAGAGCTTGGAGTATGCCAGGACACAGACTAGCCGGAAATCAGGCCTATCCCCTGGGAAACGGCAGCTGGCTCCTCTAGTCATATGCCCACTCTGGCAAGCAAGGGGGCATAAATTTCACATACACACATGTTTGTTTTAATACGTGGTCAGGACATGGGCTACATTTTCCCATACGTATTATATACTGCATATAGGACTGTGCCAAAGGGCTAGGCACAGGAAAATGATATCTGAAAGGCTATTTCCCTGAGTCATAGGTGTTTATTTGCTTTGAAGAACACTAGCATTTCAATAAATTCATAACACATTCATATAACTAAAACCTGCATTTCCTGAAGAAAACGCAGCTTGTTGCTAGCCGTATGACTGGGAGTCTATGGTAGGAATAAGGGATGAATAAACGACACACAGATGAGTACAGGTCAGTATGGCTGTGGATTAGAGTTTGGGGATATATATATATTCATTAATATGAATCAATAGGGTTTGAATGAGAGTTGAAAAGGGAGAAAAGGGTGATGGGGAAAAAAAAAGACAACACTGGAGTTATATTTGGGGGTCCACCCTGAGTGTATGCAAAACGGTGTCTGTCAGGTGAGCAGAACTACAGTACATGGGTGTGCACTGAGGTTAGCAAGGTAGCGACTTGGCTGTCTGCATACTTTATCTCAGTCTGGCTTCCTTTCTCTGCACGAAAGCATAGAAACTGTCTCGGGTGTTTATTCATGCAGAATAAAGACGGAATTAACAGTACCACTTTAGAATCAGGCTACCCTTATTAAAGAGTTTATGAATTGTTCAAAATGCCTGGGTTATAAACCCCTTAAATCAATAATAAGCTGTTACAACACATACATAAAAAGAGCAGTAATGATCTGTTTATACCTGTAAAGGTGAAGGTTTTGCTGTTTACTGACCTTATTTCGTCTTCTCCATCACTTAGCATTTAACCTGTCAGTGTAATCACACATACAGATTGGTCAGAGCACTTTGTTCCCTTTTTATTAATGTGTTGTATTAATATGTCGCAACCGCTTATTGATTACATTTATTAAATGTTTACCTAGTAACCAATAAAAGAATTATAGACCATTTAGAAACCCTTAATAAGGGCAGTCTTATTCTAAAGTGGTGCCAAATTAACAACCCAAAAAGTGTAACATGAATACTGGACTGACGGTTTTTACTAGCCTATAGATCTGTGGTTGACTAGCTTGTCCCTAGAGCTTGTATGATATGTATGTGAAATAAATGCTAGGTATTGTAATGAGAGAACACCAAAGAATGAAAACCTAAGAATCAACCATAAGAATAAGAAGCATTCTATCAAACAGCTAAGGCTAGAGGATACCATACTGCACTACAGATTACGGTGTAACAGGACAAATATCATGTAGCCATAATCAAAAGAATAGTTGCACCCACAAAAAAAATGTGGGATTGAAATGCTATTGGGAAGGAAGATAAAGGTTACCAGGAACAGTAAGAGATGATGACTTTAGACTCATATGGGCGCTATTCACTGAACTACACACACAGATGTAGTGTCTCCCAGCATGGGCTTATGCTGCCATGTTTGCTAATACAACGTGCCAGACGTCTCAGGGTTGTAAAGGTTCCTCATGGTGTCCTGTGATAATCCATCCCATGCAGCTTGAATATTCTCCCACAGTTCCTCCAGATGTTGCGGTATGGGTGGAGGTGAAGTGACACCAGGCCTTTTGGACATGTGACGTGTGACAACCAATCGTTCATTGCTGCCTCCACACACAATCCTCACCGAAGATGACCCGCTGCCATTCCGAGTCACTCCATGAAAGTCTGGTACGACACCATTGCAGTTTTGAGATGCTGACGTGGTGTTAAGGGCAACTGCCTGATAATGGTGCTGACGCTAACAGGAGGACTCATGGAGGGCATCACTGCTCGCTGAATGTCCACAGTCGTGACTGTTGGGTCATTCATGTATTGCGATAAGGCCAGTCCCTGCTTACACCAGTAATTACTCTAAACTTTTTAAACTCAGACTCTAACATGAACTCCTCTGACTCTAATGTATTTATGAGCATCCTGGGGACATTTAATACACAGACATACACCCAGACCAAACGGCCCTCCATTCAGGCTCGCTCAGTACCAAAACTACACCAATGCGACTTTGGTTTCGCATTGTACTATGTTGCCTGTCCCCTCGCACTTGCTTTTCATGTGTGCCCTATCCAAGGGTCCTCCAGGAGAGCACACACACCCACAGATTTCTCAGCACGGCGATTCCCACTGGCCTCGGCCCTTGAAGCATTGCTTTCAGTTTCTCCCTCCGCTTCTGCCGCTGAGCTGCGGAGGCCGGCTGAGTGGAGGCTGAAATTACTGCTTTCATTTCCAGCTGCATTAGGAGAAGAGAGAAACAAAGGGGCTCTCCGTCTCTGAACACTGTGTTCAGCCGAGGCTGAGGGGCTTGAGCTGTGAGAGCTCTCGAAGAACTCTAAGACCCCTGGATGTCAGAGCCTTACTAATGCATTCTAATCCCTCAGCCTTGCTTTACTGTGTGTATGCACGTGTGTATCCTGGCAATTATGGACAATGACTCTTTTTCTGGACCCATTATGCTTTGAGATGTAGGCCTGTTCCGCGTTTTGTCTTGTGTGTGCGCGTGCAGTGGTGAACTTGGTGGCCCTGGTGACCTCTAAACTCTTTTTGGCCACACTGGGTGCCACCAGCAACTTTTCTTTACATAACTGGCTGATAAGAGTGCTTAGTAGTTCACCTCATGATATTACAGTCAGGCATTAGCAGAGTAAAGCAGAGTAAGTCACACAACACTGTGACTTGGTTGAATGTTTTCTTCATGTTCTCCCTACAGGTTCTCCCTAGGTCTCTTTCCCTTCCATTTATTTCCAGGAATCCTGGAGAGAATGCATCAATAAATGAGAAAGGATATTATGTTTTTCTCCCCGTATCATTATTCTAAATTCTCTTGCTATTGTCAACCATTGAAAGATGGTCTTTGAAAGATGGCCCGTATCACGCAGTAGGCATCTTATATAAGTCATATGTAACCTTTGCCAAACTTATGAGCAAACTAAAGAGCTTAGCTAGCTGCCAATGACAGTTTGTTAAGTCTGTGAGTATAGCAGAGTTTGTCAAACGACTTACAAGTGCAAAATCAGCTCCGATAACTTCTGTTTCATAGCAGCGTGCGCTGTGTGGGAAACAGACACAGAGCATATCTGTGAAACAGTGTTAGACCGTGCAGATGTAGACTGTGACAAAGCTGAAGCTGGTTTCTTCTATGATGAATTACATGGGCAACATTTTCTCTGACCGTTATTGTGATTGCGGCTGAAATCTATAAAATTAGATCAGAAGAAGATCAGCGCATCCACATTTTCAAGCAGGAGACTTCAAAGCTGAGCGTAGAGGGCCAGACTGCCTGTTAGTCGTGGTTGCTTGGTCCTGTACACAGCACAGTGATCGTTTTGCTTCTGTTATGTCTTGGACAGTCGTTCTGAAACCTTTGTAGCTTGAGCCCCCTTTTGTGGATAGCAAGTACCACTGTGCCCCCACATGCCCTACAAGTGCCTTACTGTGTACGTGTACCCCACTCCTATCCATGGGGGTCCCTTGTACCACCACTGAGCCCACCGTCATGCCACAACCATGCCCCCTCCACAGGCCACATCTTGTGCTCCCCCTTCGTGTCATCCCTGGAACTCCACCTCATGCAACTATCTGTGCCCCCCCAACATGCCACAAATTGTACCCACCCATATTGTCATGCCAATATTTATGCCCCCCCTACCCCCCACCACTCTGTCCCTTGCACTTGTCCTATCCTTGGGCCTCCCTTGTACCACACCCAAGCCCCCTTCTCATGCCACATCTTGTTCTTCCCTTGGTGTCGTCCCTTGCACTCACCTTATGCCCCTGCATGTGTCCTGTCTCCTTGTGCCACTCTATGCTATCCCTGAGCCCTCTCCTCATGCCACATCTTGTACCCCCTTTCTCTTGTGCCCCTCTAGCCTTGTGCAATTCCATGCATCCCCTTTTGCCAGTTTTATCCCTGGGCCTCCCTTGCACCACTTTCAAGCCCACCGTCATACCAGCAATATTTAATATGCCTTTATCATTCCCAATTATGATCATTTTAATTATGATATATTTTTTATTAGTTAGATTCTCATCTGCATTTTTCAGTTCCACCCTAAATGGGAACAGGAACACATCGTGTTCAGTAACATCGTGTTCAGCTAGTTACTGCACTGGCATCACAATTTAACTGCTGTACCATTTAAGGTGGAATAATGCCTTCCAATGTTTTCACTACACAGACTGTTTGTGGAATAAATCTGCTCCCGTTAAACAGACCCCTAAATTAGCCTCGGGCTCCTAACAGCCACCCGATTTTTACAGGCCCGTATCACCACTGTTTGTGTGTGTGTGTGTGGCAGTGTATTTACATATGCTTGCATTGTTTTATTGGTTGTTCACTAGACCTTGCCTCTTGAGCTGATATGTTACTCAGGGTCATAGTAGATGTTTCTTGTACAAGCTGACAATTCCTCTGTAATCAAATGGCTATTAACGTTATCACATCTGCACTAAAGATTACCGGGAGCCAAGGGCTTTACCTTGAGTAAATTATGTGTTGCTTGCTTGAGGGCCACGGTGATAGTCTCCCTCTCTCTCCCTGCCCTCTGACACACACTCTTATCAGCGGCTCACACGCTCTCTCTCAAACACAAGCAGGTTGTAAATCAGCCTCTAAAGCAGCCCCACTCTTAAAACCGGCTCAAGTTGCTTTGTGTGCGAGAGCGTTTTCCTTTTTTTTCCATCAGCCACTCAGGCCACAATAACAGATGAAATGTGATGATTTCCTCTTTTCACACGATAAATGAGTCACTTATTCACTGATTATGGCGCACACAGGCTCGGAGCATTCAGCTGGGGATTTCTCGACACTCCTTAATCCGTACACTAAAGAGCCTCCTGGATCAGCACGCGGTGCCCGTGCCAACATCCGTTCCCCCGAAATGCTCTGGGAGCTCTCTGCCTGGTACGCCGCTGCCCGAACGTTCAGCTACAGCCTTTAGAAACGTCGGCCAGGCTTTGGGAGGGTGGGGGGTTAACGTCAGATCCAGGGTTTAAAGCAGTAAAGCTGGAGATGGTGCAGCCAGGCTTCTCCCTGTCAGAACAATTAGCATGGCAGCAGCTGGAGGAGCTTCAAAGCAGCGGCGGCCATAAATCGCATTAGGTGTTTCGCTTGCGAGCAGCCTTGGCCGCTGCAGAACTCCACGCCTGCTTAAATGCTCCAGCGAAGCGCCCTGCCGCAGCCAGGCCCAAACACGCCGCTCAATCGGGCCTTAAATGGGCCGAGGAACAGAGGAGGGCCCTGACGGTGGCATTCGTTAATCATTCTCTGTTTATCCTTACTGTGATTGTTATGATTATTGTTAGCATTTTTCTTGTAGCATGTGCTATGAATAATGGAGACACTGTTTTGACACTGCGCATGATAGAGGAGAGGCTGGTATCAGTAATTACTCTTGTTTTGGAATGACAGAGAGAGTTAGAGAGACAGATAGGGGAAAGAGAAAAAGAGATAGACAGTGAGAACAAAAGAGAGGCAGGAACAGAAAACAATCTGTTTATGGTGTCATCACAGAAAGATAACTGCCAATAAAAGCACGGCAGGCCATTCTAGGACTAACTGAGCCACGGCTATGGGAAAAGGGCATGTGAGTGTGTGCATGTTTGCGAGAGAGAGACAGCGAGAGAGAGCGAGAGCAAGACAGCGCGAGTGAGAGAGCAAGAGAGAGAGAACCCGTAGGCCCACTTTGGCTGTAATGATTATCCCCTAACAATGCCTTCCTTCACTTGTGCTGAAAACATCCCTGAGCTTTCATTGTTTTTGGCACCACTGCCCCAAGTAATCCTAGTCTCGGCCTTGACGTCGAGGGAGCTAGCTTAACAACAATCGCCGCAATTGTCTTTGTCTTTTATGGCAGCAGCAGCAGCGGTGGCGGCAGCGGCTGAAGTCTTCTCGCACCAGAGCTGGTGTCCCGATCAGCAAGCGTGAAGCCATTAGTCCGCGGCACAGGGAATTACTACAAGCCTCCAAACACAGAGTTGTTTACCAGCGCGTATAAGTGAAGGCGTGATGCCAGCCCAGGCACAATAGTTTGTTTCATGGCTCTCTGTGATGATGGTGAGACAGCTCAGGAAACAAGGACAGATGAACATGTTTTTAGTGCCATGGGGGGGTGGGGGCCTGTAGCTAATCTCTCCCCAGTCAGGGGTTTCGCTGAGGCTGCTTCTGCTCAAAACAAGACCATATCAATCACAGAGCTCTGTAACAGCAAGCCTGGTGTCTGATCAGAGGTAACGGCTGATCCTGTATATGAGGAGGAAGATATTGAGGAAGATGTTGAAGCTGTTGTTTGGTCCACTGGCAGAATTCCAGTGCTGGTATTTAGTCCAAAAAGAAAGAAGAGGAAGCATTAAATACAACTTAAGCTACATATCTAGCTATCAGACTGATGCAGTGAGCTAGGCTGTGGCTAACAAACACAGGAAACGTACACTAGAAAAGCTAGCATAGTACAAATTTCATACTTAAATCATCACACAATTGCCTTAAACCATGAAATGTAGGAAAGTCTGGAATGGAACTGCTTATGTGGTTCTGTAAGGTGCTGTTAAGGTTTGTGCCCTTATAAACAGCTGACCACTAATATCATCTACTAGTGGCAAAAAACTCCCAATGATCAAGAGGAAAACATCTTAAGAGGAACCAAGACTCAAAAGAGTAACTCATCTTTCTCTGGTCACCAGTGGCACCAGCGGCTGAAACCAAATTCCTATTTGTGTCAATATTTAAAGTGGTAGTAACCTCAGGCTCCTGCAGATGGCAGATGGCAGATGGCGATTCATAGATTGAGAGAAGGTGGTACAGTGCACTGAATGTCTCGTTCCATGTGTGGAAAATGGCTCCAAAGCAGATGTTAATGATTGGGTAAAAGGAGTGACTGCATTTGGTCGTGCCAAAGACCATAGCGTGAAGGAAGCAGCTGAATTTACAGGTCTATGGAAGTGGATGGTCATACGGGTCTAACAGCAGTGGCTAAAATCCCAGTCTACAGGGAATTCTCCTCAGAATTTTTTCAGGGAAGACATCCACCAAATCTGGACCAACTGTGCTATTTTTTTTTATAAAGAGTGTCTGAACATTGATGTGGCCCACGTCCAGAAACCCGTCGAGTCCATGCCAAACTGAACCACAGGTGTTATTTGTGCTTGTGGAGGTGCTTGTATATACAATTAGGTACATTTTAATCAAGGGTGACTAGTTTTTTGTCTAATACTGGTCAGGTCAATTTTGAGGTTGTTTCCTCTATTAGACCAAACATGGCTGGTCACTAAACAAAACCAGCATATCGTCCCTGTCCAAAAAAAAACAAACAAACAAAACAAAGGGCTTAAATTTTTTGTAGTTTAATAATTTGTAGTTTTAGTCTAAAGATATAAAATTCAGCAAGTTGGAGATGCTAAATTGCCCCCTAGGTGTTAGTGTGTGAGAATGTGTAGGTCTGCCCTGTCATGGACTGGTGGCCTGTGCAGGGTGTTTCCTGCCTTCCGCCCATTGACTGCTAGGAAAGGCTCCAGCATCTCCTGTTAACCAGAAGGACGAAGTGGTTTATAAGATGAGTGAGTAATTCAATTCCATTTTAACATCTCCAATACCGATACTGCAACCTTGGGTATCTGCCAATACCGTGACACCACTGTATCTTTCTCACTCTCTTAAATAACTGAACTGTTACTGATACATTCGTTTTGATGCACTCTGCTTAACCAGCTATCTAAACAACAACATCCTTAAACTGTGAAACCAACATTCTGTTCTTCTAAATGAAGAAATGTATAGCCTATAACACGACTCAGTTCTTTTACCTTTTCACAGAGAACTTTTAGCAGTGTTCTGGATTGGTCTGCACCACCAAACATTCAAAATGTAAATAAGTGCATGGTGAAGAGCAAAGTGAAGCTCTGCATGAGATGGTTTAGGCTAGTGGCTCTGTAATGGGGGGCTGGCTTACCCATGTGAGAACCAAACCAGTGATCTTTTGTAAACGTACAACTGACTGAGCACCTGACTCAAGTTGAAAGAGCCTGGGTTATTTCTAGGTCGAAAGGGAACCAAACTGCTGATGGCTGTAGTACCAGCATGTAGTATAATGGGGAAAACAATGGTTCATAAAGGAAATCAGGCCAAAGCTTACCAAATAAAAAACAAATAAAAAGAAATGGGGACATAGAGGTTAGATCTTTAATACTTCCACTGAGAACTTCAACTCGAGAGAGACCCGAAGTGCGAGTCACTGAACTTGGAGACTAATACCTGAGATAACCACATAGACCACAAGGCACATGCCATGTCAGCGTTAACTGAGCTCAAGCTACACGTGAGCTCGCTTTAAACAGAGTATTTTAAGCTAATCCCAGTTATGCTCAGCTGAAGACCTCCTTCTCCTTCTGGGAGGCCGGATTCTACTTTATTTCTCCTCCGCTATCTGTAGATGTGACTTTTCCTAAGACTATGTCTGTGTTAAATATCCGTTTCCTTTAATAGAGCATATTCACTAGAAGATACACCAGGTGGTGGAGGTGAGGGACAGTGTTTCACCTGAAAAAAGTTCAAGGGGAAACACTGCACCCACAGAGGAACTCGATGTAGACAGCACTTAACACCTAGGACACATAGAACCCTCCGCTGTATTGTGTTGCCTTTAAACTTCCCTCCTCTCAGGTAAATGAATCCTATAGTGGTGTAATGCAGTCCAGTAGATGCGTGCTTAGACTGCTGCACGCATAAGATTACAGCGATAGGAACCTGAGCCCGGGGTGAGAAAAGGCAGCCAGCTAATGATCCGTTAGCATGCACCTGGACAGGGAGAGATAGATAGAGAGACATCACCTCACTGAATGACAATTACCTGATGGAGAGAACTCATCTGTATTACCGACTCTCTCTTTCTCTCTCTCTCTCTCTCTCTCTGGCAGCTCTCTCCCTTTCTCACGCACCTAGATGGGGACAAAAACAAAGGGACATCACTTCGCATCACTGCATTGAATGACAATTTCTTAATAAAGGGAGCTCATCTGTATTTCAGCTTGCTGTCTCTGTCTGTCTCTCTTTCTCTCTTATTCCTGCTTCTGCCTCCCTTGCTTCCTCCCTCCCTTCCTCTTTCAAGTCTCCTTCTTTTTCACTCTCACTCTACTTCCCTCACTTTCTATTTTCCTCTCTCTTTCTCTCGCCCTCTCTTTCATCTCAACCGCTCTCTCTCTCTCTCTCTCTCTCTCTCATTCTTCTTTCACCTTCCCTCCCTCATTTACCCTCTTTCTCAGTCTAGTCACTTTCTCTCTTTCCTCTCTGCCCTATTCCCCACCCCCTCCACCTCTCTGGTGCAGTTGTAGCTCCTGACATATTGAGATGTAGTGCAGTAGTCAGGCTGTGGGCGCGGGCTGTGTGGGTAATGCACTTTCCTGCTGTATTATTTAGAGAGTGGGCTGCTAATTGAGTTTTAATGTCAGTGACTGCTCTCCTGCGAGTGTTTGAGCGCGGAGAGAAAGTTAAGATCCTGATAGATGATAGCTGGCTGTTTGCGGCCGCTGGAAAGGTCAGCTCTGACAGCGGGCGACCTGCCGTGAACCCGCGAGACACGCAGGCACCCACGCACGCGTGCGCATGCAACCGCATGCAGGCACAGACAGACACACACACACACAGACACACACACACACAAGCAATCACACATGTATGCTCGCTCACACAAATACTTGGCTCCTCAGTGAATCACTCGAGCATGCTAACATCGCTGACAGGGAATGCAGTGTTATCTTAGGCATGATGTCGCTGTCATAAAGCTAACCGGTATTTGTTATCAGGCATTGTTAGAAATGGCAGCAGTTTTGACTATAAAGCCAAGACACAAGTTTCTCCAGCATGTTCTCAGTGGGCATGTCAACTGCTGTCACAATTTTTTTTTTTACATTTAACTGTAAAACATTTAAAACATCTTTCTAAATAATACTTATACTCCTCATTAAAAGAATAGCAGGAAAAGTGAGACTACAGGGCTGTTGGGAAGGAAGATAAAGGTTACCAGGAACAATAAATGATGATACATTTAGACTGATATGCACTATAAATAGATTGATATACAATATAAATGTTTAAAAGTTAACTTGGACAATTCTATTGGAATAAGCATTTATAAACATTCATGTATAGATATGTCAGTGGTCATAACAAGCTAATGACAGGCAGCCTAATAAACTGTACCCTACAGTAAAGTGTAACCAAAATGATCAATTAATCCAATTTAAATCAATAAAAAGGCACATAAGCTAAAGATAGCATGTAAAAAGGTCAAGTTGCATTACGTATATGTATTAATTTTTAGATATCAAACAAGCCGACCACAAATACGCTTTGGATTCTAGTAAATATGCCATTATTTAAAGTCAGCTGGATGTGTGCTCTTCAGTCCTTTCTTCCAACACCTTAACACAGCTCCCTCATTTTCATTTTAAATGGCTGGGTATTACTGTGTGAAACCCATTAGTATCATGCTAACTCTGTTATCATTCACCAAGTCCATGCCTTCCTTTGCATGAATCGCACACAGCTTAGGCCCAGCTCCCATCCCATAATACTCACTCAGCCACAGTACTGATAAGGCATAGCAATAATTCATTTTTAAAAACCCAGACACTGGCTAATTAACACTGTGAATTCAAGCAGAAAGGTGGTGTTTCCCCAGGAAGTTTAATTGCGTTGTGCACACAGCAATTTAATGGCTCAAATTGAGAAGCGTTTGAACTCCAATGACTGTCTGAATACGTCTGGTCCTCTAAGACTTTGGACCATGTCTGTTTTCTCCCCCACTCCAGTCTAATCAAGTTTAGTTTTACCTGAGTTCTTTTAATCACTTACGTAATAGACTTCAGTAGGTTTTTCTCCCAAGGTTAATTATGTGGCACACAATTCAATTTTGTTCATGCGCTGATTGGGAATTCTTGGAAGTGTCTGCGCATTTATGCAGTGGCTGGCTATCCTATCAGGCTTTTTACTAAATGCAACCAGGAGACGCTACCATTCATTTGCAGTAGAGAACGTGATGCCGCATAGCCCCGGGTTGAGCCTGCTGTCTGAGCACATAGATCATATAGCTAAACTCTGACAGCTGCAGAAAAGATAAAGCAAATGTATGCATGGATCACGTGTTTAGAATGAAATGTATTCACTTTAATGATGGTCTAAGCAGAGATATCAGGGTTGCTGCTGATTTCCTAAAGCTAATAATCAGTAACAGTTAACTCTATAGTAAAGGTAACTACCACACAATATGTTTTCCAGGCATGCACCATTAAAGTTCAATGGTGGACCATAACAAATAGAGCCAGACATACAGTTCTGGATATGAATCTCAACACTCAGTCAAAACCTGGCTCTGCTCTACACTTCGACCCTAAATGTCGGTTTCCGTTATTCCCCCTATAGGATTCTAATGGTATGTTAGCGCTAAGCTAATGTTATTGATATATTTTTTTTTCCAGTTTTAGATTAAACAGACATTTAAAGCTTAACATTCCATGCTTTCTTCTCGTAACACTGAGCACACAACTCTACAGTCCTGTAACATACTTTTATTTTCTTTGTCTATTCAGACTGCTATCCCGACAAGCATCTCGTGAGACTCCATGGTCTGTATCTCCGGTTCCCTTATGACTAGCATAACTGTCTTGACCAAAGTCATGCAACCCTTAAATATTACTACCTTGTCCATTATAAGCTGTCAAGGCATAATTGGCAGAATTGTATTTAAAGCTCTTCAGTGAGACATAAGAAGTTCCACCCAAGGTCAATAATTGCTAGTGAGATAATACAGCACAATGACAGCCCTAACAATACAACTATAACATATTAACTATTTAAAATCCAGTCTTATTATTTAGTAATGCTTCTGAAGACTTATTATTTAGTAGCTCATGACTCATTTAGTGATTACTATGAATTTAATATATTATTTAGCTACGTGAGTCACAAACTGAAGTGTGGGCCTACATACACACCCTTCTGGTATGGTTTAAACCAAAGGTCACCTTTCAGATTTCAGCCATGTATGAGCTTTGAAGAGATTTTAGAGAATGGTTCTAACATGTACATCTGGTTCCAATGTGCACTCTGCCCGCTCACAAAGCTACTTACTGAATGAGGATATGGATGCCCTGTAACCCAAAGCAGTCAGTCTTTTCCATAAGTTAAAGGAGACAGTAACATGGCAAAGGCACACTTAAACCCATCTGTCCACAGTACATTTGTCAGGGTGAGTGGTTGACTGAAGTTCATTGGTTGATTAAAATGTTCATTAACAGCCATAATAACAAAGACAGGCCAACACCGCCCCCCCCCCCCCCCAACACCCCATAGCCATTAGTTTAATTGACTGTGCAAGCCCCTTTAACATAACCTTCTCTCCTTGTTCGATCAGATTAATTCCTGTGATGGGGAAAGTGTTGAGCTTTTCATTGTTCTCTTTGTAGTGCATACACGGGAGAAATCTGGAATGTGTTACCATCACATTTTTTGGTGATGCACAAGCTTTTTAATTTTTCAGAAATAACACAGATGCTTCAACAACTGATAAAAATTAAAATTCATTAATGAATAACTTATACTGGTGTCGTGCCAGACTGTCATGGAGTGACTCAGAATGGCAGCAGGTCATCTTCAGTGACGATCCCGCTTTTGTTTTGGTAAAGACGACCAACGAGTCCGTGTGTAGAGGCACCATGGTCAGCACCAAGATTAATGTTTGTTGTCATGCGTGTGTGCGTTGTTACTGCACCTCCACCCCTACCGCACAGTCTACAGGAACTGCGTGAGAATATTTAAGCTGCATGGGATGAATTATCACAGGACACCATAATATTTGCTGGATGCCCTCCCTGGCATAGTTCTGAGGACAGTTTCCGGTAGACAATTTCTGCTACTGCCTGTACGCTTCCATACACCTGCAAATTCAGCTACTTCCTTAACGCTATAAACTTTGGCACACTTCTTCTCAATCTATAGATCTTGTCACTCACACCCTGCAGGCATTAATAGCCAGATCATTCTTGTGCAATGCCATCTGCAGGAGCCTGAAGTTACTACCACCTTAAGCACACAAGATGAATAATATTTTGTCGGGTGAGCTTTATTATGTCTAAAGAAATATCTTCCGACAAAGGAATGACTAAATAGTAGTTTTGACCTGAAATTCAATAATAAAGGATGATCTCTGGCAGCTCTGTACACTTTGCATTCGTCCTTTATATTAATTCATGCCAAACAATATGGATTATAATAATAATAACAACTTTGAGGTAATTGCATACATAGCCTGCAGTTAAGTTAGGATTTCAATGCAAATTCTTCTTCACAGCTGGATAGTTCTGGGGGAAAAAAAAGCAAGGGGACGTTGGGGATTAGGGATATTCATAAAGACTCTGCTTATTAGCACAGCATTTTCCCCAAAACCACACGTATTTACAAAACCCATTTAATGGCCTGTTTAATGGGATGTTTGCCTGTTGTACCATGTGCTGTAAAAGTGTCTGTGTCCATTCCCACTAGTCTGCTGAGCGGCCAGGACTGTGGTGGGTCTCTGGAGTTGTGTGACTCCGGTGTGTGGTCTGCTTGTGCTCCGGCCTGAAGATCGTGCCATGGATAATTGGTGTCTTATGGGTTTTACATCCTTACAGAGCCTGTTAAAAAAGCAAACACTGTGGGTTACATGGGTTTCTATGTGCACAGTTACAGTCACATCAGTTTCTCTCAGAACTTACAGGATGTGTTGTTTTTGTAGTATTTGCTAGGACTGTACAATATGTCATTTCAGAATCGCGATTGTAATGTGTGTATGCATATGTTGAAATTAAATGTTATGCTAGAACATACCAGATACAAAAGAAACCATGGACGGTTCCTGGACTGAGTTAAGGTATCTTGACTACATGGAGAGGGGGAGTTACAGTGCTCACCTGCTTTTGTGTTTAGTGTACTGAAACCAATTAAAGAGAAATAAAGTTCATTAAAAAAAAAAAGACATTGTTTTATTTTCCGCCCATTCATTTTACAATAACTAAATGTTTTCAATCATTTGGTAAAAATTCCTGAATATTTTTCATATTGCAATATATATCGCAGGGCAAAATAAATTGCAGTGTCATTTTTTTTTCAATATCAAGCATCTCTAGTATTTTCTATATGTTTCTGTATTTTCTTACACATATATACACATAATTATAGACATAATATACACTTTAAAAGTACATGTAAACTCTTTCAGTTTTGCAGCTGCTAGCACTTTTGGGGATGTGCATTTTATTTTTTTATTTATTTATTTTATTGGACTTGCACAAAGAGTGCACCTTAGTGCACCTACGCTAATGGTAGTCCTTTGTACACCTGATACCTGGCAGGTAAAGATTTTTTGTTTTGTTTTACACACAGAAATACATTACAAGCCTTTGAGATTTGCAACTGTTAGCACTAACTGGTATAACAGTGTTGGGTAAGGTCTTTAAGTAAAATAATTGAATAATAAATTAGTAATTTTCCCTTAGTTGCAGATTTATGGATGCTATTGTTTGATTTGAAACATTTATTTAACCCCATAGGAGGTCCAGGATTGACAGTTGACCTCCAGTACATGATTCTGCCAATCAGTCCTTTATTAAAATAAACCAAGGCTGCAGATAGAATTGTGATGGCTGAAGCGCTCCCTAAAAGGCAGCGTTTTCCACAGTGTCATTGCTCCTGTCTTCTGCTCTTTCCTTCCTAACCAAATCAGCCATGACACAGAGTATTACGGGATATGTAAGGCAACCAAACAGAGGAGCCTCAGGAGGCTGATTTAGTCAACAAAGGCTAACAGTGAATGAGTAGTCCCCCATTAAAGACCTAATACTATAATTTAGCAAATGTGAACACGTTTTGTTAATTAAATGAAATTAAAAAGTCATTAAGAAGCTAGCTGGCTCACTAACTAGTAAAAAGCACTCAGGCTATAGCTGATGGCAAAACTGCCCAAAAAACACAGTCCCACCAAACTCAAATCCAACATCAGTCCACAATCACCACCATCTTACCAATATCAGTATTTTCACCACAAACTGTCTGTAGTCAGAGCACATGTGCACGTTAACTTGTCAAGATATGCACGTTCTATTACATGTTTTACATTTACATATATATTTACAGCTTAATTATCTTATCTGTACATACTGTATATAGCTCATTACTCCAGTACTTGGTCATATCTGTTCTTATCTCACATTGCTCATACTTTTATTTGCCGGTTGCGAGTGTCCCGACTTTGTTTATATATTGTATATCTTTTCTCAATTCATTTTATAGGACTTCTATATACAGTATTTGATTATGACGGCACTGAATTTCATGTTGAAAAAGTCAGCGTAAGATTCGTCATTCCCAAATATGAAAAAAATCTGTACATATCAGAATCTCTGAAAACTGTAAGTGGGATATCAGAAGAATTTTCTTCTTAAGAATGGCTGGTAAATGAGACCAAATGTTCCTATATCCTATATTCATTTTGCATTTCATTGGTCCATGAGGTGATGTTTGTGTGGTTTAATGTACCAAAATCAGAATTCCTATGTATATGAGCTCAGCAGAAAAAAATAAAATAAAAATCATCTTGCATGTTTAAGGTGATAATTTCAGGCTCCTGAAGACATTACATAAGGATGACGGGGCTATAAATATTTGCGGGCTGTGAATGACAGGATTCATAGGTTGAGAAGAGGTGGTACCTGCACCTGGCTATATACACACCCCTATAAATATACACTTATATATACACCCTTTATATATACACCCCTTAAGAAACAGTGTGGGTTGCTGGCGAATTTCTACACCCAGTAATAATGTTAATAATGTTAAAGTAATAATGTTAGAGTGTTTGTGCTCACCCTTGCATCCTTTTCCCCCCTCTGTCACGCTACTAAACGCTGAGAGTGTTGGTGCTCCCCTTCAGCAAAAGAAACCAAAAAAAAAAAAAAAAAAAGTTTTTCTCTCTCCTGTCTGCTGAGGGCTGTGAGGTCTCGCCCTCCTCCTCATCCCTGTACTTGTTCCCTAGAGGTATTAAAGGTTCTCACACCCATCCCTCCCTCTGTTTCTCTGGCTTTCCCTTTATTATATAGGGGAGAGTATTTTTTAAAAACTCATCTCCCTTCTTTGTTTCTTTATTTGTTGTACCAGTATCTCCTTACCCTGACTTCTGCTTATTTTTGTTAGGAGTTTCATAAGATTTAAATCTCTGTACATTCAGGAGGTAACCAGTCTCCCCTGGCGTCCTTTGTTTCCCCATTTCCCGCTCAAGCTTTTCCCAAATTTGGGTGGGTTTGTGCAGTGGTTACTTTTCCCCCCACTTACATTTAGTTCCCACTTCTGTTTTAAATTCACCTATAACACCATGGTGGTAGAGCAATAGGCTGATTGCCCTTCAACATGGTGGCCTGGGTACAAACCCCACTACTTGGGAGGTGTCTCATTTTATCAGTCTTCCTCTTCTGTTCCATGTTTTGACTGCTTAGCATTTGGGTCCTCTCCAAAACCCCAGTGGTAGCTTGTCTGGCAGAGCCCCTGATTAGAAGCTCTATGCTCCTTTCCACCAACAGCTAGCATTACACAGGTGACTCATTTTTGTCTGGTAAGCTTGTACAGTTATGCATGTTTGTTCTGATTGGCTGCCCTGTATTGTGGCTCATTCAGAAAGCAGTTAGTATTAAACACACTTCAAAACTTCAGCTTGAGGTGGGCAGAGCCAAAGTCTGTAGCCTCAATAGAGAGATATATGTAAATGTGATCATTTGTGAACATCAAGACAGGTGGATTTTGCATCCTGGGACTGAAGATTAAATAGATTTATAACTTTAGCAGTGTTTTTCCTGATACATTAAACTCAAAATCACGGGCAATTCAGTTTTCCATTATATGGGTTCTACAACAGGACAATCAGTAACAAATTCAGTAAACTGCAGGACCACTAGAGCTAACAGCCTGCTGTTAAGGGCTAGCTTGGATTGAATGAGATTCTACTGGCTCTGTAAAAAACAAACCATCTTCCATGGTGTCTGTTTAAATCGGACCCAAATGTTCTGGCTCTCGAGCATTGTTTATTAAATGGCAGGGTAATGTATCATATCTCTTGGAGCTAGTTTTTAATGAACTGTGATGGTGAAGCCCTTGCACTATAAAAACCTCCGGACGGATCAGAGAGCATCTTTAAAACATTCTTCAGATATCAGCGTAGTATTGCATTTTTCAGATATCAGTGCTGTATTAAATCTCCGCGCTTTTGCTCGTCTCAGAAGTGAAATACAGCTTTCAGTCCTGTCTGATCCGAAGAGGAATGTCACGGATTCCTTCCCTTATTACAGTTGGCTCTGGCAGGTCCCAGATCAGCCTGGGCCCTGGACTCAGGAAAGGAGCGTCATCCTGACGAGCACACTCACCAGCCTGTTTGGATTAAAAACAAATATGGTAGTATATTATTACTTGGCTCCGAATCATCCTGAAGCTTTGGAGGAGGTTGTGTTGGACTGCAAAGCCTCCTGGGCACTTTGTATATGTATTTTTCATGCGGTATTACACCCGGTTTATTAGAAGCATGCAATACCTGCTGGGCGAAAACAAGTCTGAATCGTCTCTGCCATTACCAGGCAAACAAACAGGCACTCGGCCTGCACAGCCCAGCCAGAGCCTCGCAGGAATCCACTGTTTGTTTTCCATGCGGTATTAGAGGTCAGCTTCTCAATCCTCAGGTAAATTTTGCTTGGCGGCGAGAAAAAAAAAAAAGAAAAAGGGATAAATATTTTCGCGGAAGCTGGCCCTACAAAAAAAAAAAAATAATGTTCACCCTCTTTCGGCTTTTCCTTTGCCAGGCGTGGAGTGCTTGGGCGGATCTTTCTTTTTTTTCCCTTCTCTCTTTTCACCTCAGAGAAGTGCCGGTCCATGCTTTGCAGGACTGACCGACACGCTTGTTTATTTTTCCCATGCCTACTGCAAATTCCAACATTTCCCCTCACTGAAAGGATCCATGTGTGCCCGGGCCAGCGTCGCCCAAGTAAAGAGCGAGGGAGGAGGTAGAAAAAAAGAGGAAAAGAGAGCGGGTAGGAAAAATATCAACAAGTTGTCATTTACATCAGAACAAAAACAAATAAACCCTAGAGAAAGAAGCAGTTAAGGTTTTTTTTTTCTTTTTTCTTTCCTTCATTTTAACATAAGGAATCTCTCTCATGTGGCTTCGGGCCGGCCGCCAGCCAAATCTAATATGGATTTATATACAAAGGAAGTGCCTAGTTTAACATAATGAATATTCAATCATGCATGGACCCTGTAAAGCAATTTCACAGGAGTAATTGAAAGCAGACTTTGTTTACAACAAGATAGGAGAGCAGAGCAGAAAAAAAATGAAAATAAAGAGCTAAACTGTTGACCCAAAGGGGCCCGAAAAATCTCATGCTGGATTAAGTGTTTACACTGCTGGCATGGATTCCACTAAATGAGGCTGAATTCCAGCAGTGGATCAGTGCATTCTAACCCCTGTGATCCAGTTACTGAGCGATGTCAGAGCGCATGGACCCCATGGCTCTCTGGGGACCCGCAGCCCTCAATACTGCACTTGTGGGGGCGAGGTGTAAGAGCCAGGCCACGTACAGGTCCTTCATTCATCAGTCCGGGGCTTCGATTAGGCTCAGAGCTCCTGCCTCATATCACTGTGCTCATGTTCTGTTTGTGCTAATTCTCCCAAACGCTCCTGACAGAGGAACTGTTGTTTACAGTGTCAAAGAGAACATGTACTGTATATTAGTTAAGCATATAGCTACACTACAGAACCCATTTTCATTTTTTCAGTTTTTTGTATTGGTGGTGACAATTTTAGCCTTCTTTGAGCGGAGCTCCAAAAACACTAGCCAGTACATGACTAGCAAATACAGCTTTAACAGTTTGGCACACAATCATCATTATTGATAGGGACTGTTCTTACAATGTTAACTATTACAGTCCAATTTTCAGACTTTGGGATGCAATTGGGCACTTAATGGTAATGCCAACTTGTTTTTTGTTAAAGTGCTTTAAAGTTGTTTAAAGTGTAAAAGAGAAAATGTGTATTAACACACATACATGAAGCATATAGCTTCACCACGGAATATGGACTAATCTATCAGATTAAAAATAAAATATATAAATTATTAAACTTTCAATTTCTTTTTGGTGTTGACAATTTTAACATTTTTTAAACTCCAATAACTCTAGCAGGTTCATGAATATAAAACACAAATTTGAACAGTCTGACAGAGAATCATCATACATTTCATTTAAATAAAAAAAAATTAAAAAAGCCTGAATTTGTGTTGTGGTACTTACAATTCTTACATTGTTATTTGTAATTGCACACGGATTTACAGACTTTGGGACGTACTGTGTGCATCCCAGTTGCACACTTAAGACTAATGCTAAATAGTTTGTACTACATGGAAAACAATGAAGTCTCCCAAATGTAACAATAAAACAAGGGGTGCACCCCAATTGGCCACATAATACTAAAACTAAAAAGTGTTGGAGTATATAGTATATAGTACAGTTACAAACATCAACGTTCAGTACACTTAAAAATCCACAATGCACATTTAGAACTAGTCAGTTTTAGAGTATGGTAACGATGGACACTTTTGTCTCACAATGCAATGGGAAAAAGACAAATTTCACATCTGGAAAATTTAGAGAGAGAGAGAGAGGAAAAAAAACAAAAACAAAAAAAAAACAACAACAACGCAGACAGTGATGTAACAGCGACCAGAAATGGTGTATAAATGTGAGTTCAACAGCTTGTAAAAATAAAAATGTATTCTAGTAAACAATGTGTTTATTTTTTGTGTACGGTAATAAAACCCCCTGCTGAAGCAGCATTGAGAGTCCAACCTCGTATGATGTGAGCTTCATCACTTCCTGCAAGTAAAAAAGGACATTGTATGCTAATACTGTGTGTAGTAGGCTGCTGAACTCCTAGCATAGTGTGTAGTATTAGTGTGTAGTACAGAATTGAGATGGAGCAATTTATTTCAAAACGATGGGATCTAACTGCTCACCATGTAACCACAAGGGATGACAAGAACACAGTCTCACTTATCGCTCTAAAATGCAGGGGTGTGGCTAAAAATGTCCACCTATAACGTAAATCTACTTGTGTTTTGAGGGTGATGGACGATTTTGTTAAAAAGTAACATTATGGACACAATTTTAAAGTAAATCGAAGTGATGTTTTAAACACAGCATTAAGATAAAAAAATATTTATCAATTATTTTCACCAACTGAAACTTATTGGTTGGGTCTGATACAGATACTTCCCAATAGAAAATACTATAAATTATGATTTATAGGCCATTCTTAACAGTGTGCATTGAAATTTAGTATTTAGACACTGTGCTCGCTCACTGTCCGCTCTATTAGGCACTTCTTGCTGGTCAGAGACAATGGCTCATCTGCTGCTGCACAGTTTGTGTTGGTCATTTTCTAAACCCTCATCAGTCATTCAGAGGCTGGACAGGTTTGGCTGAAGGACTATTTTCAGTGCAGACAGTGAGGTGTTTAAACACTCCAGCAGCACTACTGTGTCTAATCCAGCACAACACACACTAACACCACTACTACGTCAGTGTCACTGGAGTGCTGAGAACGATCCACCACCCAAATAATACCTGCTCTGTGGTGGTCTGGTGCAGGTCCTGACCACTGAAGAACAGGGTAGTAAACAGAAATCAGATGGACTACTGTCTGTAACTGCAGGACAATAATTTGTTGATATATGGTAAGTGGAGCTGATAAAATCGACAATGAGTGTTGATGCAAGGAGGTGTACTTAATAAAGAGTTCAGTGAGTGCATGATGAAGTTGTTTGTCTTATTCTTTTCCAGTGGATTGTTTAAAGCAAACATTCTGAAAACACGTGGATACATTTGACACTACTAGGTTACTGCAAACCAAGGAAGAAAGCATACTCGTGTGTATTTACAAAGACTCGTGTCCCCAAATTTTTGACAGCTGGTGTATCAATGGATGGCAATGGGTGAACAAATTAGGCTAAGAATGAAAAGAATCAACGCGGAGGAACGACCTCAATCACATGCACATTTCACATCAGCGGCTTTCCGCTCTGATGATAACACGCCAGTTAGCATACAAGGCTTGCTCTTCCCGCCCATGAATAAATAATTCTTGCTGAATGTTATCTAGATAGAGCAATGACCATTCCACAAAGCCGTAATGACAGCAAGCTTTTTGAGTCAGCTGAAAGAGATGGAAATTGACTTGGATCAACTGCTCTTCTTTCTGTAATTTATTCCACACTTTTTTTTCTTTTTAGCAAATGAGGGGGGAAAGGTCCTACACGGTTAAACGATGACAGAAAAGGGTAGATTCTAAGCAGCTTTCTCAAGCAGCAAGTGTTCACTTTAATTCTGCAAAATAAAACAGGTTATCAGGTTTATTTTGCGATTCCAGGCAACCTTAATAAATCGGCTTAGCCACAGCCTAACAGCTTCATTCGCCGCAAATCTGTCCTCGCCAATAACATGCACCACTAAGCACAGATTAATTTAATAACTCTTTAATATTCTCGGCAGAGTAGGGTACCACGCAGTCCATAGCATATGGGTCTCTTCGCAGAATAGAATATTGCTGTGGCTGCAGATTGAAAATTACGTAATCGTGTCATTTATATTCTATTCACTCTCTTCAAAGCTGCGCTAAAAAGTCCAGACGGTTCACCCACCGCTGGGAAGATTGCAGAATCTCCTTGTGGTATCAAGCTGTAAAAGGATTATATGCAATCGGTCACTTTGCGAAGATTCGAAGAGTTTGGAGATTTCATGTTTCATGGTTGGTGAATGGTGGTGGTGGTGGTGGTGGTGGTGATGGTGGACTCCATAGTTGTGAGCTGTCAGGATATTCTTCTTCAAGGGTTCTTTGGTAAAACCAGTGTTCATATATACAGTAGAACTAACAAGTCAACTGAAGGTGCCATAGAATGCATTGATTCAGCATTTTAGATTGTTCCGATATCCACAAATGAGGCATGCCAGTTTGGTCTGGGTGAACAATGGCCAGATCTGATTTTTCATACCCATTACCCATTTATAACCCTTTAATCAGTTTCTAGAATGAAACAAGCTGTTTTTCCTTTTTTAGTAAATTTAAGGCACCTGTAAAAGCTGTATCATTTAAGGTGGGACAGAACATTTAGTTAAGAAGCTGGTGAACAGGAAGCCATGTTGAATGGAAGATGAACATCAGCCATGGCTGTTGACAGTTTAGTTCCTTGGAAAGGATATGAAAAGTGCCAACATCCTCATTCACAGCCATTTCATTGCAGTAGCTCCATGGTCATATGTAAACTTGGGGCTGTAAATATTAATATGTAAATATGAATCAGCCCATTTTAATGGCCTCTTTTGCACATGTGGATTCATATTTGAAAGGGGGAGACAACAGTGTCTGAGATTCATGGTCAGCTATGCCATTATACAGTGTATATACAGTTTTCCATTCTATGGCACCTTTAAGCAGTCTTACCATGCTCACATGCTTATTGACATGGCAAGAGGGAACGATGTGACTGATGACACCTGCTCAACTGTTTCAATAGGAACAGTGGCATATGCATTTAAAGCTATGGAAAAGACGCCAGTAAATATGGGTTGACAGCCGAGACTGTAAGCACACATTAATTGACGGTAATGCTCACACATTGGCAGAAGAACAACTATTCCACATGTGGCTAAGAATCTCAATGCTGGACACGATCAGAACAGCAAGGAACAGTCTGTCTACAACTACATGCAGAAGGATATTGCAGTAGAGCAGCAGTCCAGGAACCCCTCATCACAAAGCCGAATGCACATTTCAGAGTTCACTGGTGCAAAAACCTTAGGTCTACAGAGATGTGGACCTCCATGTTCTCCAAAAGTGGGAGAGTAGTACAGACCTGAGTGCTCTGTTAGGGAGTGAGGGCATGTATAGAACCTAAATGGCTCATACAGGCTGTATTTTTATGTATTTGTGCTGGAAATGTACCCAACATGTTTTTCACCTGACATTCATTTCCACATGAAAAGCCATACGGCTGTTTTTTTTCCCCTGTACTGTCATTTTTTTCTCGTTTCTTAGAACTTCTCTCCAGTTCCTCCTCTCACTGACAGTAGCCACTTAATTGACTTACTTGGTGGTTTGCCCTGTTTGGGTTTCCCTCTGAAACCCCAAAGTTTCCAAGCATGTCTTTGTTTAAAACATGTCAGTAAAAAAAAAAAAAAAAAAAAAAAAAAAAACTTGTGGTTTGTCTTGCTGGAGAGGGAAAGAGAGAGGGACGCTATTACTTCGGTGCCTATTCAGCAATCAGCATAGATGACTGTGCATAACAACTTACACAGCCTACTCTTACTGGGCAAGCTACTATTGGCTGGCTTTATTAAAACAGTAAATAAACAGAGTGAAGTAGTAGTTGGAGATGGAAAACGATCTGAATTGGGTGTTTTCCTTGCCGCAGGAAAACAGCCTGGCCGTGTGTGATTCATGCTAGGATAAACAGGAGGGCACAGAGTGCTCAGATTGCTCTGGAGCTAAGCATGGATTACAGAAGAGTCATTGTGTGCTGCCGTCCCTGCACTTAAGATCCAAAGGAACTCAATCTATCAGTGTTGGGTGCTCTAGTGTAGGAGAGGTTAAAGTGATAATTGGGTGAAAAATCTGATGTACACAAATTTCCCCTTACCCCAAATATAATTTACTCCTTCGGTTTGGCAATGAAGCTAACAGGCTAATCTAGCTAAAGTAATAGGAACTAATAAAAACCCTTTACGTGGTGCAGTATGTGGCAGCAATAAGGGCCTGAGTTTTGAAGTTCATCTCAGGTGTGGTGATTGGGGTTCTTTCTGCATGGAGTTTGTATGTTCTCCCAGTGTCTGCGTGGGTTTCCTTCCAAAGACATGCAGTTAGATGAGTCAGAAATGCTAAATTGAACGTGTATGTCAATTTGTGCAGGACTAGAGACCTGTCCAGGGCACTTCCTCCCCCCACCAACTTTCACCCAACGAGTGCTGGGATAGACTCCAGTATCCCCCATGACCAAAAGAATAAGCAGCTCAGAAGAATTAATGAATGAATGAATGAGAAACCCATCCTATTAGCATCCTGCTAACTTCTGCCCAAAAATCAGGACATGCTTTAAAATATACAAGGAGTTATACCCTAATAATCGAAACTAAACTCATATAAGAGATTCACTCAAAGAAGAGTCAAAAAGTAGAATCTGGAATGGCTCTTGTAATTAACTGGGCTATCTACTTTTTTCCATTTTTATAGATGGCAATTCACATTAGCAAGTCTGTGTAAGGGATTTTAAACCACACCACGCATTTGTCCCTTTTACTCCTTCAGTTGTTCAGCATCTCCAGCGGTGGAAAGCAGCACTAGTATTAATTCAAGGCCACACAAGACATCAAAAATGGCATCAACTCCCTCATGAGCAAAATCTATAATGCCACAACACCCCAAAAAGCTTAGCTAAATAATGTATCACTTTAAAACAAAAGCACACAAGTCTGGTGTCTGATTATACTCATCATGAAAATACTAGCTGCACCCAGAAGGAGGTGTCAGATTGCAGTGCTATTGGGAAGCAAGATAAAGGTTACCAGGAACAATAAGACTGACATGGGCGATATTTATTGAGCTACACATACAGAAGTAGTGTCTCTCAGTGTGGCGTTGGGTTGCTATGTTCCCTGATGCAACACGCTAGATGTCTAAGCAGGGAGTTGTAGAGGTTCCTTCTGGTGCACTGTGATAATCCATCCCATGCAGCTTGAATATTCTTACACAGTTCTTGCAGATTTTGAAGTAGGGATGGAGGTGAAGTGACACCAGGCCTTCTGGACATGCAACGAATGACAACAAACCGCATCACCTTGTTTACATCACATGCGCTGCCAAGCATGAAACTTGAATCATTAGCATGAATCGCAACGCCAAAGCTACCCACCGAGTTTCATTCCTGTCGGTTAATTCCATTCAACAATTCTTTTGATGATGAGTATGTTGTTTGCCTTTAACCCAACACTGAATTCTTACTACTTATTATGGGGGAGAAACTGTGAGGTTCTTGTAGTGCAGATTTCTCTAATAATCCAGAAAGACTACTAGTACTTTGGATGTTAGAAAATGGTTCCGAGAGCCATCTTCAGTCATCACCAATAGTGTACTCCTACTAGAGTTAAAAAAAAAAAAAAAATTGGAGAGCACGATGTAACGAAAGCAGATGCAGATATTCTGGTTTCCGGGTGTATCATGTAACATTGATGACGGTAAAATAATGGTCTAAAAAATTGTTTTTCTTTTGGGACTATTTTGTCTTAAAATACCCCTCTTGTATCCCTCCACCATGACCTGTCTCAGAAATCAGGCACCTTATTCATAACTTCCTGGTTCCCATCCCCACCACTGTGAGCAATTCTAAACATTTTAGTTTCTCTAAAATAAAGCATTTTGCACCAGACCACTCTGATTTTGTTGTAAATATGCTGAAATCGTAAAAAATCAGTTTCGCTTTAGATTACAGAACTAGAACTCGTTTTAAGACAGCTAAAAAGCTAACTCAGATACCACACATGCTGACAGATGTTTGGAGGAAGAGGAAACTTGATACTGAACACATCTCCTCAGCTAGTTTTCAGATTGAACCAAGTGCCACTGGAAACACCACTGAACTGTACATGAATCCTCTCTTCCAGAAACTGTAAAACCTTTGCTGGGTGCTTTGCGGTAGGGGCACTTACTATTTAGCACCCCTGATTCAGCTCATTAAAAGCTGATAATTGGCTGAAGAGGTGACTCCACAGTGTTAGAAGAGAGACTGTAAACTCATTATCCATCATGAGCTTTGTAACAAGAGAGCTCTTTAGCTGTTCTACAAATACTCAGATTCCACAAATCTGGTGAAGCTGAGGGGATTTTCAACCATGTTGTCAGGGACAGGACTGAGTTTAGGATTTGGGGTGTGGTTAAGGAAAGAAAGCTGATTGCTAAAAATGAATGAAAATGTAAAGCCACCTTGCATATGAGTGTTTGGTCAAAAGGGTCCTTTTAGGCCAGACTTACTGCTGGGTTTAAGGCGAGACACTCCAGATGAAGGGGGTAACATTTATTTACTATTAAAATAAAAGGTTATTAAAATAAAAGTTTTATGAACTGTATGTTTAGATATACAAATAAGTCATGACCTATTTAAATGTGTGCAAATAGGTATGTTTAAAATGTCATACCACTGTTTACAGACATCTAATTATAGAAAGTAGTAACAAACAATGTAACAAATATAATAATAAATACTGTAATAATAAAAATATAAAACAAAAGCTATCTATTACTATTTGTGAATATGAATTAACATTGTGCAAAAACAGAAAGCCATGTTTTCTCATTTGCTAGGGGTGGAGGGGGGTCTTTTATTTTATTACTTTAAAAATCTGACAACATAACAGCCAAAAACATTTTAGTTATATATTTTTAGTCGTACAGTGTTCTATTACTCAGGGTAGAAATTATATACAATCAGTCCCCTCTTTAAAACTTTCAGAAAATAGATAAGGGTACAACTGGAACATTTTGTACGCAAGTGCTACCGAAGTGGAGATTTCTGGCTCAGAGCGTGAGAAACTCATTTTGAGAAACTGGCCTTTAAAGAGATACCACATACCACTGTTTACAGAAATCTAATTATACCACTAGTAACAGCAATGTAACAATAAAAATCTAATAATAATTTATAAAATTATATAAATAATATATAAATTAAATAAAAATATAAAACAGCTATATATATTACATTTGTGTGAATATATATATATATATATATATATATATATATATATATATATATATATATATATATATATATATATATACACACACACACACACATACATACATATATATATATATATATATATATAAAAAATATAGACCTTCCATTACGATAAAAGCACAGTACCTCCTACACCCTTGGTGAAAATCTTTAACATGTCACTATTTTTAGAAAGCACCACAAACAGTTACTCTAAATATTCAAAATATACTCTAAATATATTATAAAGACTACAGATTAATATCTACAGTGCACTAACATTAACATTAGAAAGTAAGGCTGCGTCCCAAATAACACATTCTGGAGCTTCACGTCCTGCACTACTGAGAGCACTTCTAACGGATGTGCACTGTTTTTTACACACTATTTAATGTGGCCGTATGTAGTTTGCAATACGGCCAGAGAGTAATGTCACCTGATCAGAGTGCTTTCTGACAGTTTGAGCAGAGTTATTGTTAGCTACCATAGTGCAGCGCCCTCACTTCCCTTTCTTAGGTTTGGATTAGGGGTAACTAAGCCAAGGGTTCAGAAGTCCCAATTTCACATATACAGTATTTTGCAGTTAGGACAGAGTACGGGCTTGTTAACTTTATAGCTACATTTAACTTTAAATCGAGCAAATTAACCAAGTAGGCCGCACACGTATACTAGAGCAAATATACTGGAGTTTAATAAAATAATAATTCAGTTCTTCCCTTCCTTAATAGAAAAGTAAATAAAATCACAAACAAATAGGTCTACCATCACGTACAACAAGTGGATGAAAGAATAAGCCACCACCTGATAAGAGCTAGCACCTACAAAGAATACTCTTAAAAGGGCACAACCGTTACATTACTTACGTACTGTGACTTCAGTGTCAATAGCTTCATGAGCTAGAGCCGTTATCCTGTTACAGAAGTATAAATAATTTGAATCTAGTGGGATATGATGCTTAACACAGAACTAGAATTTACTACTATACTGATAAGAGCTCTGATTTCCAGTTTAACACTCGACATGACCCTCTTTGGCAGCTATAATAGGAAACTTAATATTAATGTAAGCTTTATTTTGCAAAAATGCAGTAAATAGTTTAATAGTTAAAATGAGCTAACTCAGCATTAAAGTTTAAATTCTAGCACTGTAACAGATCAGAAAAAAAAAAATTATTTGTTTTAGTCCCCTAAATGTGTTATGTTGTGTGATTGGTGGAAAAGGTCACATGGTTTTGTGTTGCGGGAAGTGCAGCTCAGAGCAAGGAAGTGAAATGTCTATGTTGGAAACTGCAGCAAATAAAAACGACTACAAGTTGGAAATCCGTCTCCATTTGGCTTTCTTTTTGATCGAAGAGTGATCCAACCACCTTATAGCGAACCCAACACTTGCATTAACTACTACCCAATAACCAAAAGGTCACATACACGCCCGTTACATAACCAGTTAACTCAGTAGCTCAACATTACCAGTGTAAACTCAATAGTGCAACAACACCAATGTAAACTCAAATGACTTTAACCTTAGGTTTAAAGCAAATGTGGGCCCACACTCACACTCACACACGTTCACACACACACACCCACCCGTTGCAGGCCTGTGACGTTGCTTGTGTGCGGTGGTGCCTTACAAACAGAAAACGGCCTCCTCACTCTCTGAGCCAAACAAAACCGACGTTACCTCGTTTTCAGGAGTGTTCAGCACAGTAGCAGTCTCTCACGACCCCCAGCAGACACAGCAAGCAAACAGGAACCGTCCTCCCTCGAAGCTAGCGGAGTCCGAACACAGCAGCGGTTCTCTGGAGCAAGCTCTGTGATTAGGTCCTCCCTGAAGCCAGAGGAACTCTGAACACCGCGGCTGGTCAGCCTTCTGTCTGGGTAATGTCCTCCTCGAAGCAGAGGGAGCTGAACTCCCACTCCGCGAAGTTAGCGGCTACCGCTAACGAAGGTGGCTGAGCTCCAACAGTCACTGGCCAGGCCCAAACACACCGCAAAGTTGGGTCACTGTGGTTTACCCACCTAAAGTTAGTCAACGGTCAGTTTTTTACTGAACACTAACTCCATTTATTGGACAGTTTTAGCTATGCTTCCGAACTCCCTCCAACACTCCCCCGAACCGCCTTCTTTCGTCTCTCCCGCTCCGGCTTCTCTCTCTCCAAGTCCCACCCCTAGATTGACACTATAGGTCAGTTACAGCTGTTCAGCCAATGAGTAAAGAGTACACCTAACCTGCTGACACCAAACACCTGCTCAGCTAGTACACTACAACCTAGCTTTGCGGGACAGCTCTGCTCTTAAAGCAACAGACATCTATTTTACCAGAAATGAACTTTTGTGTTTTTAATGAACTATTAATACAATTGTACATATTTTTAACCAGCCTACAAATCTACCATAACTAAAAGTTATCATTGTGGGCCATGAGAACATACCCATCATCAAAAGAATAGTTGCACCAAGAAGAATTTAGAAGACAGGAATAAAACTTGACATTGTGAGACATGCTGGTGATTCAAATTTCACGCGTATCTGCGCATGTGACGTAAGCAAGAACGGGTCTTATCGCTGTACTGAAACAACAGCCACAATGGCGGACATTCATTGAGCAATGATGCCTTCATGAGTCATCCTGTCGAACAACACAGAACTACATTCACACAGACTGCTACAACCCACCACGTCAACGTCACCAAAGACTACAGCGGTGTTTTGCCAGACTGTCATGGAATGACTTAGAATGACAGTGGGTCATCATTAGTGACGAGTGAGCAGTTGAGGAGGAACTGTGTGAAAATATTCAGGCTGCATAGGATGGATTATTATGTGGCATTAGCAACCATGGCAGCTCGTGCTATACTGAGAGACACTACTTCTGTATGTATAGCTCAGTAAATATTGTCCATATCAGTCTAAATGTATCATCATTTATTGTTTCTGATAATCTTTTATCTTCCTTCCCAATAGCATTCCAATCCCACACCTCCTTCTGGATGCAACTATTTTTTTGATGACGAAAGACAGATTATGTCATTCACATACAGCTGCTCATGCACAGTGATAATCCTACACATATACACAACAGAAAGTATAAAATATTTAAATGAATAAAAAGTCCAGAGTGTCTAGTATCGATGCTCCTTCTCTCATGTGGAATCTCATTGTCTATCTTTCCTTACTCCTTTATGTGTTTTATTCCAAGCTCAAGCATTTAAGATTAAGCTGCATTTGTAATTTATTATTTACCTCTGTGAAGTGCCTGTGTGGGTTTTACCTCGACTAAATACCCTCTCAAAATCCTGCAAGATTGATTGTTTTTGGAATAAGCTGCATTGTAATTTTCATAATCAGTGTTTCTCTCTCTCTCTCTCTCTCTCTCTCTCTCTCTCTCTCTCTCTCTCTCTCTCTCTCTCTCTCTCTCTCCCTGCATTCATTGTGGCCATAATTTTCATAATCAGTGTTTGTCTCTCTCTCTCTCTCTCTCTCTCTCTCTCTCTCTCTCTCTCTCTCTCTCTCTCTCTCTCTCTCTCTCTCTCTCTCTCTCTCTCTCTCTCTCTCTCTCTCTCTCTCTCTCTCTCTCTCTTTCTCTTTCTCTCCCTGCATTCATTGAGGCCATTGCTCGCAGGATGCGTTGGATTTAACAGGTGAACGCCATGTCTGAATGAAGGCGCAGGAAACGAGGGGAGGCCAACAAAAGCCTCAGAACCTGTTTGTGTGCTTTGAACACACATGGCGCCGGCTGTCCAAACACACCGTGTTTAATTAGAGGAGATAGAGGTGGGAATGGAGAGAGGAAAGGAGCGAGGGAGGGAGGACAGGAGGCCCTCATGTATTTTCCATTAATGCTGAGGATAGCACATGAGGAGTGGGCTGAGGGTTAGGCAAACACAGCCTGTTTGAATCTATCACACTGTGTGCGCACACGCTGGCGTACACCGAGCAGGTTTTAAAGGCTAGCGTGCTGGAACAGTGTCAGCAGGCGTACAGTGGAATGCAATTACACTAACTTACCGTCCAGATCGGCCTGGAGCAAAGCAAGGCTTTTTTGGAGGGGTTATTGCTGGGCACGGAGTTATGCAACATGACTCAATTCTCTCAAGTAGGTCAACTACAGGTCACTAGCTTTAGAGCATTGTGTCATATAAATACATAAATTAATGACATGCACAGATGCAGTGATGTGAAGCATATCCATCAGAAAAAACTTTGTGTCTCCAGTTTAGTCATTTTTGAGTTTTTGACATACTTTGAAAATGGATGTTGCCCTTTGCATAATTTTCATGATAAATGGACTGAGGGAAGTGGCCCATAATTACTTGGGAATATATCTGGTTACCTTGACTTGCATTTAAAATAAGGTAAATTTTTTCCATCTCCTGTAAGGCTATCATTTTGATCTTTAAAGGAAAACTTTAAAATTTAAAACATGTATTGGTGAGCCCTCAAGGCCTCATAGGTATTTAGAGAAAGCCTTAAGATTTCTGTCAAATAAAAGCATTTCATATTTATTTAATAGCATCATTGTAGTTATTGTATCTTGTTCGATACAGCCAGATTAACTACTAATGTACACTCATCACGAAAAGAATAGTATCACCCAGAAGGAAGTGTGAGGTTGTAATGCCTTTCAGAAGGATATGGGCAGTATTTATTAAGCTACACATACAGAAGTATTGTCTCTCAGCTAACGCACATGTATAAATTCCTAAAGGTGTCCAGTGATAATCCATCCCATGCAGCTTAAACATTCTCACACAGTAAATTGCGGTAGGGGTGGAGGTGGAGTGATACCAGGCCTTCTGGACGTGCTATGTATCACAACAAACCACTAATCTTGGCACTGACCACCACACTCGGATTTGTTGGTCATCTCCTCCAAGAGAAAGGTGGGACTTGTCACTGATGACTCATGGAGGGCATCACTGCTCGCAGGATTCTGTCAACCAACGGCAAGCCTACCCACCAAGTTTCATTCCTTCTGGGTGCAGATATCATTTTGAGGAGTGTATATGCTGGTTTCCAGTAGGGCAAGTTTTTCTTTAGATCTTTTATAGACATCCTAGAGATGCCCAGACATCTGCAGGATATGTCTCTGACTCTGATTATGAGTAGTGGCCTGACCGATGCATTCCAGTCAGAATACATTGGCGGCAGCTCTAAGCCTGGGCTCTGAGGGAGTCACTGTAAAACTGCTACAAGGTCAAATATGTGAAATGTCTGTCAAAAGCTTCAAATCACACATGATTAAAACCTATTAAAAGCTGCAAATATCATGTATTCTACCAAGCCTCAAAAATGTGTATCACTGTTAGCTTAATGCTAATATACTACTGGAATCCTATAGGAATGCTATCACAAATTAGCTTAATTGTAGCAGTGTTTTTTCCTCCTAGTTTTTGACCGAGATTTGACCGAACAGAAGGCCTAGCTCTAATAGTGATGGTCCTCCACTGGAAAAATGCCACAATTTTTTTAGAGGTCATGCATGAGTTAATGGTTACATTTATCAGAATGCCTCAGTGCATGTTTAATTGCCCAAACGTTTGTGTGCCATGTTCCAACACTAACAGGCAGGACAGAGAGATAACGGGGTATTTAGGCAGTAATTAGTGTGTGTGTGTGTGTGTGTGTGTAGCTTTGCTGTGAAGAGCAGCAGGCCTGGCTGATATTCGCTGGAGCTCTGTTTAAAGGCACTGCTGGGTAAACAGACTGAGGAAGGTCAATATTATCATAGGCTGCTCTGAGAACAGTCGACCGATGGGGCTCGCGCTGGAACTGACAGCTGTTTCCTCCCTTTTCACTTGCACTACAAAACTGATCAAACAAGACAGAACTCGCACGTTTTACATATAGCATTTACACTAGTCATAGAATGCTGATTACTTGGCATGTCAATCAAAGGATTGCTATATTTCCTGTACCCAGACATGTCAGACATATTAACACTTGTTTAATAGAGTTTGTATACACACCTATCTTTCAGTCGTGTATCCACCAGTCTGAATAAGCTTCTGCATATGGATACGCACTCAATGATCCACATTCAAGACTCCTTGTATTGTACAGTAATAAAAAACTTCCAGATCAGTGTGGCCTTGTACTTCAAGAGCGGCTGCATACAATATTAGTGCAGTCTTATGCTGCCATCTGCTGGTGAGGGTGTGTATTACACCAGGTCTTAATTTATATTTTGCCATGGTATTTCAGTTTGAGAGTTGCATGTCCAGAGCAGGTATTTAAACATTAAATATTACAGTTCAGATACAAATATATTGACATTATTCACATTAGCCAATCTAAACCATTGTTTTCCGTATCATGGCCCAATGCACATTAGGGTTGCCCATGCACTAACACTGCTGAAAATCATTTCTGAGCCACGTTATAATACTTGAACTGCTACCTTCAGATTGCAGGATTCAGACACCAGTTGCAGGTCATCATTTTTACTGACACCAGAGGTTTATTAAACAAAACTGTGTATTTACAGCATATCGTCGCTGTCCAAAGAAAAACAAGTATCTCCAAAATAGCAACTTTGCAGGAGATGCCAAAGCCCAATTTCATTCTAATGTAAGTTAATGGAACCAGAGTTTTACCAACCGCTCTTTGGGCCATTTCTGTTGGTCCATTCATCAGGAAATGAACACATGGTGTAAACAGCAGGTCATGTGATCAAATTATAGATAAAAGTAAAAATTGTCAAAAATGGAGATACATGTCTTTTATTGGACAGCAACAATACAAGAGTTTGTATTTAGTAGCCCCTTTTCTCTCTCTTGCTTTACACACTACTAGTAGTCATGATACTGGAACCTACAACTTCAATACAATACTTATCAATACAATACCATACCAATGGGGCATCAGTGCAGAGCGAGAAAAAGGAAACATAGCACTGTAGGGAAATTTCCTGCACCATTCCAGTAATTGCTGGTCTTATTCAGAGTTTACAAAATGACCATCCAAAAACAACAGCCACCCGCAGATCGTGCCCAGACAACAGGGCTTTAAATTAAATGTGGGGTTTAGTTTAACCGATGATTTAACATCAGAAACTGGTGTTGGCCCATCAACACACACTTTTCATTCTACAATAAGAGCCAACTACAGCCATAAAATTATAAACATGTGCGAGCAAACTCCATATAGGAAAGTCTGTTCACTTGGCAGCCATCTTGGCAATGCCCTTGGGCAGTTATTTCCACTCGTACTTGTTTTCTAAGACTTTCCAGCCTCCTATCTCTCAGATTTGGGAAAGACCTACAAACCCCAAACTGAAAGCCTCATGAACTTTCAGAGAGAGATTTGAAATCACTGGCATTTTTGGATTGTGCATATCTCCACATCAGGGGGAGCTTTTCCCACTTGTGGCTTGGTAATATTGAAGAATGGGAAGAAGCGTTCGTAAGGAGCTTTTCGTTCACAAGTGAACCGTCTCTGCTCCCATTATAATGTCTCTTGTACAGGCCACATGAATCATTGCAAAGTCTGATGCAGGACCATTTCATTCTCTGAAAAATGGACAGACTTGATAGGGTGGGATATTGTACTGGTACGTGTTGATATATTTGGTATTGTAGCCCACTATTGACTGTGGATACACGGGAGACGTGGCCACCTGCAGAGCACCATGGGAAGCACCGGACTCGAAGTAAGATCTACTTCGCATGTACTATTGCATCTCCAAAAATATAAAACTGATCAAAGTTTCTTTTTGTTCGTTATTTCATTCAAAAAGTCCCAACATAGTCTGGGCCAGTATGGCTCATGAATATCAGAAATCCAATACCTCAAATATTTGGTTGCGGCTCCTTTACTAGGAATTGCTGCTTCAGGTGGGACACTGCTGAGAATTCACTGAAGCCCAAGTGCTTTGATAATGACCTTCACTTTGTCTGTATGGATGGGTCAGGTGTCTCATCTTCCTTTTGACAGGAGCCCATATATCGTCGCCGCCCAAAGAAAAACATGTATCTCCAAAATGGCAGCTTTACAGGAGAGGCCAAAAGCCTTTTCATTTTAACGTAGGTCAATGGAACCAGACATCTTTCCAAGCCCTTTTGGGCCATTTCTGTTGGTCCATTCGTCATGAGATTTTCACACAGTGGTAACAGCAGCTGGTGTGTTCAAATGATGTGTAAAAGTAAAAATGGGCAAAAATGGAGATACATGTTTTTCATTGGACAGTGAAGATATTCTCTAGGGGTTTTAGGTCAAGAACAGTAATCAGTGGTGGACAAATTACACAAACCAAACTTCCTCCCTGGTAGCATGATTTATTATGGCTCTAATGTTCTATTATCATTTCTGGAACAGGACTCTTAATCAGCTCAGTGTAGGTGAAGAGACTCTAGTGGGTCCCAGTCCACCAGTCTTTAATAGAAGCTCATTCAATAGTCTGACACTGATGTCTGTTTAAATGACCATAAGCACAAACACTGAGGGAGAACAGTTCCCGTTAGCTAGAACCAAGCTCTGTCCAACAGGTCAAAACAAACTCAAAACAACGTGACCACTGTCCCCTGATGGGTGGGCTCGCTTCATACTTCTGTTATTTGGACATATGTTTTTATTCACACATGGGCCAAAAGGATGGACAGATTTGGCAGTGGAGTAAAAAGGATGATACATTTACCTACTGTCCACCACCGATGGTAATATCATGGGCAACAAAGTTTTGGCAAAGGGTGTCCTGCTGGAAATTAAACGCAGGATCTCCATAAAGCTGGTGAGCAGATGGAAGCATGAAGTGCTCTAAACCCTCCTGGTGGGCAGCTGTGTTGACTTTGGACTTGATATAATACGGTGGACCAAAACCAACAAATGACATGGCATCCCGAACCACCACAGACTGCCGAAACCTCACACTTCAGACAGCCTGGACTCTGTCTGGACTTCCTGAAGACTCTTGGACTTCCAAATGAAGTGCCAATCTAATCTTTAGCTGAGAAGAAGACCACTAAATAACAGTCCAGTCCTTTTACTCTTTATCCCAGGTGAGAAGCTGACATTGTGTCTGCTTCAGAAGTGGCTTGATATTAGACATTCTGCGGTTGTCGTTGTTTTCTTGGAGATGTCTGTGCATGGTGGCTGTAGCTCATACACCTTTGCTATGATAGTAGTATGGCTTGATACTCTTTCAGTTTAGCTGATACTCTTTTCAGAGCTTTCAGTGTAGAGCAAGGAAACTCTGAAATGTCCTCCGCACAGAGACATAAAGATTCGGGCCGAGAAGATCCTAATCTTTTAACTTTATGGTTGACATCATTTTCCGTTACCTCAGTGCTCATCTGTTAATGTCACCGTGACTGATTGCTTTGGCATACTGATCAATTCGTGAAAAGAAAATCATTATTTCCTACGCAATCACGGAAGCAATCAGGTCCTGTGTTTGTCTTTCCATGAAGAGATTATTCCTACAAAATAGGCAGCATGATTCAAAGATAAGGACATAATTCCGCTTTTGATCCCAGAAGATTTATGTTCATCTGACTGTACACAGTGTGGATCTATAGTCCTATCTGTGTTTAAATACAGTGACAGGTACAAACACTGTCATAAAAGGATCCAGTGCCTCTTTTTCATCGCACCTTTTAAACGTGTCACGGCAGACAGGAAAGAGCAGTTAATCTAAGCCAATAAGACTTTCTCAGCAGGCCGGTAAAACACACAGACGCGCTAGCTGTGTGTGCCTGTTTGAGTGTCTCCGCTTGCCACGACATTTCTCATCATCTGTCAACAGAGGAGCGAATGCTGAGCAAACAGCATCAGTCAGCGTGTGTGCACAGCAAATGAGAGAGAGAGAGAGGGAGAGAGGGAGAGAGGGAGAGAGAGAGAGAGAGAGAGAGAGAGGGAGAGAGGGAGAGAGAGAGAGGGAGAGAGAGAGGGAGGGAGAGAGGGAGAGAGAGAGAGAGAGAGGGAGAGAGAGATGCAGGGCGAGAGAGAGACCCACTGGCCATAATTTTTTTTACTTTACTTTATCATTTAGTCGCTAGAATTTTGACATGCTGATCTAATGCTGATCTAAGATAAGACCCTCTAATAATATAGATATAGACCCTCTAAAATAAGTTAAATATCTCTCTTTCTCTCTCTCTCTCCCTCTCTCTCTCTCAGACTATTCTTTTTGATGATTATTTATTTATTGAGCTACACATACAGAGGTAGTGTCTCTCAGTATGGCGTCAGGCTACCATCTTTGCTAATGTAACATGTCCAATGTCGCATGGAGTTGTAGAGGTTCCTAATGGTGTCCTGTGATAATCCATCCCATGAATATACTATATATATATATATAGTAAATAAAATGGCTAGATTTGAGTTAGTCATGTAGATGACTATGGGACATCAGCTACCATCAAACCACTGTAAAGAAATATGATTCTGTACGTTTCCCTGCCAGTTTCACATTAAACCACTCTGAATGACTGTACCCCTTTAAATTCCCCTTTAAGAGCCTGTGACCTATGTTATTTAGTGAAACACTGCACGTTGTACATGAACCCAACCTGTTGTTCTATTCCTACTTGTCTTTTTGGCCCCTTGATGTCCGTAGTGGCCTTTTATATAGACGTCTCCATGGCCCTTATCTAGAGGAATTATCCATTTGAATTGAATTGCGGTAAAATACTGTCCATGAAAGGTCAGAGAATTCATCACAGAGATGGGGACACAAGTTAGTTTTAGTTTTCCACCATACATGTGCAAATTTGCTTTTGGGTTTTGCACAGTTGCTACTGAAATGCCACTTCCTGCAGCTCACAGAGGTTTAACAGAGCTTCAGATGATGAACCATGCATTATAGAAAACATTCAGTCTGATGGTCAGAGCTGAGGCACTGCAGTACATGCAGTTTTTACAGGGCAGACACTATTTTTGACTAGCATGTAGTCAAACAACATTGCTAGCTAGTGCAATAGCTAATTTTAGTTATTTTAGTGCAAAGAATTCATTAATATTTCCTATTTTAATGGTATGCTGGTGAGGGGCAATGGGAGCAGTTATGCTAATCACCACCAAAACCAACATATCATCATCAAATGCAGAAAATGTTTTTTTGTTTTGTTTTTGGACAGCGATGGTGTGTTGTGTTTTGGATGTTGATATGCTGGTCAACCAGCTTGGTGACCAGGTAATCCGGCCCAGCATGGAATTCATACTGGTCAGTGCTGTATTTTAAACTGACATACCATGTGACCAAGTCATGGGATAGCAGCATGTAAATTAATCAAGTGGTTCTTCTAATAATTTTACCATTTAATTGGATTGAGCTTTTTGTCAATATGTTATATGTATATGTTGTCTTTCTTTAAATGTAGTTTCCCAGATTAAAATCCATTTTATTTCTCAATCCCTTAAACTGTAATGCTCAGCTACTTTGAAAAGTATGGTCACTTTTAGTTTATTTCAGAATGAAAATGGTTGATTGATTGATTGATTGATTGATTGATTGATTGATAGTGAACAATACTGAATCTCATTCTCAGGGCATTTACAAAACATTGAAAATTTGGCCTAACGAGAAGAGATTTTTTGCCAAAATACTTTAATTAGAAGCTTAAAAGACTTTTATTGGGCTAAAATGCATGGCAATATATCGCTGCTAGCTAGTGTATCATTTTAAACTGGGTATTATGTAGAAACAGTAAAAAAGTGATGCAGTTTTCATTTTATTTATTTTATTTATTTTATGTCATGTCATTTCCCCTAGTGCAGAATGTGGAGTAACTGTATTTTCTCAGAACACCATGGAATCTCTAAGACAGACTTCACAATGATTTATTGGAGGAATACTTAGCACAATAGAACTTGTACTACATTCAGCCTCTAGATGTCCCCAGAGGACAATCAGGCCTTCCCAATCAACCCTATATCAATACAGTTTATTATAAAGATATTTACATGTTATAAATAGCAAAGGACAGAATAACCTTGTCAAAAATGCCCATGATATACAAAAACTGCTTATTTTAACCTTGTGTCTTAAGCATTAACATGTTCATCAGAAACCGTAGCTGTGTGGACTTTAGTAGAACACCCTACTGTTCACATTACTTCAGTGTTTTTGCTTGTTGGCTGCTGTACTGTGATCTTTGGCTGTATATCAATGCTGTATATTTGAGGTCTGTTGTGGTTCATGTGCTTCATAAGAAAAGAGCAGTGTATATGGCACCATACCTCTGGCTCTAAAAACCCTCATCAGCACCATCTAGGTTCAGTGGAGTTCATGGTCACATACGGACTTACAAAATCATGTTCATTAAAACATATACACATTGGCTCACGTATATCTTCTGAGGTCTAACCGCATCTGGCACTGCATAGTTCTAACAACACAAGCAGTACAGGTCGAAAACCAGGGACCAGCCTACAGGCATGTACTGTAGTCTCTAGTCAAAACTGACACTAGGCAAAACCTATTCATGTATCAGTGGATATGTCTGAGGTGACCACATAACCACACCAAGGAAATAAGTGGAAAAGAACAAGAGTTTCCCAAACTGGATTGCAAAACAATCCCAGAAGATCCAAAGAAAATGGGACTCCTAATAAACGTGAAGACCTGGTATCTTGGTAGAGCTTTTATCTTTGAGAAAATCCAGCTCCACTCTTCCTTCAAAAATCCACAAGGTGCTTCTGTACAGCCTTCCACTGTGAAAAGACACCACCTTGGGAAGACACTTCAAAGCTATGGGGCTAAACGGATGTGTAGCTGCCAAGAATCTGCCAAAGTCCTTGTTGACAAAAGAGAAGATCATTCACAAATCAAACAAAGTAGCTGCTGGTGTTCTCAGAACAATGGACTGACCACCTTTGAGTCCAGACCGGAATGTGTGACTTGCGAAAAGCAAAATAACTTGAACTTTGGTGGTGTGGAATAATATCCCTGCAGATTTCTATGAAAGACTAAAAGCACATCTCCTGAAGCTTATGGCAGCTGTCATAAAGATGAAGAGTGGCCACACTAAAGACTGAAACAAATGACATGACCATCCATATCTAGTTTTTTGGCCCCTGATGATGAAAAATGAAGGATCATTTTGACTGGGAATATAAAATGAATGAAGGGTGGTCACTGACTTTTGCACAGTCTATACCTGTGCTCCCTTGGGTCTACAGTAATTGGCCATATTATCAGAAACACCTTAACAGACATAATGTATTCAGTCCCCCTCTACCTCATGAAAAGGGACAACTACAGCATAATGCCACCACTCCGCAGACATGCCTGGTTTTAAAGTGGTCAGTGTCTCTCCAAAATTGGTCACCACGGACGTCACTCCAAAATGTCTGCTATGGCATTAGTCCCCGCCCCCTGCACATTCTTATCTCAAGCATTTGTCTTCTGTGTGGCTTTACTCTCCAACACTCCACCTCCCACAGTTCTTACTATGAGTAGTATTGGCAATCTGTAAAATACCCCCTCACAAGCTGCTGCCACCCCTGGAAAATTGGTCACCGGAGATTATTTACGGACTGTGTTATTCTCAGCACAGCAGTGACATGTTTGGGTGTGCTCTTACGAGAGAGCATAGTCCAGCTAGACCTGTTAACTACATAGCTACGAGGTGTGCCAGAAGGTGGGTGTATCTAATAAAGTGACCAGTAAGTGTATAATAATACCTGATTAAATCTCAGTAACTCCTCAAAGCCCTTGAGCATTTTGTTAGTGAATGGAACACTGTGAACCAAACCCACTTAACATTATCCTCCACTCAGCTCTCTGGTCCAGGCCTCCAGGGGCCTCACAGAGCACTTAGTGTCTACAGGTCTTCTTTTCTGAGTTGGATCCTTTGCTGGGGGCAGGTCTGCGGAGGAGAGGACAGCTGAAGAGGTAGATGATCCCCAGGCTAAGGACGATGCAGAGCATGGCGGCCCCTAGAGTATTGCTGAAGGTGACGGCTGGAGCGTGGGCCAGCAGCCATTGGCGCCTCAGAGCTATGTCCATCTCGATTGCCTTCATTTGGAAGTGTGTACCGATGATCCCACACACGTGGAACAATTGGTGGCTGTGGCCTGCAGGGGGCAGTCAAGTAAACAATGCATGGCAAGTTAGAGGTGTTATTAGGTGGAGCCAATTCATTTTAAAAGTGGTGTCAGCACGTGTGTCACATGCACTTAACCAGTGGTTCAGTCAAAAGTCTGATTCAGACAAATATCCCCAAATGCATGATTGGTGTCACTAGTGTTGTCACTGGAGCTAAAAGGCTGCAAGCTAACAAGCACAGTGGTATGGAAACGTTTGTGCGCCGCTGGTCAAATTACATGTTAAATGTGCCATGTAATGGAAAACTTTGTTTACATTACCCTAGTCAGTACATAGAACTGATATACCGTGAACCTCAAACACTGAGGTTCCTCCTTCAAATACAAATCCCAAATTTGCAAATGAATATATAAAATGAGCTTCCAAACTTCCAAAATCCTACACTGTTATGTAACAGTCTTGACTCAGCCTTGACTTATGTGGCCCCAAAACGTACATATGACAACACAGCCATTGCAACGAAAATGGTGGACTATGTGAACAAATGGTGGACTATCATTAGAAGCTGTGAAGGGAATGTCTGCACTTTCCACACCCTGTCTAAGGAACCAAATTGTAAACAGGCACAGTTAATATTCATCTTAAAACTAGAATGAAACTGGCTTCCTACTCACTAGCTTCCTAATCAAATGGTCCATTCCACCTTAAATGCTACATGATCCTGGACAAATTGAATTCAGAGTTGTTAGTTTGCTTTGCATGGTTGTCTCTGTACGGTTTCTCAAACCTGGACTGAAGAGAGGAGCAGTTCCACCTTTATTAGCATCACAACCTCAGTAGCAGCCTGTAAGTAGCAGCCATGCTGTGTTATTGTATTAGTGTTTGCTGGTTGATGCAGATTGAGCTAAACTTAAGGTTTCATAGAAGGAAACAGTTTTAATCTACTTTGAGTTGTCCAGATGGAGTGCAAGTAGCTAGTATAGGTAACATTAGCTACTAGCACGATCCAAGTTACTAGCATAGCTAACTAAACAATCTGATGATCTGGCTGATTATAGGTTAACTTTGTTTAGCTGTCTGTCTCTATTTCATCTCTGTTACTTCTGTGTGCTCACCGTGGTGTCTCACTGTAAACCAGCCCATCAGAGCAAAGCTCATCAAATTATTCATGAGCTTCAAAGAAACAGCGCTTTTCATTCTCGTAGGGTGTAAATGGAAAGGTAAAAGCAGATCTGGGCAACCGAACAATTTAAAATGCTGAATAAATGCATTCTAGTGCATCTTATCAGTTTTGTTATGATAGCAATAATATGCTGCATTATGTCAGTGATGGACATTGCCAACATGCAGGGTTCTCCTGCCTCACAGCAGCTTCTAAGAGACGGCCCCACGTAAGTTCATATTTTCAGTACAAACCATGCTGTAGTAAACCTACACATTGCACACCCCGAGGCTGAACTCCTTCTGTTATGCAAACACAGACAGCAGGGCTGATAAGTCCCGCCTTACCAATGTAGTCGAATCGTCCAGGTGCAAGTCTCTCAGGGAGGTGTGTGGCGAAAAGAAAGCCTGTCAGGAATGCCAGCAGTGTGTGGTAAATGTGAAGAGAGTTTGCCTCATTCGCAGTGCAGCCTTCTCCCGTACACAGAAATATCTAGGAAGAAAAGAACGATTGTCTTACACCACTCCAAAGGTTTCCAATGAACTCACCTAAAACACTTATAACCATGATACAAATATATAGAGCGATAAGGTCTGTCTTTGCGTATGTCACATGTGCAGCCGAGCTGGAAGCTTGAGTCATTGGCATGTCTCACTATGTCAAACCTACCCACCAAGTTTCATTCCTGTGGGTTGATTCCTTCTGGGTGCAACTGTATGAGCAACAGGACAAAACCTTGTCTCTATGTTTGTGTTGGCAAAATTTGAAACTACCTGTTGCGGTGTACATTATTTCTAAGTTGATGGTGAATGGAGCAAAGTCTTGTTTATATGCAGCACTATAAAGAAAGCGTGAGACTGCCCTTCATTAATTTCATTTCCAGTCAAAACAGTGTGAGTATTTCAGTATTTAGTATGTCAGTATTATACTGTATGTTTACAGAACAGCTTTCATTCTCCTCCAAGATTTTTCTACAAAACCTAGAGGGACATTTTATCACACCTATAAGGTTAAACATTTGGTTGCGTTTTCCACATATCGCAGTCCAAGACATTAACACATTCAATAATGCTGAGATCTGGACTCTTTTCTCAGTTCTTTTCTCAGTTATGGCTTGTTTTCCTCTCACACTGCAAAAAAGTGACTCTAAAAAGTGACTCTAATTTGTTAAAGTGTTAGGGAAAGTTGTTGGCTGGGGGCAGATACTGACTTTCACATTGGACCACATGGTGGCGCTATAAATGCTGCATGTCAAGCTCTTCTTGAGAGAGGTTCCTGTCACGTTCTCTCTGTTATCCGTTATGTGCATGCCCTTTTCTCAACTTATAAAACCTGAGCACTACCTTTAATACACCTTGAGCTGGCTGACCGCAGGAAGGTGGTCTCTCAGTGGGTCCAAACAGATTTAGGCACACACCTTTACTTAGGTTCATGTCTCATGTCATATTACAACACGTAGGGACAGTGTATCTTTGTTACAGCCGGGGTCAGGATGTGTTAATTAAACCCTAGACCGTCTGGTAGTTTAGCCCTATGATTCCTGGGCTCGTAACATAAGCAAATGAATTAGTTTTATTCAACTCAGTAAATGACAGTGATTGAAAGAATCGTTCGTTCAGAGTCCTGTTTATTCAGGTCGAATAAACCTTATTCATTTGCTTGTAACAAATGAAAGTCATTTTTCTAGGTTAGTCTAACAAAACACCTTTTACAATGCACATTAAAACGGATGGACAGAAACACCTGTAGATGTTTTCACATACAAAGGATCATCTCACGAAGATGAAAGCTTTAACTGCTGTTTATCTAACGTTTTGAAGGTCGAGCAGGTGTTGCTTGGTTGTTAGCAGACTCATTTTCTTTGTACCTTTCAATCATTTTTCAAACTGTAGTTTTACGAAACCTCCTCATTTTCCTTTGACTTCTTGCTCCCTCAGTCAAACAGATTACCTTATATCTAATCCCCCTCGGAAATACCCTATGAAAAATGAATAACTCAGATTTTTGCACAGTACAGTACATTAAAGCTAAGACTACGTTATCCTTCTCTTTTATGTTATGACAGTGAGCGAATATCCGTTGGCAGGGGGCGCCACAGCATGGTTCCAGACAAATACTTTAAAACAAAGAAGACAAATTGAGCCTCTAGATCTTCACGCGGCTTTGAAAAACTCACATTTGAACCCAGACCAACGAGAAACTTACGAGATGTTCCATCACAAGCCTTTAATGCTGCGATTACCATTTGTTGCTTTACTTGCCAGACTCAAGCGCCAGAAGGTGCAGGTATGAGATCATTGCTACTCGATTTGGCTGTCTCGGACATTCTAGATCATTCTTTACACTGTCGGTGTGAGGGTGAGGGTACATGAGATGAAACTCACTCTGTAGAATAGAGGAATGTTGTCGAACAGGTAAGGGTAGGTGAAGGCTGAAATGCGCAGCACCTTGCCAAGCTTGGGCGTCTGGCTCTCAAGAAATCTGTGATGGAAAAGAACAAAACCATCAAGGTTGAGTAATCACTCAGGCACTCCCAGGGACAGTGTTTAATAACTGATAGTATTAAAGGTGTGGCGAAACATGGCGAAACATTAAATCTGCCATCTCATAAAATTAAAAGGACATGACAAAGATAAACCACCAGTGTACATACTTGCTACTGGCTGGGCGTGTGGGAGGCTACAGTTTTGCAGTGGGGTTCTTTACTTAGACAAGATTATGTTGTACTCACGCTCTTCTGCATAGCTGTCATTTTGGAGATACTTGTTTTTCTTGGATGGCAACATTAACTATTTCTCAATGACTACATCACAAATTCCACATCTATCTTTATACTGTACAGCTAACAGTAATATAGAACATTTACAGTACATGACCAACTCACAGAGAGAGCAAATCAGCCTCCACACTGTTACAAGATAAGTCATATGCTGAACAAACCCAGCAGTTCATTTATCCTTTCATAAACTCAAAAAAACCCTCACTTTTGGTATTAAGAAAAAAAATAGAAGCACTAATAGTTGCTCCCAGAAGGAATCAACCGACAGGAATGAAACTTGGTGGGTAGGTTTAATATTGTGAGACTTTAGAATGCTTTAAGTTTCACACACTCGGCCGTGCATGTCCTGTAAGCAAGGATGATCCTTATTACTGTACCTGACTGACCCTTCAAAAACTATAACTGTGGACATTCAGCGAGTAGTGATGCCCGCCGAGAGTCATCCTGTTAGTGCCAGCACCATTGGCAGATGGCTGCACAATGCAGGACTACATGCACACAGACCGTTACGACAAACGCCCTTAACTCCACATCAGCATTGCCAAAGACTGCAATGGTATCGTAGAGTGACTCAGAAAGGCAGCAGGTCCTGCTTTTGTCTTGTTGGAGATGACCAACGAATCCATGTGTGGAGGCACAGTGGTCATCACCAAGCATGAGAATATTCAAACAGTATAGAGGAACCGCTACATCTCCATGCCGAGACGTCTGGCATGTTGTGTTTGAAGCCTGATGCCATACTGAGAGACAATACTTCTGTATGTGCAGATTAATAGACATTGCCCATATCGGTCTAAATTGATCATAATTTATTGTTTCTGGTAACCTTTATCTCTCCTTCCCAATCTGACACTTCCTTCTGGGTGCAACTATTCTTTTGATGAGTGTATTTGGGCAATATTAATGATATATTAATAAAACTGAGACTCTGTTTGTGTGTCTGCATTGAACTGCATTGAACTCATAGTGTTTGCATCAACTAACTGGACGTTTCAAGTGGATGTTATAATTAGCCCGTTAGCCTTATGCAGGTAACCTCAACTAAAGTAGGGTTTCTCAACCTGTGGACCACTGACCGCTAGTGTAATGGCCCGTGGTCAGGTATGTTGTTTAGATTTGTACATGTAAGAATTATTTGGCCAGATTTATTAGAGCAATTGTATTTATAAAGGTCAATTCTAGTTTTCTGGTGGGCTAATATCATGCGGTGGGCCTTGGGTCAGGAAAGGTTGAGAAGCCCTCACCTAAAGCACACGACCATGGTCAAATATTTTCAAAATGATATAGCAAAAAAAACTAAATGTGTTGGGTTATACACCGTGCTCCCCGATCCCATTGGTTAAAGGCACAAGATAAAGGAAAATGAGTCAGGTTAATTAGGTACTGAAGCCAGGTAGTGCACACAGTGGCCAAAGTAGTGTAGACGAAGAATTTACCTGTCTGTGATGTCATGGTTATAGTGAAGAAATGGCAAGCCAAGCCTTAGCAGAGGAAATGGAAGGAAGAGAAGCATTGAGATAGTAGCAGTTAGCAGAGTCCCACTGCAGTACAGCAATAACAGAAGGGTGCACCACATTTATAGCTAAACGAATCATATTATATTACAAAGTCTTTTACTTTATACCAGCACGAATACATTTTGATGTCTCATTATTGATATAAACTTGACAGATTCCACCCGCCTGAGATCTAAAATAATAATAATAATAATAATGTAATATGTTTTGGTTGCATGCATGTAAATATGGTAATGGAAACTTTGCAGTGCCACCATTTCCACCTTTCCTTGAATTGCTTAGACTGCAGCTGTAAATACATGGTAGTTGGCAGTATTCGGTTTTTCTCACAATGGACAAAAGCTTCATTGTTCTCCTTTGACAGTCTTGATGCAAACATGTCCACCACAGTGAAGGATTAAAAAAAAAAAAAAAAAACAAGGACATGACATGTATGTAATAGTGTATTTTGCAGACGCTTGCAATTACCATGCTAAAAATTTCCTTTCACAGGCGTACATAAGATTTAGACTAGCAACATGGTTATTTTGGAATATCTGTTTAGTCAGTCCTGACTGACTGTTCTGAGATTGAGGTGATATTAATTGGGTCATCTCTATGTTCACTGGGTCCTTTAGTTGCTAAGTAAAATGACCCTATGCTCCCTCACTGAATTGGGTCGCATGCTTCACCCCCATTTTTCTGGAAATGTTACTTCAAAATCTGTTTGCTTATTAAAACATAGTCTGGTGAAGAACAAATGATGGGCAGGAGTTTTGTGTTTTTACACTGAAAATGATTACTAGATTAAACTGGATTAGTAAGGATATTGTCACTGTCAGAATCTCCATAATATTAATTGGCTTTGCGTAAGAAGGAAAAACATTCTTAACTCTTAATGTAGGTTTATGCAAAACTATGGTAATACCTAATGTTTAGTGTTAATGAACATGAAATAATACATTAGTTAACATGAAGTTAATACTACTTAACTAATGTATCCCTTCATGTTAGTCAACACTGAATGTAACGTGTAACCAAAACTATTTTATTCCAGGGGATTTTTGAGCATTTCTAGATTGGCCCATTCAACATGAAACATCCACACATTGTGAAGAGCAACTGACAATTTCAAATGATCAAAAAATTAAAAAACAAAGAAACTGACGATTTTGTTCCATCATTGACAATATGTTAGTTGCTTACTTGAAGGAGTTTTGAGATAGGGCCTTCTATAAACCCTGTCATAGACTCCCTTAATATAGTCGCTGTCCAAAGAAAAACATGTATCTCCATTTTTGTTGATTTTTACTTTTATGCCTCATTTGATCACATGAACTGCTGTTTACACTGTGTGGAAATTCCATGAACAATGGACCAACAGAAATGGCCCAAACCTGCTTGGAAAGAAGTCTGGTTCCATTGACTTCCATTCAAATGAAATGAGGTTTTTGGCCCCTTCTGTAAAGTTGCCATTTTGGAGATACCTGTTTTTCTTTGGACAGCGACGATATATTATATGTTGTATCAGTAAAAGACCTGAGAGTCTCTGGGCACATAGAAATGCTCCCTTACTGTTACAGAGATGTATTCTGTGTATACGCATGCTCTATGACTTTCTCTTACCGCTGTAATGATATGTATGATGGTGCTTTTTACTGTTATGTTGTTACCTGGAGTAGCAGGCCATGGCGGTGCAGATGACAGTGTTGAATACAGCAATAGGGACGTAATATGTGTGAAACGCACTGTTCACCCAGGCATCCGGCATTACATATGCAGAGTAGGTGATGGCCGAACCTGCACACATAGAAATATTATTTAGCTTCGTATCAGTCCTGGGTACAGATCATTTTATGAGCTATTCATCTTCATAAACGTGATGCCTCTTTGATGGAATGGGCTGAACCGTGGCAGCAGTAGCAATAGTATGTCTGTGAAGGTAAACAGTAAATAGGCTGCCTGTAAAGATAAATACGACCTCTACTGAACTTGGGCTGTAAATGATTCTATTTTTAAAGCGTGCAAAGTGCACAAGTGAATAGAGCCCTACCCAAGCTATAAAAACTGAGCGCTCCGTAGTCGAAGAAGAAGCAGATGTGGCGGGCGCGAGTGGACATGGTGCTGAACGTGTGAGCACAGCTGGATGCCAGCGGATACACACAGCAGGACAGCAGGAAGACCAGCAGCGGCCATGTATATGCATCGTGCCAGACATCCTGCATACAAACCACTGTCATCAAGTTCCACAGAAAATACCTGAGAGAGAGAGAGAGAGAGAGCAGTCAGGCAAGGGCATAAACTTTCCGGCAGCATGCTGTATGTACATGCATGAGGGTCAAGAGAGAGAGAGAGAAACAGGCAGATTGAAATGGTATCTTGGAAGGTTCAATGTCATAGAAGCAACACATTTGATTATCTAAAGAACCGCACACTTTGGTTAATACAATATGATATGATATGACTCGTAATGACATATGATTTGATATGATATGATAATAAACAATTTGATAAGATACGGTATGATGTGCTTCCCAGTTACACCTTGGTGCTCTAAACTCTCTGGTAAACAGTGAAATGTGGTTGGTGTAGCTCAGCGGATAACACCACTACCCGCCAGGGAGCTACCACCACACATGGGAGACTGGGGTTCGAATCCTGGTCTGGATGACTATGCGGTGCTACACCAATAAGAGTCCTTGGGCAAGACTCCTAACACTACACTGGCCTACCTGTAATATGATTAACCTTGTACTTCCCTCTGGATAAGAGCGTCAGCTAAATGTCGTAAATGTAAATGTTGTATGACCATATAGCATCTGTCTGCCAAGCTAAACTTTGCCATGGGTGGGACTTTCAACAAGACAATGATACCAAACACTGCCCACTCTGTCCCTGTTCAGCTCCTACAAAGCACCTACACACAGAGGACTATCAAATAAAATGTTACCTACATTGTTTCCTAGCCAATGACAACACAGAAGCTTACATACACATTACACCTAGGAGCCTTTATGATATACTATTCCTAAATATACTAAATCCATACGCATTATTATAGAGTTGGTTCCCCCTTTGCATCCATAACAGCTCTTTCTGCATCTATAATAACACTCTTCTGAGAAGGCTTTCTACAAGATGTTGGAGAGTCTCGGTGGGGACTTTTTGCCCATTGTCGAGAGGGCCTGGCTCACAATCTCCATTCTAGTTCCTCCCGAAGGTGTTTGATAGTGTTGAGGTCAGGGCTCCATGTGGGCTAGTCAAGTTCTCGTCGATGACTCACCCATCCACGCCTTTTTGAACCTTGCTTTGTCCACTGGGGCACGGTCATATTGGAACAGATAAAAAACCTTCCCCAAAATTTTCCCACCAGGATGCATGCAATTGTCTAAAACGTCCTGATACAAGTTTTCTAAGCCAATCTCTGAAAAACGCCCCTGCGGCGTCATCCCTCCTCTATCAAACTTTACAGTTGGCACAATGCAGTCAGGCAGGTAACTTTTTCCTGGCATTCTCCAAACCCAGACTTGTCTATTATATTGCCAGATAGAGAAGTGTGAATCATCACTCCATAGAATGTTTCCTCTGCTCCAGAGTCCAGTGGTGGCGTGCTTTACACCACTCCCTCTGTCACTTGCCATTGTATGTGGTGATGTAAGGTTCAGATGCAGCTGAATGAAGCTTCCGGCACACGCTTTTTACGCTGAGGTTAATGCGAAAGGTGGAAGTCTGCAGTTACTCAGTCAGCAGACCTCAGCTTTTACACAATATGCTTCTCAGGACTTGGAGACCCGGTTCTCTAACTATACATGGTCTACAACTGTATGGTGGAGCTGCAGTGATTCCTAAACACTTTTCAAAAATACAAGTCACAGCTGATGGTGTGAAATTTCACAAACTGACTTGATGTAATGGTGGCATCCCATTACAGCACCACGCTCAAAAAAGAGCTCTTGAGAATGATCCATAGTTTCACAAGACAGACCGCATGGCTAGATGCTAGATTACCTGTGGTAATAACACAAAACACTTGAAAGAATTGAAAGGTGTCCGAATACTTTTGTCCATATAGTGTAAACAATTCTGAAATACACTGATTCAACAGCAGCCTATTAAAAGTTATGATGGCAAATGGTCAAAAGTTCCTCACACCAGCTGTAATTAGACATCAACATGTAAATAAGACTTGGTTTGGGGCCCTTTAACACTTTAAAAGCAAAACAGGGAACAATATTCAAAGGCTGAAAGTAAATTTTGGAAACTGAATGGAGGAGGACGGGATTTGAGCTGATATAGCTACCATAGCAGTGGCCATGGATACAGTGTTAATCATCTGCTATGGAGAAACCCTTTTCCATTGTTAGCACGCTGTCCTGCCTGAACTTGTTGAAGTTCACGTTAGGTTTTGTTGGGGGAGACGTCCCTAACACACAGACACCCGTCTAATTAGTATGCATGCTTCCCTTCCACTGCTATTATCTGCACAGGGCTATTATCGCGCTGTTGGTGTATGCTAAGCCTGGATTAAAATTACGAAACACGTCTGATACAATAGCATAGTGTGGGGGAAACGTCACTAGACAAGGGCAAGCTCAATCAGCCTGGAGCAACCCAACATTTCGCAATCGCTCCTGCTCACCGTGCGTGGGTTTAAACTGCTCTCGGCAGATTGGGAGCCACTAGGCACCAACCTTTCCGCATGTTTGAAGGTTAAACAAACATTTATTTGGAGAACAGAACTCGGCTTTACCCTGCTGCTTAACCCATTAATGTCCAAATCTGGAGATTGACATTTGGTCCAGATGTTCTCAGAGCTTGGCCAATCACAAATCTGAGGAGCATCATTGAAATCTACTAAACTATGTTGCTAAAAAGTGAGTTAATATAGTCTTTTGGCCACGTCTGGTTACTGCATTCGAACAGCGTAATAGAAAATCCTAAATAGACTAGTACAAATTAAGTATAATGGACCAGAATAAGTCCCCATCTCACAGACTAAAGACCGATCTCTTTGTAAAGCACCTAAGTGAGTGAGCACTATATATTGGTATACTTTGTTTTGGCACAGCCTGTCTTCTCTCTAAGTGTGAGCCCTGGGTTGGGATCGCTAGGTAGAGCACTCCTGCTGTATATAACTCGGTATTACTCCCTCTAGGGATCAGCGCTAGCCCTTGTTCTGGCAGCGTCTGAGCTCAAGGCGAGTTTTAGCCTCTAACCTTCTAGTGCTAGCTAGGACTCAGATCTCAGATAGAACACTAAGCATGGTTGTCAGTCTCTTTGGATAAAAGCATCTGCTAGATGCCATTAATGTAAACCAATTTAAATGGATACTAGCTAGCTATTCATCTGAACTAACATCTGATCTAAAACCATGTAAAATGTAACAGTCAGATTAAACCAGTCAGAAAACCTGTTCTGTAGCATTTTTCCTCATCGCCAGTCATGCAAGAAGCTAGGCTACCCTAGAGAACACATGTCATTTTAGTACTCAGTGAGTGTTGTTTCTTGGCTGAATGTTACATATAGGGAAGACAAATGTAAAGCTTAAAGTGGCCTGGGCAAAGAATATATATATATATAGAGAGAGAGGGAGAGAGAGAGAGAGAGAGAGAGAGAGAGAGAGAGAGAGATTCTACACTGAACTTTGCTATATAAGTGCCATATTTACATGCAGAGACTGTGTTAGCTTTTTATCATTATTTGTTTTTTTTTTTTTTATATAGAAAATCTACTTTTGCACATAACTGGTATAGCATATAGGCTAAATGCACACTGGTAACCTCACCACAAGATACTATTACTAGAATCCATGAACTTTGGAGATTAAAAAAAGACTAGATGCATTGGATCCCATGTAAAGCCTTGGCTTTTTACTGAAAGCAATCGTGTGGAATGCTTTGTAATAAACAGAAGAGCTGATCATATTTCAACTCTGTTGCCTGACCAGCAGGTTACAAATCTAAAGCAAAAGTTAATGTGTAGGAGAAATTCCTAAGAAAAGGCTCATTCATTTCTCCGCTCACTGGAAAACAAACGTCCTACTGCTACTAAAATCTGCATTTCGTTGCTGCCAAAAGCTTATTTATTTGTTTACTTATATGTTTAGTCATATTGTTTTAATCTGTGTACACCTGTCATGAAATATTCACCACCAGGATTGGACCATAAGAAGCGAAGATGCTATGTTCTACATCTCGTATCCGGAATGAACACATCAATAGAAATGGTCCATAGAAAACTTTGTAGAAATGTTGTTGCACTATCACACATTAAACTGAATGCGTTCTTCATTCTTCTATTCAGTCACCATGAACGTGACACTGCGATCCCATAGACGGGCTAATATAAATAGTCCAAAATGACTTGGACTTGTTTCCGTATGCCATCAACAACAAGCTAACAGCCAAGAACTATAAAAACCATTTCAAAGTTTATTGTTAAAGACTAACGTGCACAAAGCCAGTGTCACGCCGGCATGTTTACTAGCGGTGGAAGGCTCAGAGGACTACTGTGCTGGGAGCTCATTAGTAGTAATGGGAGAACTACTGCAGGCCTCCAAGAGGGACAACTCTCCAAAGAGCAGTCGAGCCAGGGTAAAGCCTCAGCGGGGGAAATGAGCTCCAGCACCGGGTGCTGCTCTATTCAAACTCCAACACTCAGCAGCAGCAAACAAACAAGCTAAATGCTGTTTCCATGTAATCCAGCGCATGCTATTATGAAGCTACGTGCAGCGCAGCAGTGTGCGAGTGTGTATACACAGAATTAGGAAACGCAGAAGGGCGCCGAGCACTGATCATAGCAGGAATGGTTCGTAGCTTGTACGCTTTCTATGTTTGATTATAAAGTAATAGAGAAATGTAAAACCACTTGTGATTTCATGCGTACGTACATCTCTAACACATCCTGACTTTGTGTGTAAACCTGGAGGCGGATAGCACTGCTGATTCTCAGTAATCAGTAATTGGATTGTTGAAATAGCTTGTCTTGAATGGACTGCTTTGTTCTGGTTAATCTTTTAAAAACACAACCATGTAAACGTTAACCCCATAGAAAACACATTTCCAAAAAAACTTACAGTTCATCTCATCTACATGACTTTTACACTGTCCTTTAAAAACTATGTAAGGCAGCCAGTAAATGACATACTCTGCAGTTAACTAACTAATCCTGTATATCATGAGTCAATAGGCCTACTGAAAACACTTACTGTGTGCCAATGCATGGAAGGCCACTACTCTTTGTATCTCTAAAAGGATAACCTTACAGGAGACTTAACGTATAATTTCTATGTATTTACATTTAAAAACAGGTCAGGCGATTTTGGAGCATTTCTATTGGTGCAGTAATGGTGAAATTTTCACACAAGGTAAAGAGCAGCTGGTGTTCTCAGGTTAGAATATTACTGACCATATCCCATTATTATGGCATACTGGTAAAGATGATATTTGTAATAGCATTTGTAATAACAGCTCCATGGTTCAACTTTTAAAACCGAAAACCTCTTATGAATCACTACTGTTTAAACAAAACCTCATATCAAAATCTCCATTGTTTGCAGTTTTTTAGTTTTGGAAAGTCCATGACATTGTGTTTCATGATGAATGGATGAAAAACAAAAGGCTCAAAACTACTTAAAAGTGAAGTATGTTTTTCCTTCCTCCTATAAAGTTATTCATTTGGAGATATATATAGCAGAACACTGACTGTGTGACATTAAATGGACCAAGAGAAATGCATCAGAGTACTTAGCATAGAATCTTGTTACATGAACTTATGATAAAAGTTGAGACAGGTTTTTCCTGCTTCTGGAAAGCCAGCATTTTAGAGTTGGCTGTGACCGTACAGTGCTGCACAAATGCTCACATATCAGCAGTGAGTGTGATTTCACCAATGAAAACAACACACAATATAAATATGGTTTCTGCTTTTTCACTGCACTCGTCACTGCATGGGTCTGGACCCTGGATTTGTTCAGTTCCGTCAGCAGCACAGCATTGACTGCATAACTCTGTATTGGATTGTACCTGTTAATACTGGACTTCTTTGAGTGGAAATGGTTAAGCTTACACACCTGCGGCCATAAAATCAAAATACTTTGCATTGGTATTTGTATTTATTCACATTCTTTACAATTCTATTCTATTGCACAAATCAATAGTAGCTGCCCAGATAATCCACTGTATATGTCACTTTCACAGATGCATTTTGCTCAGCACTGAATGTAAAATGATAGCTAGGTGCATGTGGGGTACAGGAACTGACAGACATAAAACATTCACCAGGAATAAGCTTTGCCATCGGGAGTCATCAAGCAGGAAGTCATACATTACACAAATATGTCGTTACTGCTTTTAAACTCCTTAATGAATTTCTTAATTACAGTCATTTAATCAAGCACCATCATGCCCTGCTGTAAATGGCTACCAGACTGAAACATATGGAACACATTTATGACCCCGTGGCCTGATATTGTATAAGAACAAACCGGGTGTGTGTTTAGTCTTACCAGGTCGGTAGGAAGTGTGTCCAAACATTGAGAGTTTCATTAGTGAGCTGGAAAAGACTGAGAACACAGTCAATGGCTGAGCTGCGAGGATGACGATAGCCAGAGATAATACTGTCCTCCTGGAAGGCCTACAAGACACATGCACACATGGTTTTCAGTCTCAGGCAGGGTTCAGGCTTCTCAACCTTTCCCACCCACTACAAAGCACAGTGGCCCACTAGACAGCTACAATCAGCATCTATAAGCACAATTTCTCAAAGAAATGTGGCTAAAGTAGAATTATGATATATCCAAAATGTCCAACAAGGGTGCTGTGAAAGTCCCCGTAGCTACCCAGCGACCATGTTGTCTCCAACTGAAGATGTTTAACTAACCACCTACTGCAAAGTTTTTATTTGTCAACGCGTACAATAATTTAATATATTAGATATAACAATAATATGGTTATTTATGATGATGGTTTCTGGCACTTTAGAAGCTACTGCCACTACCTAAGCACAGGCCCACAGACCAGTAGAGGGTGCTTCATGGGCCACCGGTGGTCCATGGCCTGCAGTGCTGGCCATGCCACATTACTGACCCTTACCTTGAAACCCTGTTTCAAAAAAAAGTCACATGTGGGGAAACATCTCTCACTTTATACCACCAGACTGCAAATTCGAAGGAAGTGCAGTTACTCATCTATGTTCCTAGTAGATCAATAGACCTCCATCAGACTGAAACACAAGTGTTCTTTTGTTGGAGAGGTTTTTATTCTATCGTAAGTCTGGAGTCCGTCTATGTTATGTTTATAGTTTATTACATTCAACATGCTCTTGTTTCAGTTGTAATGATTTATCGTTAAATGTTTATGTGCTGCACCTTGGGTCGGAGAGTAACGCAAGTTCTTGTATGTCTTGTATATATTGAAGTACTGACAATAAAATTACATGACTTGACTTTTCAGAGCACAGGTGAGAATTCTATTTAACCCAATCGATGCAGGCTGGAGTTTAGAGCTGAGTATAGTGTTGAGTTTGCCATTTAAAAATGCTATGCTAATGTGGTTAGCTGACTGACACTAGTGTGGTTGGATATAACAGCCTAATATCAGCTTGATGGCATAAAATTAATAGATAGGCAAATTCAACTAGACCATCTTAACAGCTTGACCCCTCAGATGGACACAAAGTAAATCATTTCCTATTCATTATTATACAAATATCTCAACTGTGACAAAATTCAGGTTTACTATGGAGTTGTATCCATGGTCCTTTTTGCCGCTAACATGCTATGCTTAACCAACCTCGCAACAGTTGCTACAAAATAATGCATTTGTGGGCGCAGCATGGAAAGACCAGTTCCTCCTTTATTCTTCAGCAAGTGGGATTAACTCCCTGATCCTGATCAGGCAAGCAATCTGCACCATCGTCTACAATGACCAGTTAAATGCCAATCATTCTTGGAATGATATACTTACATAGACACACTGATTTCTGTACCGCTGACGTTTCAGCCTGGATACACATTATTACTGTTGACTATGCTACAGTACTGTATATAGAATATGCAGTGCAGGTTGTGCAATACAGTGTATCAGTTATGAGGGGGATCACCTGCTGCTCTCCCCAGACACCTTTCAGTATATAAGCAGCTACAAACAGTGCACTGTGTTTATATGTGAGTGTGGCTGTTGCCTAAACACATAAACGGACTTACTTTGGGCACTTGGTGGACGTTGAAGACGCGGGGAAGTTTGATCAGGCTGAGCATGTTCCTCTGGTTCCAGCTCTGGCTTCCACAGGTGACTGAGGAAAAATGCAGGGAGGCAGCCGGGTTGTGACATTTTACCTGAACTCAGACCAGTTCAACTAGCCCAGCCTTCACCCCGCCCATGCAGGGAAAACACACACTCCCCGGCACATGCACCGTGTTACACTTGAGACCTGCTGTGTAAATCAAAGCTGACTAATTAATGAGCTGAATGGGGATCCATACACACACAGGCACACACCTGTAGTCCTAAACACCGCTATAGCTTATTAAAGGCTTAATAAAAAATAAAAGAACAAATATATATAATCTCAAAACAGTTGCGACAGCACTTAAAATGCTAATTAAGCTGTGATTAGTAGTCCTGTTTGACCTGTATTAACATGAAATCAGTACAAACAGACAATATTATTTGTTTCTCCTATCAAAATCTGTCACTTGCAACCATTTCCAAGAGAAGCTGGGCCAGGAACGTTTACCCCTGTGTTACATCACATTATCATTTAACGTTTTTAAAAGAAGAATGTGGAATATGGCCCGTCCCGTCTAACAACCGCATTCTCTGATAGCGCAGCCGTGCAGTTGTAGCATGTGCAGAATGTGGCTTGGCACTGGCATTCCCAAAAACGACATAAAGGTTACCCCTGCCATGGGAACTAATAACCACCAGATTACCATGACAGACGTTCTACGCTGCTAAACTGTTTGGTGCTTTCCTGTTATTTTGGCGTCCATTTCTGAATAATTCAAAATTTTAATTTGTCGAATCATGATATGCCTTTCCTCTCGCCATCAGTCAACATCAAATAGGCTCTATAAAAGTTGGAAGTTGGCAGCATTTCTGAATGTTGTTGACATGTGGCACTGTTACAGGTAGTAATGAGTGCTGAGCCGTGGTTTGGTTTGTGTTCCTGAGCCCATGTGGTGAACCATGCTGTTTTCTGCTACTGGCAAAGTCATTTCTCCTGAATCCCAGAACCTTCTGATGACATTATGAAATAAGGTTGTAGAGGTTGTTATCATTCCCAGCCTTAAACTGCCCCATCCCAACTTTTTGGGAATGTGTTGCTGGCATGAATTTTTAGAAATAGTGTATATAGTATATCTACAAAAAACAATTACAGTATTGAGGTGAAACATTAAATATGTCAGTTTTGTACTATTTCTGTCTCAATACAGGTCAAAGTGGACTTACAAATCTCTCCTTTCTGGTTTTATATGCAAGTTGTTCATCATAAACAAATAATCAAAATATGTCCATTTTGTCCCTGTCCAAAGAAAAACTCAAAACTCTCTCAAAAATGGCACATTTACAGGAGAGGCCAAAAACCTAATTTAACTTTAATGTAAGTCAGTGGAACCGGACCTTTTTCCAAGCAATTTGGAGAAATTTCTGTTGGTCCATTAATCTTCAACAATTTACATACAATGTAAAGAGATGCTGCTGTGATCAAATGATGCATATAAATAAAAATCCATAATGGATATACAGGTTTTTGTTTTTTTGTTTCTTGACAGTGACAATATGTTTGTATTTTCTGAGTACATCTGGTCCCCACAAAGACCTAAAAACCAAACAGGGCCACCAGCTTCTGCACCTTAAACCTTAAAACTTGTAGAATGGTCTAACCAAAAAAGTTAAAAAGAAAAAAAATTCTCTGTTAATCTTACAAAATCTGATCATGTATAACTATAGCACTGGCCATACCTTCAGCGAGTTGAACAGGCTGGTGTAGTTAAGCAGAAAGGCTTGGTGTTCAGCAGAACAGTCCTGCAGAAACAGATGTCACTGACATGAGCCGAGAGGAAACCCTGAAAAGCTGCTGTCCGTTAGCATGAGTGGACATTTCAGTCAGTCTTTTGGACACCCAAACTGTACTCACTATTTCCTGAGCTGTCAAACCTGGCTGGTCAGGCAGAGGGCTGCGGCCTAATCGGTTTCACCCAGCCCAGATACAGCTGACGAATGAATGGAGGGTGTGTTGGTGTGAGGGAGGCAGGTTAACGCAGTCGAAGAGTAAACAAAATCTTGTTCTTTCTCTCTCTCTCTCTCTCTCTCTCTCTCGCTCACACACACACACCCATGCACTGTCTGTTTCAGAAACCGCATGTTCTTGCGCTTTTCATGCACCGAGTATGCAGCCTACTGTATGTATCATGTTGCTATAGAGATGTGCTATCTTGTGCAAACTCTAAAACCTTGAAAGCAAACACCTGCGACACATGACACATGACACATGACACATACGCAGCCCTGGATACTTCTTTCTCAGCTTTCATTCATGATAAACTGAACTTATTAGATAGCGAGCTGTTACTTACGCTGTACTCTTCAGGACGCAGTGATACAGGTCCGGGACATGGATTACTGTTATCAGTCACGGGAGGTGCTGTGTTATGCAACACATGAGTTATGTAGTGAGTAAGGCTGCAATCATTTAAAGGACATGGCGCCATATGCCGATCAAAACTAGATCAAGTGTCAATTAAAAAACACCTGTTTTCATGTTACCAGGGCCGGATGTAGCCTTTGGGGGGCCTTAAGCAGGATTTTTTTGGGGTCCCGATATTTTTCTGGCTTGAAATTCACAGCAACAAATTGTACACTCACAAAGCACTAATTATACCAAACCTCACTGTATCTGCACTCATGTCATTACTGCATACATTCCTAGACCGCTTTTACTCTGTTCTTTACTGCTCAGGACCCTTACAGGACCACCCCAGAGCAGGCTTTATGTGGTGGATCATTCACAGCACTGCAGTGACACTGACATGGTGGTAGGAGTGTCAAATACAGTGGGCAGTGAGTGCAGTGTCACTGCAGTGCTGAGAATGATCCACCACCCACATAATGCCTGCTCTGTGGCAGTCCACTGGGGGGTCCTGAACATAACAAGCAAAGCTGTCATGTAAGGACACTTAACCTGGCCCAACACCATGCACTGATCCAATGAGTGAATAAACATGTTTTTTTTTTTAAAGGAATACTGTAGTGACCTGCTACTGACTGGTACTGGCCTATAGAAACTCAAAGACCACGCCCTCCAGGAAAGGGGGTGTATAGTTGTTGATAAGGTGTGAATTGGTTTAAGGTGTGTGTACGTGTTTGCTGTGCTGTTTTATGTATGAGGGGAGGTCACCGGTAGCATGGTAATGGTGACCTTCTAGTGAAAAGAGCACTAGAGAGCACACACACACACACACACACACACACACACACACACACACACACACACACACACACACACACACACACACACACACACACACACACACACACACACACACACACACACACACACACACACACACACACACACATATATATATATATATATATATATATATATATATATATATATATATATATATGTATATATATATATATATATATATAAATATTAAATATTAGTAATATAATTTTTTTGTGCTGATGGTGTATCAAAGTGTATTATGTAACAAGGATATGGTCTGAAGTTACCAGCAAGCCCTGTCTTGTCCTGACTCCTAATACCACTGTGTACCTCAAGAGGCGATAGTGAGTCACTGTATGGTTCTCATGTAATCTCTTGTCAATCATGTTGAAGGTGCTGCTCCCAGTTAGATCATTTAGGGGGACGGAAGCCAATGAAAGGAAGAGCAGACACAACAATGACTGAAGCTCTTGGCAAACAAAAGAAAATAAGTGATAGAAGTTAAACAAACATTATCGTCGGCTTCGCTTTCCACCACTGGAGAGGCTCTTACCGACTAAAAGGATAAGGTTTAATGCTGAACTCATAACATTTCTTCTAAACTGGTAAGTGGGACTGTGGGACCGTCCGTTTCCTTGTTTCTTATTACAGGGGAGGACACCACAGCTTTCTGAGGATACTTAATCAGACCAAAACAGGTTCTGGTATGGCAGGCTCAGTAACAGGAATTAGGTTTGTAGTGTAATTACCAAGCCAGCCACAGGGTGGCAGTGTTTTCTAACAATACTAAGTCTATTGAGCACAATGGGTTGTCTTGACTTACAGACTGTATAGTGAAATGTAATAACCAAGCCAAACACTAGGTGGCAGTGTTTTCCAACCCAGAACAGGCTCAAAGAAGCCCAGCATCCTGGTCTCCAGCTGACTGACAGAAAAGGCAGATTCCTTTTGCATGGTTGATCCTTGGTAACACTTCAAAGGGAAGTGCAAACAAAACCCCAACAAAAAAGCTGAAATTTGGATCCTTACTCAACTCACTTGACCTTTCTAGCATTCCTGCCGGAGCACTCCTGCAGGAGCCGAGGGTAGAAAGGGCGACAGTGTGTTTGATCATTTCTCACCTCAATGAAAAAGGTTACAATGGCCTGAAAACAGCTCCCCAAGCAAGCCTTTCAGTGAAATACCGAAAAGGCTGGCCTCGCTGTGAATCTCTAGAGTCGGTCCACAGCCTTAACAAAAAGAGAACCAGAGGCCAAAACTTCCCTGAACAGGAACAAAGCAGGGTGGAGTTGGCAAGTAGGCAGAAAACAATAGTTTAATGGAATTCAGAGACTGATTCCTTCCACTCACAGGTTCATTCTGAACTCCACCACACCACTCACACAATTCCCCTGTCTCAGTCCTGTCCAGCTCCCTACCGCACATAGAAGAGTCCGGCTGACTCCAGTAATTTCCCGACATGGAGGCCTTAATGGAGACCAAAATGAAAAACTGAATCAATGCTATATCTGCTGTGGAGAAGCCTGCTCGCACCCTGCAGTGGCGCCACAATCATCCTCAGAGTGAGATTTTCTGGGTTAGAACTAAGAGAACTCCCTGCTGAAGATCTCGAAGGTGGGAGGATATTTTGGAAAACTACAAGCAGTTCGGGGCAGATACATGTGGGCGAGACTGCCGGGCAGAAACATATCACATCTGAAGATAATAGCTTTTTCATGGGTGGATCATCAGTGGATTCTTTTACCACAGTAGGGGGATTCACCGTGGTGGGAAGTAGGGGTCGCACAGACCAGGTGACTAGTATAGTGGATCTCATCTGTTCCTGTCTCAAAGCCCACTTATTCATTCTTGGAAAACACTACAGGCACATAGGATAAAAAAGAAGCGAGCCCACTCAGGGGACAGAGGACACTTTGTGTTGAGCTGGTTTTGACCTGTTGGACAGAGCTTGGTTCTAGCTAATGGAAACTGTTCTCCTTCAGTGTTCTGTGCTTATGACTATTTGAATAGACGTCAGTGTCCGACTAATGGATGAGCTTCTATGAAAGACGGGTGGACTGCGAGACACTGGAGTCTCTTCACCTACACTGAGCTGGATAAGAGTCTGTTCCAGAAGTGATAATAGGACATTAGAGCCGTAATAAACCATGCTCCTGTTACTCTCCATACTTAAGGAACATTTAAGTACAAGGTAACTACTTAAGTACTTTTACTCCAGGGGAGGTCTAAAGGGGGGAACATCTACTTTCACTGGAGGAGTAATGTACGTTGGGTGTCGCCACTTTAGCTTGAGTACATGGTTTGTGTATTTTGCCCACCACTGCAAATAAAGCCGTAGCAGTCGCTTGTCTTGTACCATAAATTCATGAACAGTTATATAATACTGCCATTCAGATTTGAAGCTTACCTATATACTCATATATGGCAACATATTTAAACAACTAGAGGGAGCTATTAAATAAGTAAATATTGTTGGTTTTCTAGCACATTTCATTGTCTATAACATACATAGTCGTAGAAATAACTTCATGTACTGGCATTTTCTAATGTGAAATTTCATTTAGCAAGACTGCCACTCATCTGTCAGTAGATAGTATACCAGTATATTGTACTTACCAGCTAATACAACGCAGTATCCACATCATATCTATAAAACTCTGTATGTGCTGCTGATTCATTCTCAACAAAGACAATCTCAATAAAAAAGTCACCACCTGGATATAACCAAGCAAATAGGTAAGAGCCTCCCATTGGGTAATTACTGCATGGGTGATTATGTTCCAGCTGGTAACAAGTTGCTTAACCCTAACTGATGCAGTGAGTAGCTTCTCATAGGTTAAACCGCCATGTGGAAAGACACATCCTGTGGTTGTGGAAAAGATGTTATTGGCATTAATCAAGCAGAGAAAACATCTAAGGAGATGCTGAAAGCACTGAAATCGGGTTAAGAACTGTCCAACGCGTTACTCAAAAGTGGAAGGACGGTGAGGAAACATCATCTTCCAGGAAGGAATGTGGCCGGGAACAAATCCTGAATGATGGTGATCGTCGATCACTTAAATATTGGTGAAACCAAATCATAGAAATCAGCAGTAGAACTGAGGGAAATGTGTAATAGTGAAAGTAAGTGCATCTTCACACGCACAATGTGAAAGGCCCTCAAGGGAATGGGCCTAAACAGCTGTGTAGCCTTCAGAAAAACACTCGTCAGTGAGGCTAACCAGCACAAACAGTTTCAGCTTGCTAGGGACCCGGAAGCAGGTGATGTGGTCTGATGAGTCCAGGTTTACCCTGTTCCAGAGTGATGGGCACATCAGGGTAAGAAGAGAGCTGGCTGAAGTGATGCACCCATCATGCCTAGTGCCTACCGTACAAGGCTCTCTGAAGTCCCCACTTGTGAATAATAATATCAATCTATACTGTATTTATTAAAAAAAGAAAAACTTGAATGGCCCAGTAGGTTTGTGTGAAGGTCAGTTTGGTCTCGTCGTGTTTGTTTTTGTGGTTTTCGTTATCATGGAGGCCCTGTTCATTATATGTTAATAATTTATGCATATTAAATAGTATAGAAAATTGCCAATAATGCAGTGTTGTTATTTATATATTGCATATATAACCGCTATGTTGACAAGGACACTGTTAGAAAGTGCACAAACAGAAACAGTTTAAAGGCTCTGTTAAAAGACCCCCGGACATAGTGGAATATGTGTGAGTGTTGATAGGGTGTGGAAAGTAGGTCAATATTCTACCTGTAGATAGACAGACAGACAGACAGACAGACAGACAGACAGACAGACAGACAGATAGATAGATAGATAGATAGATAGATAGATAGATAGATAGATAGATAGATAGATAGATAGATAGATAGATAGATAGACAGATAGATAGATAGATAGATAGATAGATAGATAGATAGAATTCAAGGCATCCAGTAGCAGATATACAAGGTACACAGTAACACCTACACCTATAACATCCCTGCCTCACCTTGCCTTTGTGTGATGGCAGAGGTTTTGTCTGAGAGGCTTGCACCCAGGACATAATGTAGGGGTAATGCGTATCATCTGACACACGTGCCTAACACCACATCTGTGTGTCGTTTGTGCGAGGCTCACATGACATCTGCAATGTAAAGTGTAGGTTACTATAGGTTATTGTGACCCTAAAGGAATGCCATATCTGGACACTCTTCTTTACTACTCAGCTGATAGCTCATTAGGACTCATATATATTTATACCTATAAATATCTCTCTCTCTCTCTCTCTCTCTCTCTCTCTCTATATATATATATTTGGATATGTCTCTATATTGCCTAGCTGTGTTTTGACCCCTGCCTCTTGTATGAGCTCTGTCTTAAACTTCCCTTAATAAGGCCTTCTGCACATGCAACCTGCTTCAGCCCCAGTGTCACAGAAGACTTTGCCAATCAAGGCTGCAGCAAGTCGCATCACACCGCTGACCAACATCAGACTGGACTCCTCCAGCATACCCCAGCTTCTTCCATGGGGAGCCTGAGATGTGGAGAGAGGTTCTGGCTAAGTGCCCCAGCTATTACCCGGCTATATCGAGTTGTTCCAGTCTGAAGATGCTAAAGTGGCCTGAGTGGTGTTGCTGCAAGGGCCTGTCTTAGACTAGGCAACTCATATGTGGGTCTCACATGGCGAGATGGCTCATCCTCTGGAAAAGTTCTAGATTGTTCCCCAAGCAATTTTTGGGTGAGCCAAACTGCAGTGTCACTGCATTCACTGAGCAGATGCACAGCTCCCAACAGCAGATGAGGGTCCCACAGCAGATTGGTGGACCTTCCTCTCCTCTCCCCTTGTCTTCCTGCTTTATGCTATCTGGAATTGTCTCTGATGTTGCCTATCTGTGTTTCGACCCCTGCCTCTTGTATGGACTCTGAGTATTGGACTGCCCTTGATAGTTACTCTGCACATGTGACCTGGTTCAGTTGCAATGTTACAGGGCCAGTGTGAAAGGAGATAAGGAGATGTGTGAATATCTGTACATATGCAGATATGAATATACAGTATCAATATATCACAACTCTTACACAGAATATTATGTAACGATATGAGCATTTGCAGACGTGCAAACAAGCATTACATCCCAGAAGGGTTATACTGTGATACAGTAAGGAGGTTTGTTTGGTTTAAAATTGTAATCATTAAAATTACAACACACATATTACTAATTCACAAAAAAACTGTGCCTACGGAAATATTCATATAAAAATAATCAGATTTTTATTTATCTGTTTACATTCATTTTTAATCTCCAGTTTTGAACTTGAATCTTGGGTGTTAATTTTATTATTACTTAATTCTCCAAAGTTCTACACCTATTATTATGGTTGCTCAAAATGTGCCCAGTATATCATTATCAGATTCTTTTTCTTATCATATTTGTCCTCTAATTCCAGTCCAGTTGACGAAATGCTGATATCGGACTCTGAAATGCTATGTCTGATCAGGAATGCTGTGCTTGCATACCGCTTTCTGATCCGACTTTTCAGAAAAACTCTTTTTTCATTAAGAATGAATGGGGGGGTGGAAAAGTACACTCCTATCTACTTCTGTTCGACCCACAGACCTGCACTCGTCTGTTTGCCTTTTTTTTTCCAGCCCTCGTTTCTCCCATTTCTCCTATTCATTTTTGTCTCTGTTCAAATCCTATTGTCATCTTTAACCTACAGCCACCAAACTGCATATACTGACTCAGGGCAGATTCTCTAATCCACATACATACTGACCTGCACTCCTCTAAGTCTCGTTTCTCCCATAGCAACCACAGCCTAGCCGGAAGAGGGAACCATATAAGCTGCACCTCCATTTCTAGATAGATAGAATATACATCATGGCTTAGTTCTGAACACATAATTCATACATACATACATACATATATATGTGTGTGTGTGTGGATCTGTATATATATATATATTTATATGTATACAGGGGTTGGACAATGAATCTGAAACACCTGTCATTTTAGTGTGGGAGGTCTCATGGCTAAACTGGACCAGCCTGGTGGCCAATCTTCATTAATTGCACATTGCACCAGTAAGAGCAGAGTGTGAAGGTTCAGTTAGCAGGTAAGAGCTCAGTTCTGCTCAAAATACTGCAATGCACACAACATTATGGGTGACATACCAGAGTTCAAAAGAGGACAGATTGTTGGTGCACGTCTTGCTGGCGCATCTGTGACCAAGACAGCAAGTCTTTGTGATGTATCAAGAGCCACGGTATCCAGGGTAATGTCAGCATACCACCAAGAAGGACAAACCTCCACCAGCATCACGTAGTGACCTGGCCACTATCCTGCAAGAAGAATGGCTTAAAATCCCTCTGACCACTGTGCAGGACGCAGTATATGTCATTCCCAAGACGAACTGACGCTGTACTGGCTGCAAAAGGAGGCCCTACACCATACTAATAAATGATTGTGGTCTAAAACCAGGTGTTTTAGTTTCATTGTCCAACCCCTGTATATATATATATATATATTTAATTTTATACATTTATCTGTATCCAAATTAATTTTAAATAATTAACCCCCAACCTTTAAAACAATTTGTTACCGGAATTGTACTTTTAATGGGGTTTTATCTTCCTGATGTATTTCATCCTTCTTGTCTCAGCACACCGACCGCTGGAGCTCATCATTGCCTGCAGTGTTTAGTCTGTTCTCCTGAGCGTGTGTGCTGCTCATGCTGCAGGCCGGGCACACCCAGGCTGTGTGTGTGTCTGTGTGTGTGTGTGTGGCCTAGTCTGCCCTCAACTCGATGCATAATTAAGCAGCAGCAGTTTGGATGGCAGACGCAGGCGGGTACGAGGGGCCGAGTGCCGCAGAGGGCACACGCACACACACACACACCACCCTCTGCCAGCACACCCTCTCAGACACAATATGGCCCCCTCTATCCACATCAGTGGATCATTGCCCACTCCAGCCTGTCCCAAGATGTCTCAACAGCACAGTTAATGACCCTGAGAGAGGCCAGAGACAATAAGGGGCGGAGCTAAAGGAATAAAGACATCAGGAAGTGTGACTGAATAAAGGGGCTTAACTCACAGAGAGGGAACAGGGTAAGATCAGTGAGCAGAAATCAGAAATCCTGGTTCAGCGGGAGAGCCACGGCGCTAATCACATTTGCTGTAAGATTGTGTAAGCCCAGTAAAGTAGCTAGCAGCAGTGCAGAGTGGTGGGGGGGTGGGGGGTTGTGATCAGGTTCCCGCATGGCTTTATTGGACTCTTTCTGTCTCTACCAATACAATTTTATCCCCCTGACTCTACCTTAACTTAATATACTCTAAAGATTTTTTTCATGCATTCGATTTTGCACTGAGCTCTACTGCATTTGTGTGCTTTGATCTGCCTCATTGTTCCTTATCCCTTCTTTATCCATTACAATTATACAGGCTGTTACTGTGCCTTTAAAGGTGCAATATACAAGGTAAACAGTATGTAAAAGTTGTAGTTAAAAACATTGCCACTTAAAATTACCATCAGAATGTGAAGAAATAACAGTTTTGCCGAAGTACTGTGTGGAAGATATCGACTGGAGTTAGCATGCTAACAAGCTAGTCCCGGCCCATCCTGTCTCGTAATATTACTTCCTACCTGAAGAGGCACTCGCAAGTTGAGTCACATGAGTGGGAGATGAAGAAGCATGCAAAAACACCAAGTTGTTACTGATTAGCACTGCTGGAGACTCCGACACGGACCACAGGGATGAGGTTTGAGGCTGAACATGGAACAGTTCTATAATTGTTATTAAATGGGGAGATTTGTAAAGAGCAGGGACGAGTGACTGAGTGGAGTATGAATTTGACAGACTGTATCACCTTACATATTACTAATTTGGAGTAAATTGTGATTTATGTAAACAACCTGTTTTGTGATATGTTGCTAACAGCCCAGGCTAAAACACCCCTTACAATGTCAGCGTGAGTAAACAGCCAGTTTCATATCGTCGCTGTCCAAAGAAAAACAAGTATCTCCAAAATGGCAACTTTACAGGAGAGGCCAAAAACCTCATTCGATTTTAATGTAAGTCAATGGAACCAGACGTCCTTCCGAGCACTTCTGGGCCATTTCAGTTTGTCTGTTCATCATGGGAATCTCACAGTGTGTAAATGGCAGTGGCTGTTTTCAAATGATGCATAAAAGTCAAAATGGACAAAAATGGAGATACATGTTTTTCATTGGACAGCGACGATATATAGCACTATATATAGCCCTATATAGGTCCTGCTTTACGTTTTTACTGGCTGACCTGTACTGCATCTCATTTTTTGACTGAAGCAGTATAAGGTGAAGCCGAAAAGAGAAAGATCCAGGTTTCTATTAGGGAAACGCTGATATGACATGCAGTTTTGGTTCCATGCTGTTACCTGGATTAGAGATTGGAAGAAAAAAAACTATCCCATATGATCCATTGGGCTAAACGTAAACCATGTAAATGATTCACTAAAGTCATGGTGATTTTGTTTCATGATGTGGAAATACTGCTAAAAGTTTTGTGTATGAATTACTGCATAACTGAGTGATGTGCTATACAAGCTCACTGGACAAAAGAATTAGTCACCTGTGATGGAAAAGTACCTAATAGAATATAATAATCCCATAAGCACGAATAACATGGACTGGACAAGTTTCTGGATGTAGGCCACATCAGTGTTCAGGCACACTTGCATCAAAGTATTGCACAGTTGGGCCAGATTTGGTGGATGCCGTCCCACACACAATTCTGAGGGGAGTTTCCTGTAGACTGGGATTTTAGCCACTGCTGGTAGACCCGTATCACTGTATGCTTCCATACACCTGCAGATTCAGCTACTTTCTTCACAGTATGGTCTTTGGCCATGCCCACATACAGTCACTCCTTTTTGCCAATCATTAACATCTGCTTCGGCGCCGTTGTCCACACACGAAAGGAGACATTCACTGCACTGTGCCACCTCTTCTCAATCTGTACATCCCATCACTCGCACCCCTACAGCCTCATGATCTTTGTGCATCTGCAGGAGCCTGAAGTTACTACCACCTTAAACACACAAGGTGACTCAGTTTTTAGCCTGAGCATGATGTTATTCAGATGTTTAGTTCATCCACACAAGTGCATTATTAACAGCTTAGTTGTTTATTAGAGAGAAAATGATGGTTTAGTGTCATGGTATTGGCTGACTCAAGGTTATGGGATATCAGTATCAGTAGCGCACCACCCCTAGTTTCCATGATACGTTTAGCACTGGAGGCCGTAAGATCTTAGGTATGCCACTGATGCAGCGGGAAGGTTCACTGAACACATCAGACTGGCACAGAGACTAACGAAGCGCGCAAAGCTTAAATAAAATAAAGTCTGTCTGCGGTTTTCCAGGCAGACGAGTCATCATCAAAAGGCAAGGGCTGGCCTTTACGTGCTCATCTGGGAGCATCCTGTCTGAGCGCTGCGTGTGTGCGGGTACATTCCTGAGATGAAGTGAGATAAACACACTCGGCCCTATCACCTTGATCCACACATGTTCTACGAGAGCAATGGTTTGAACAAATGTCATATTTACACCACTGTTTACAGAATCCTTCAACCCAAATGTGTTGATCTGATGTGTTTAGCATCCTATGGAAGTTTGCAGAAACCAACTTAACACTGAACTGAGGGTCTAAATAAACACATACATGCCTCAAACTGTGTTGAGCTGTTTACAGACTTGGTTATATAGATCTATATGGATTCTATCTCTGTATAGCATCACGCCTGTTCAAACCCTGCATCAGCATGTGTTTTGTGTCCAGGCCGTATTTGAATAAGGCCAGTGAGGTGGGATGGGTGCAATGACACCAAATCATTCGGGGCCATAAGTCCATTTACCTGAACATTACTTACATGTCTGAACATTCAGCAACAAGTCTCACAATAGCCGACACATTACTGAGACGTCGTGAGGGATTTCCAACAACTATTGATTTCCCATATGTGTGTATTTATATCTATATGAGGTTGGTGTAGCTCAGCAGATAAGTGGTTGGTGTAGCTCAGCAGATAACACCACTACCTGTTAGGGAGCCACCACCACACGTGGGAGACTGGGGTTCGAATCCTGGTCTGGTTGACTCTGGTTGGCTACACCAATAAGAGTGCATGGGCAAGACTCCTAACACTACACTGGCCTACCTGTAATCTGATTAACCTTGTAAGTCGCTCTGGATAAGAGCGTCAGCTAAATGCCATAAATGTAAATATGAGCTCAGCAACAAAAAATTAGTCCCCTTGCATGTTTTGGTGGTAGTGACTTTAGGCACCTACAGATCTGAGAGCTGCACAAGGATGATCAGGCTGTAACTACCTGCTGCATATGAGTGATGGGATTCATAGACTGAGAGGAGGTGGTACAGTGCAGTGAACGTCTCGTGGGAAATGGGTCCAAAGCAGATGTTAATGACTGGATAAAAGGAGTGACATTGCATTTTTGGGATGCCAAAGACCATAGTGTGACAGAAGTAGCTGAATCTGCAGGTGTATGGATGCGCACGGTCATACGGATCTACCAGCAGTGGCAAAAATCCCAGGGAATTATCCACAGAATTGTGCCAGGGAATGCATCCATCAAACTTATCCCAACTGCGTAATTCTTTGATGCAAGAGTCGCTGAACACGGAACGTTTCACAGGTCAACACATCCTCCACAGGGAACCTCAATAAATATGGCCTTTTTCTATTCACCATTTCTATTCCTGTGCTGAGTTAATGGTAGTAAACAAATACAAAAAACTATTTCCAGGTTTGGGAGTTATGTAAGATCCTGCACCATTGTTCACACAGCGCTACATCAGGACATTTTAACATATGCTAATGCTAAGTTAGCCTCCTGGCAAAGCAGCTACAGAGGAAACTCTGGAACACTACAGCATGTCTCAGGTTCGTTCCGCTAGTCAGACTGGCAGACATGCATACGAGACAGCCTCGACAGGTCAATATCAGGTCAGCGAAGTCATCAAGGTCAACTCAGCTTTAGTACGCCTCTGACTATGAACTCCATCAATGCCATCAGAGACATCAGGACAAGGAGGAAGAGTGAGAGTGACATGGATGAAAAACAGGTGGGAGAACAAGAGGACAGAATGTCAGGACAAAGTGTTAGAAAAGAAAAGGAAAAGGACTGAGTGAGGGAAATAGGAAGAGACAGAAAGAAAGAGGGGAGGGAACAAACAGAACGAAAGAAAGAAAGAAAGAAAGAGACCATGAAAGATGAGTAAAAGGGATAGAGGGAAAAATAGAGATGGATGTGAGAAAAATGAGAAAACAGATATTGGAAAAACACAAAGAAGTTTTAATAAATGTAGAGAAAAAGAAAAAAGTTGGAGGGAGGGAAAAGAAAAGCACAGAGAACAAGACCTCATAATGGGGAAAAAAGGGAGAAGGAAACAGATAAAAGAAAATGATAGAATAAGAGAAGGGGGAGAGAGAGAGAGAGAGAGAGAGAGATAGAGATAGAGAGAGAGAGAGAGAGAGAGAGAGAGAAAAAGAGAGAGAGAGAGAGACAGACAGACAGACAGACAGAGCGAGAGAAAGAGAGAAAGAGAAAGAAAGAGAGAAAGAGAGAGAGAGACAGACAGACAGAGCGAGAGAAAGAGAGAAAGAGAAAGAGAAAGAGAGAGAAAGAGAAAGAGAGAGAGAGAGTGTAAGTGCTATAGAAAGCTAGTGCAGTGAGGACTGCAGTGAATAGGTTAGAAGTGGAGTCTATAAATGCTTTTGGAGGGCAGCGGAGGGGTCGGCCAGCCCTAACCAAGTTTATAGCCTATTGTGTTACAGCCCACTCCACTCGGCCATTTAAAGCGAGAATGGTGTGTGCATGTCTGTGTGTGCGGGTGTGTGCGGGCGTGTGTGTGTGTGTTAAAGGGGGTATTCAAGGAGGAGCAGAATGGGATGTTTAATCTGAGCCATCTAAAACGGTTAACAGTGTTAGGAAGAAACCACACTATTCACTCCCGTTAGCCGCAGAACACAGCCCGGGGGTGAGAGTCAACAGGGGCCTCACCAGACGATACCACAACACTCCAGCCCCGGTATGAACCGCTGTGACAGAGTAACAAAGCATCGCTGTAGTCCTAAACTGTCACACGTTATATAGCTAATATCCAGAGTGACCACCGTGTGCACCACAGCCAGCCGCTAGACGGGTCAGGGGTGACTCAGTAAGCTCCTGGTGGGTTGTCACAGGGATCTGGAGCCATGCTGACTGCGTTGCATCCCACAGCTGCTTGGGGAAGTTTCAGGAATTAGGGAAGCCATGGCCATGCTCTTCCAACCAGTGTCGGACATTTGTAGTTGTGTGACATGTCGCATTGTCTTGCTGGAAGATCCCATCTGCCCAGGAAACCACCAGCATGTGTAGGTGTACGTGATCTACAAGGATGGATTCATTCACAAATCAGTTGAGAGTGGTCTACACAGATGAGTGAACCCGGAGCATGCCACGGAAACGTGACTCCCTTCCTGACCTACACACCGTCACCATCTGAAGTAGGAAGTGGTCATAATAATGTAACTCAGTATGTGTAATGCGTTAGGGTGCTTCAGTTGGTGTACAGTAACTCTGTAAGTGGTGTGTTGGTGTATCCGCACTGAAGTGTTTCCATTCTGTGGGTCTTTAACTCCACTACATGATGGCCAAATCTTCTGGAAACGTAGCATGTCCACAAGTGGTCCCTCTATTTTGACCTGTTGGACAGAGCTCGGTTCTAGCTAATAAAACTGTTGTCCTGCAGGGTTCTGTGCTTATGATTACTAGACACTAGAGTCTCTTCACCCTCCAGAAATGATAATAGGACCTTAGAGCCATAATAGATCATGCTACTGTTACTCTCCATACTCAAGTACAGGGGTTGGACAATGAAACTGAAACACCTGCTTTTAGACCACAATCATTTATTAGTATGGTGTAGGGCCTCCTTTTGCGGCCAATACAGCGTCAGTTCGTCTTGGGAATGACATATACTGCGTCCTGCACAGTGGTCAGAGGGAGTTTAAGCCATTCTTCTTGCAGGATAGTGGCCAGGTCACTACGTGATGCTGGTGGAGGTTCGTCCTTCTTGGTGGTATGCTGACATTACCCTGGATACCGTGGCTCTTGATACATCACAAAGACTTGCTGTCTTGGTCACAGATGCACCAGCAAGACGTGCACCAACAATCTGTCCTCTTTTGAACTCTGGTATGTCACCCATAATGTTGTGTGCATTGCAGTATTTTGAGCAGAACTGTGCTCTTACCTGCTAACTGAACCTTCACACTCTGCTCTTACTTGTGCAATGTGCAATTAATGAAGACTGGCCACCAGGCTGGTCCAATTTAGCCATGAGACCTCCCACACTAAAATGACAGGTGTTTCAGTTTCATTGTCCAACCACTGTACATCTGAAGGTAGATACAATAGTACTGATAGTCCAGTGAAGGAACTTCTGTTCCTAGAGGAATATCTTACCTTGGGTATCTCCACTTTAACTCCGCTACATGGTTTGTGTACTTTGTCCACCACTGCTGTCATGCTTTTGCCACTTATGAAGGTAAACACTGGTTTTCTATCAGCATACGAATGGGCTAAACACGCACCAGAACACTAGGAATTGCTACAGGGGTCTGTATATTAACACGTTCTCCATGCTAGAGCCAAACAACTGCAAGGGAACCGAACTTTAAGAAAAATGCCTTTATTTTACAACTTTAAAAAGCAATTTAAAGCACAAAGATTGAACTCTTTTATATAAACTTTTTTTTTCCTGCATAAAAATGGTGGCATGTGCACATTGTGCTTGCATTGCAAACTCCGTCCAGCCTCTCGAGGCTCTCGCAGTCTCGGCCATCTAGCTCAGCGGTTTATTGCATACGTCACACGTGTGACGCCTCACGTGTCTGCTTCCAGGACCGTGCAGAGAGGATGATGAGGAGGAGGAAGAAGAAGAAGAAGAAGAAGAGGAGGAAGAGGTGAAGAAACACTCAAAAAGAACCCAGAGGAAATCAACAAGGACACAGTGAACCACAGTAGCAGCTCTCAAAAAGAAGGCGTTGCACGTCGTCCAGAGAAAAAGAAAGGAATCCAAAAACAATCCAAAAATAAAGGAAAGTACGATTAGAATAAATTAACAGAGGATCCTACGGTTGTGCTTTAATGCTGTTTAAATCAAACAGCTTACCCTAATGCAAACAACAACTCCCTTTCAATGCAACTCCTATTGTCTCATACGAAACATAGCTTCCCATGATAGATAAGCTGCTCTAAGCTTCTATTTATGTTCCCCTTTGAAATAATGTGGTATTGAGCGCCGACGCCAACCAAACTGTTGCACACATCCCCATAGACAGCTGTGATTACAATATTCTCCTCTGTTTCCCTCTATACTCTATAGAAATCTAAGCGTAAAAAACTAAAGAGCATTACAAGGCATTTTCCCCTGTGACAGAAGGCATATTCACCATTGTACACATTCCTATTTATGTCATAGCATCTCTCCATTTAGAACTAAAAGAGAAAAACAAACTCTACACTCCTCCGTGGAATTCAGCACACATCACTTCAAAAAGAAAACAAAAAAAACGAAGGAAACTGAATCTTTAAAGACTTTGGTATGAACAAAACAAGCAACACAGTCCCTCATGGAAACTCCATCCTTATTTTCCCTTTTAAGAAGATACTGCTTTCCACCTCCCCCTTTTCTTTTATGTAGTCCCGTAAGTGACAAGTATGAAATGTGCATAGAAGTATTAATGAGATAAATGGTTATGCTAGAACACTGCTAGCAAATCATGTCTGAAGAAAAAAGAGGACCTTCATCATCCAAAAAAAAAAAAGAGATGATGGTGTACAGAGAGATCCTATGTACTGTAGTGAGTGAGGCGTCAAGGTTCTAGACAACACCCGAACTGCCCGACAAGATCTCCTAAGTAAGTCTGCGGAGAAGAGTCCGAGCTTCTTGTACAGTCGCTCTCTCAGCTCGTCTGTATGTCTTTGACTCACAAAGTCAATGCAGCTCTTTGTGTCCTCTGGTTAAAGTAGCCGCTGGGCAGTTGTGAAAGAATACTGCATCACTGCATGTTGGCAGACCATGGTGCCGGGCAGAGCTTGCCAGGGTAAAGGTTCTGCTACCGAGGTCAGGAGGTCAACGCCTCTGAGGACCAAGAGATGGCGAGATCTAATGCTTACACGCCAACATACATGCTCTGGAATATATTTCAGTTTCAGCCAGTGCAGGCTAGTCTAAGCAGGGCTAACTCTGGAATATTCAGCTCATTTATCAAATGTTTATAATACCCGTTTTTCAACCTGACGTCCGTTTGCCAAATCTGTATTGTACGCTTTATTCCTAAGGCAGTGAGTTTGACACAACCTATTCTTAATAATGACCAGTAAACTGGACTCAAGCCACCCGTATAACAGAGGCCAATGGAAAGCTTCTAAAATCGTTTACAAGTGACCATATACTAAACTAAATTTAAAATCTGATTTCACAAACAAAAACCGGTGTTTGGAAAAGACAGTGGTGAGAAAATATTTTTTTCCAAAGCTGTTATGAAGCCTTCCTCAGCACTGGAACAAGATAATGATTATAATTCAAATGAAATAAAAATAATAATGAAGGTTTCAATGGATTTCATTGTTATATGAATAGTAACTGTGGGCAGAGTTCATATTAGCTTATTTCCATGTCTGTATCTGCCAATATCAATGCAGATGTATAAAGATTTATCAAATGCAGATATTACAGTAACTCAGACCTTGCATTGTTATGCCTGGTCAGTTAAAATATGCCGACCTGCTCTGTTTCGCAAGAACCTTTACTTGGCATTATGGAGACACAACATCATATTCCGTAGGCTTATAAATGCAGTAAAATTAATATGAAGCAGATGTTAGCACCACTGGCCAGCCCTACCTGAACCTTCTGCTCCAAAGTAGTACAATAAACATAAAACCAAAAACTGGCCAAATCTAGACATCTGTTTCAACTCAGTACCCTCTGAACTCCATCATCGTGTATCAGTAAAATGCGGAATTTGCGTACATGTTTACTCATGGAATTAACAGCCCACTGACTTCTGCTATAAGTGTGATTTGAGTGAACAAGCGTTCTGTTTACATGTACATACCGGGATACAGTGACAATTATTGTTATACTGATATCATTACTGTGGTATTTCACCACATGATATGCTGGAATTGCTATTTCCATATTCCCATACGCTGGTAATTAATCTAATTTTGCACACAGAAGGAGAAAGCAAGCGTTCCAATATGCAGATGTTAATCTGATTTTTGGGCTTATTTGATAGTGGCTATAAGCACTAAACTGTAATTGTTTTGACAGGTTATTGGAAATAATTACATTTCTCTTAAAATAAGGGAAACACTTTTATCCCTGGCAGAGAAAACACATTTGCTGTGAAGGATGTCAGGATGAACTATATGTGCCTTGTATCTCAGTTGAAGAAGTTTCATTAAAACCTAAAATGTCTTAAACTCTTTAAAAATGCCCTCCTGAGAACTTAAACTCAGTTTATGATGGAAAAACAAAATGATTCAACATGCAGATAAAAAAAAAAAGGAAATGGCTTTTGCTACAACACCGCAATCGTTAATCAATAAAATTCCCCTCACATATGGCCAATTAAACCCGGTCACTGCAAGAAGGCAGAGCAAAGAGAAAAAGGAGAGAAGCACAACAAGTAAACTGTCCCACGGTCCCAGTAAACCATCATAACAGCCTTTGTAAAAGCATTCTCACCACAAACTTGCCATGTGAGTAAAGTGCATGACCAGTTTACACACAGAATCCCAAATGAGGTTTGAAGTCTTTGATAGGAAGTTAGCCCTCACTCCTCACAACAGCATAAAGCTGCTCTAGCCTTTGGTGCCATTCTGACTGTTGTCCTCAGTGTCTTACGAAGACACCTACGAGCCACCTTCTGCTGTTTCTGTGTGGTTAAGGTTCACGGTTCTTGACGGGGAATGACAGCAAATGGTCAGTTATGCTACTAAGATTGTTTTCCATACAGCTTTAGACTCTGCACCAAGCCATTCTGATCTAGAGGACCGATGCAAAATTCACAGACTCGAATGTTGCTACTGCAGTTTACAGCCCTAAGCAAATGGACCTAAAACTTAAAATTAGACTTTAGTGGTGTCTTAAACACGCCATTTACCATTGTGAACTGATATCTGTTTATAGTTGGAATAAGAAATTAACATGGTATGATCCATCTATGCTGTCATCAGTGAAGTTTAGTCGTTGTTTGTCTGTGCTTTTGTAATCCTTAACGTTGGGCACGTTCAATCATCAGCAGATGTAACAGCTGTGGATCATAAAAAAAATTTAAAAATCACTTTAAACCTTTCAAATAACCACCTAAACGAGGACCTTGCCAAGTTGTATGAGTGAACTACGACCTTAGCAAGTAAGGATTACTGCATGAGAAAACCACTGGACACATCAACATGATTCATGATTTCTTGCCATTAGAGCACATGGGTACATCTGACTTGGCTCAAAATGTACATTAATGGTTTGGCAAAAAATTACAAATAAAAGCAATAATGATTTACACAATTTTGGAATTACCCCTAGGTGTAGTCAATCAGTGTAGACCTGTTTGGTGGGTTAAATTTGGTTTCTTAAGCTGAGCTGTCAGATTAACTTTGCTAGAACACAAGATGTCAATAGTCACCCAAATACTTCTTTTAAAATCCATCACCTAACCCAGAAATAGCGCACATGCTCTACAGAATCTATATATGCCCGCATGGCATGCCCGGGTGACAGTCCAGTCCAACATTTGTTACCTAAAATGGTTGCCCACTGCATGTAGCAATTTATGTGGTTCACAGTAAGTCATACAGTGGTCTTAACCAAACCAACAAGTCTGCATGACCTCTATGAAGACCTGGAAGTGGTTTGAGAGGATTGAGAGCAGTTCTGGGCATATACTGAATTTCCAGAAAAGCACTGAATGAATATTGAGTGGTGTTGCTCCCTGCTCCTGGCCTTGCTGCTGCAGAGCTAAACTAAAAGAAGCAATACGTCTTGGCCGATTGACTACATCTGGGGTAGATAAAAAGCTATAGATTAGATTTATTTGCCAAACCATTTCTTTAAAACCCACTTCAGACAGCAAATGCTTGCTATTCTGCTTCAAGTGTACCTCCTACAAAAAGGACCTGTAAGTGTTTGATAGCTCAGCA